>CM049597.1:4350876-4870876 GCA_026979955.1 Megalurothrips usitatus | reverse complement strand
GGGCCGAGGGCCTCTGCCGCCCCGAAGTGCCCGAAGGGCTGCTCGCCGCGCTCTTGCACGGCAGAGGGCTCGGCGGCGACGCGGGCAGAGCGGAGTGAAGAATGTCGCGTGGCTTGGCAGGTTCATGTAAAGTAAATACCGCAAAGTTTTGTCGTCGGGAGGACGACCCGGAGGACCCGGAGGACCCGAGGGCGGATACCTTTCCGCCCGCCCTCGCCCGCCGCCGCCGGGACGGGTAGAACAACAAGACAACACACCGGGGCCCCGGCCGCAGCGCTCGCTCGCTTGATGGATTGCATTTCGTACAGCAGTGAACACAGCGCAGTCGATGGGGTGCCCTGCTACACGAGTACCGCTGCCTGCTCCGTCCACAAGTAAGAAAAATCCACTCCGACGCGTAGGAGTGAGGAGAAAGGGAGAGAGAGAGAGGGAGAGAGAGAGGGAGGGAGAGAGAGAGAGATAGAGAGAGAGAGTGAGCGCGTGGCCTGCTCGCTCGCTGCCTGATGGTCGTCTAGGTACATCACCCTTCACCAGTGAGCCTCCCCTCTCCCCACCCCCCCGCCGCTTCACCCCGCCTCACCAAGGTTTTGATTCCCCTGGACTGCTCTATAATGTATGACGCTCATGTGTAGTGATGTGTCGGAGCGGGCCGAGCGAGGCCGGGGAGGCCGACGGGCCGCCGCTGCACAGCGCAGACCTCTCTCTCTCTCTCTCTCTCTCTCTCTCTCTCTCTCTCTCTCTCTCTCTCTCTATCTCTCTCTCTCTCTCTCTCTCTCTCTCTCTCTCTCTCTCTCTCTCTCTCTCTTGCTCTTCCCGGCCTTCTCCTCCCCCTCCCCCACCGTTCTGTGTTCAAACAAAAGTTTATGTGCACTGAGCGTCCGGCGGCGCGCAGAGAGAGAGAGAGAGAGAGAGAGAGAGAGAGAGAGAGAGAGAGCGCTGTCCGTCCGTCGTCCACGGACCGAAATAAGTGGCAGAATCCCTGATGCGACGCGGGGAGCGCGCCGAGCCGAGCGCCCCGGCGGCGTCGTCTTGGCGAAAAAGTATCATGTACTTTTTCCTCTCGGCCCGCTCGTCTCGTCCCGCCTCCCCCGCAGCGCCGTCCTCTCCGCTCAAGCCGTTCTCTTCAAACTAGTCCGGGCGCTGGCAAACTGGGCATTGTGAGGAGGAGACGAGAATGACCCGGGACGCGGGGCCGGGGGGGACACCACGCTGCCAGCCTCTCTCTCTCTCTCTCTCTCTCTCTCTCTCTCTCTCTCTCTCTCTCTCTCTCGTCCCCGGAAACCGTCCGCCGAGTTTCGCAAAAGATTCGACTCTGTAATTACAGTTTCATGGAACGGAATATCTCGGCAGCAATCTTTGCAGACGACAACATGGATCTCATCACCGCCCTCCTTTTTGCACATTCTTTTGGCGATGCAGGGTCGCGGTTGCTGAGGGGTGAGGGGTGGGGAGGATGGTGGGTGAGGGGAGTGGGGTAGGTCGGAGCCCGGGGGGGGGGGGGGGGTCACGCTCCGGCCATTGCGGATCGCTCAGGGAGGGGCGGATGACGCGGGGCCGCCTCTGGGGGGTAGTTACTCGCAGCATGGATTTGTCACCACCGTCCCCCGTAGAGTCCATCCCTCTTTTCCATCCCCCGCCCGTTCCCCCTCTGATCGAACCCATACACCCCCGCGGAGCCCGACTGGTCCCCCCTGAGCCTTCTTCAGAGGGAGGCCTGCCTCTGTCTATCTCTCTCTGTCTCTCTCAAACACTTCGGGCCGGTCGTGTCGCCACCAGCCAGCACCCAAAAATGAGGCACGTCTCGCTAAATATGTACATGAATTAGCCATAACCGGGTAAGGCGCTCTGAGCTCCATAAGGTCGTGGCGCGGGACGGGCAGGGGGTGGGGGGTGGGGGGCGGGGGAGGGGAGGGGCGCGGGTCTCAGCTGGGAGGCCTGAGACCGCACTGGAGTATAGTTAAATTACGGTGCTGATTTGCCATGGTTTCCTTTTTTACTTTCCGGCAGAGGAAAGTAGAAGTGTTCCTGTTTCCTGTTTCCGCAGCTGCAAAAAAATAGTGCATAAAAATAAACAAAACATTTTTAACTTTTCTAAAATGATTGTGGTCGTGCGAAAAGTTTCTAAACGCGATAAAATTTATCGGTCAGGACCCCGGCTGGGGTGCGTGGCGGACGGCAACGCCCGCAAAGTGTGCCGGCAGTCATTCATCTGGGGGGTCAAGGACCCCTTTAAGGAAGCACGCCGCGCTTGGGGCAGGTCGCGAAATTATCCCCCCCCCCCTTTTCGCCCCCCCCCCCACTACCACCACCCCTCGCGAACCGAGCGGCTTGTTCCGTGATGAAAGGGCCGTGATTTCTCAATTAAAAGTCAAAAGAGCGACGAGCCGCGGGGGGTAATACGCTAATACCCTTTTGTTCGGAGAAGGGGGCTTAAATAACACCTTCTCGAAGAGCCGCGTGGATGCCAACCATGAATGAAAACTCTCTTTTCCGCCCTCTCCCCCCTCTATCTCTCCCCTCTCTCTCTCTCCTCTTCTCTCGCACACACACACACACTCACACACACACACACACGCACACACACGCCACACAGAAAGAAACACAAAGGCAGGGTCAAATAATAAGCGCACCACCCGCGCATAAAACAAAGAAAAAACCCTGGGCGTGCACTTTTGGCATCGATCCATATTAAGTGGCCACTAAAGACTCTCTGTCCCGCTTCTCTCCCTTTCCCAGGACCACTTTCATGAATTTGTAATTCCCGCCGGCCTCCGTGCGTGACGCGGCGCCGCTGCCTTCTATTTGCAGTGTTTCCAGCCCCCCGCCGAGCCTCGGAGCTCCGTGTCGCGGCCGGCTCATCCACCAGTAGTCACCGACGCCCGCGGCCCGGGAGGTGGCGGCGAAAAAAAGGCGCACGACTGAGGGATATTGAACGCCCCTCGCTCTCTGTAAATAAAACTGCGTTTTCCATGTACTTAACCTCAAATGATCCCCCCCCCCTTCCTCTCTCCCTGTCTCTTTCTTTCTCGTTGCCTCCCGTGCGCTTCATCTCCCTCTCGGATATCTCCCGCCCCGCGCACGGCCCCGCCCCACGAGGCGCTATGCGAGTGTTTTGATTTGGGGGCTTGCCGTACTTTCTCACTCCCACTCACTGGAACAATGACGTTTGTAGCGGGGACTCTGATGACAAAAAGCAAAAAAAAAAAAAACAAACAAAAAAGACAGTATTTATGAAGAGAAGAAAAAAAAGAAGAAACGATTGAGATGAAAAAAAGGCAAGGAAAAAAACGCAGAGAGAACGGACCACTGCGCTTGAAAAGGAAATGACGATGGTATGAAATGTAATCGCGAGCTCAATAAACGCCTCAAACCGCGCGCTCGCTCTTTGATATCACACTGGAAATCAAATATTAGTGTCCACCAGTTTCCATAGTATTTGAGACATAGCTCTTGTCGCAACTTTATTCCTGCTCGTAGTGACATCTGAAATCTTGTGCCGCCGATATTTTCTGGAGGTGTGCCATGATCAAGCTCCCAACGGCGTATGGGAACGAAGCATTCAGGAACACGGCATCCGCACACACACGCCCACACACCCCCCCCCCCCCACACACACCCACACACCCGCACACATATACGCAGCTCAATACACATTCCTACGCCCCCAATCATCCCCCGGTGAACAAACAAAATGTGTGGGGGTGAGGCGGAGTATAATTCTGCTTTTTCGACAGAGCTGAATTTTGATGATGGCGTCTGCGGCGCTGAGTCTGCTTGGGCGAGGGGGAAGGGTGATAGGGGTGGGGAAGGGCAGGGAGGGGGAGAGGGGGAGGGCGGGTGTGGGAGAGGAGGGCAGGGGTCGAGTGCCGTGACGAGGAGGTGCGGTGCATCCAGTCTGTAAAGTGAAAATTGCGGCGCGACGCGGCGGGCGGCGGCGGCGCGTGCCGCCTCGGCAGCAGCAGGCCACGTGCCGCGGGCTCTCCGCAGCCGCTGCCGGCGCACGGCCGGCGTTGCGCGCGCGCGTCGCCGTGTATGCAAATTTTGCCAATAATTCTCTTCTTCAAACATTTTCACTGCCTTCAATAACACGCGCGGCGCCTCCCCGGGCGACACTCGCCGACAGAGGGCGCGGCAGTGCAGCGCGCTCCGGCGCAGCCACTCCCGTCCGTCGCCTGCCGATCCAGTCGCAGCCGTAAAAGCGTTCATATTTAATCCGCACTAGGGTATTCCGGAGGAGTCTAAAATGGAAGTTGAGATGACGGGAAATACTCGCGTGCGAGAGAGAGAGAGAGAGAGACAGACAGACAGACAGACAGACAGAGAGTAAAGCTTCGGGCGGCCGCGGCCCATGGAAGCAATGGCAGCCTTATGAGGGATCTATGGTGGGAGTGGGTCTCACCGCCGCCGGCGCCCCCACGAGCCGGCTGAAATATTTGCGAGCCTTCCAGTTGGCTCTAGCCTCAGTTGGCGACGTGTCATAGCGGCGCGGTCAGGTGACGCTTCTCTCTGAGACCGTGCGGAGTTATCTCCTCAGCGGCCTGACACACCGCCAATGAGAGCCAAAGCCCCGCAAATATTTCAGTCTGCTCGTATGCGGCAGATGCCGACGCCCGCGCCGCAGAGATATCCCTGGGCGCGGGGTCCCCTCGGAAGTCCGGTCTGGGGTGCGGGGACTAGGCCAGAGCGCGTCGGAAACGCTCGGCGCGAGCTGGCGGCGGCTGCCCGAGAGCGTGCGGCAAACGTCGCGCCGCCCGGCGGGCAGGCAACCCTCAACACGCGGCTGTGTGGCGGCCTGTCCGCGCCTACCTCCCAGGGGCTGAGGGGGCGCGGAGGGGGAGGTTGGGGGGAAGTACTACAGAGTCCCGAGAGATGGCGCTGCCGGTCAGCGGCGGGACGTTAGCTCGCGCGGGGTGCTCCGTCCGGCGCCAGCACGACGTCCCGGCGGCTCCGGCGGCTTCCGACTGTGTGCCGGCGGGGCCGTCGCTGTCCCCGTTGTATGCGCCACGCCGTGCTGCCGCTGCGCTGGCGGCCCGCAGGACCCGTCACTGGCCCGGAAAGACCCCGGCCGCCGTCCCGTACCGCTGCACCCCGCCAAACAGCCACCCGGGCGGACAGTCGCGCAATACACAGCCAGCGCGGCGTGACGGCCGGTCCGCGGGGTCGGGTGTGGGGTGGGAGCGCCGCCGCCGCCGCCGCCCGCGACACCCGACCCGTGATTGCTCCGTGTCCTCGGAACCCTCTGCGGCCGCGCGTCCCCCGGTCCGCGACGCGACGCGCACGATTGATGCCGCATGGAGACGTCCAGGGGATCAGCCGCGATAACGCCTGATAAGAGGGATGGGAGACAAAGGGAAGCATGCGGCGGCCTTATCATGCTGTGTGTGTGTGTGTGCGCGCGCGCTGCTAAATCACGCTTATCAGGGCCGCCGACCCGACGTGTTGCGGCGCGCCGCGCATAACTGCAGCCCCGCTGTCCGCACCTCCCTGCTTTTTTTATTTCATTCATTATTCTCGCCGTGTCAGCGGGGACGACATGCGCAGACGGACGTTTCAGTTGCTGCGGCTGCGGACGCGCCTCGCCGCCGCTCCGCCGCTCCGCCGAGTGGATTGTCATATTCGCGCCATCATTCCGCTCGCGATACGTAACGACGCGCCGCCGCGCGGTGACGCGTCCCGAACGCAAACACGCGGCGAAACAACAACGTAAACAGAGTGGAAGCTGTCGCTTCCGCTCGCTCCGGGAGCGGCGGCGGCGGCAGCGGCGGCAGCGGCGCAGCGCATCCGAAGCCTCGGGCAGCCTCACGGAGCACCACCCGGCCGGCCCGGCTGTTGTTGTAGCACTTTCCATTTCCCATGGATGTCAGAATTCCACCAATAAAACATTATTTTTTCCGTCTCACTCACTCACTCTCTCACTCTCTCTTTCGGTCTCTCTCGCTCTCTCCCCATACCCTCCTCTCTCTTCCCATCTCTTTTCCATACCCACGCGCGCGCGCTCACGGAAATCAACGAGTTTGCTCCCATTTTCTCCCCTCGCTGACTCCTCTCTGTTCCTATTATCTCGGTTTGCAAAAACCACCACGATAAAAACGGTCCCACCCGGTCTGCTGAGCGTATGTGTGTGTGTGTGTGTGTGTGCGTGTAGGCCTCAAATGTGAGAGGGAAAGGGAGTACTTGACCCCTCTCCCTTTCCCCTCTCCACCTGCCGGCCGCACGTGCACCACACGTGAGGCCGCACCGCGGCCGCTCGCACGCCGTAAAAACGCCAGGTGCAAAAGGGCTTTCCGATGACACCGCGCCGCCCCCGGCCGCCCCCGCGCTCTGCCGCGGCAGCATCCCCCGACTCCCCTGACCCATCGCCCCCGCCGGCTGTTTTTCTCCCCAGGGAGAGGGGAGGGTGGCGTCGGCGGGGGTGGGCAGCAGCGCGGTGTGTCCGCCGAGTGGACAATGGCAAGGCGGGGAGGGCGGCCGGCGGCGGCGGCGGGGAGGCCGGCGGCGGGGTGGCCGGGGGGTGGCCGGGGGGTGGCCGGGTACGCCGCCGCCGGGGGTGCGTTTGCCTGCGCTGACGGCTTTATAGCTTTTTCGGTATGTGCGTTGAGGGAGGTAATGTTTCGCCATGGCGGCGGCTCTGCTTTTGCTCCGCGCCGCCCGTAGTATTTGTTTTCGGGCTCCGTGATGATGGCGCGGCCCTACTGCCGGCCCCGCCGCTGCTCATATGCCACACGCACGGACGGCTGGTTCGGTCGGCTGCCCTCCGCTATGGCCCTACGCAGGGAGGATAATAATATTTTTTTTTTGCAGAAAAAAAGAAATAATATTCGCTGCGGCAGCATAGTGTGTGTGTGTGTGTGTGGCTCAAGTAGGCGAGACCATTCCAGCGAGGATATTCGAGATCTTTCGTCCTTGCATGTCGCCTCTAAGAGCCATCATGACGCTATTCTGAGACAGCAAAACTACATGAATTGAAATTGAAATTTTAATCTTAAAAACCTTTATTTAAAACAAAATTCCCTTTTTATCTTATTTTTTTAATTTTTACTAGTGAAACATTACCCTGTTCTTGAAATTTTTATGGATGTACCGCACACTGATTTTTTTTTCGCTCTTCGTTACAAACAATCTCGAGCATTGTTTTGACGTCTCCGTCCTCCCCCCCGGTCTGTTTTCGCTGCCGTGCCCTACGAGCGAGCGTGTGTTTTCTCCCCCTGACGACCCGCGGCCTCTCCGCGGAGGAAATTGAGGCACGACAGTCTTACTTTGTCGCCACCACCATCAGCAGGCGCGCTGTCGCTCTGCGCTCCGCGTCGCGCAGCGCCCGGCAGCGCCGCACATGAAACTAATGGTGCTAATCGGCGACCCACGGAGGTCGGCGACGGCGTCCCCCGCTCCTCCCTTCGGAACGTCGACGGCGGCCTGCGGGAACGTCCGGGCCGGGAGCCGCGCACCCCCGGCGGCAGCGGGCGGCAGCCCGGCCTCCGAAATGCCATTCTTTGTCCGCGATTGGTTCTGCGCGCTCCATCCCAGAGTGATTTCAGACATTCTACTCCATCAATAAACACATCATCACCGCCGCGCCGGCAGCCGCGGCCCTGCACAATGGCGGCGCCCTCCCCTCCCGGCCGGCTCCTGCGGGCTCCCGTCGGCGATCGGACGCGCTAGACAACCGTCTGTCATGTTACTCGCGGTGGTGTGGACGCTTTGTCGGCACTAGATGGGCCTCACAAGACATTCATTTGTTCCGTGCCGAGGGCGGAAGGGGTGGGGGAGGGCGGGGGAGAGGGGGGGGGGGCGCCGGTTTGTTTTAAAGCACTAGAGGGCCGTCGTTGTCAGGTCCGGCCTGCCGGGCCGCGCCCCTCTTCGCCCGATGGCATACCTGGCCCGGCCTTGGCTCGCATTCCCCGTTCGAAACACATTCCCGGGGCCCAATATTGGGCGAGGGCAGAGCAGCGGCCGGCAGGAGCCACGCGACCGGCTGGCGCCGCTCCCGCCCACACTGCTAATCATGGTGGTAGGAAAATGGGCGCGTACTCAACTCGGGGTAGGGTATTCCGGAGAAGCCCAGGCCGCGGAAGTAGACAAGGCGACGACGCGGCAGACGCCGGAATAGGGTATTCCAGAGAAGCCTAGGTCGGAATAGGGCGCTCGGGAGAAGCCGATGCTGGTATGGGGTTTCCGAAGAAGCCCAGACCAAGACAATGTAGGAAATTTCGAAAAGGTTCAGACCGGAATCGCAGTCATGATAGTGGAACACTTCTGCTGTTGTAGCAGACTTTCCATTGTATTCCGGATAAACTCTCAGAGCTTATGACTCTCTTGTCATCATGTCCACTTCTACCGGTCTGGGGTTCTCCGGCACACCGTATTCCCAGCGGCGCAGCCATTTCAGCACTCCGTCGCAGCGGCACCGACTGCCGGGGGCGGGGGGTTGATGACTGGAGGTGTTGCTGAAATAAAACCGAGTGCGCGGATAAGCGCGGCGGGGGCCGGAGCGGCGTTACGTCCGCCACTCCGCGCGCGATAGGCCGCACAGCGCGGGGCGCCGCGGGGTCTGGTGCGGGCGCCGTAACAAACTGCGCGCCGGAAAGCCGCGGCGGAAACGGGCAGAATTGAACCGTCAACGCGTGCGTGTGGTGCCGCGGGAGTGCGGCGCGGCCTGTGGGGCCTGCGGGGCCTGCGGGGCCTGCGGGGCCTGCGGGGCCTGCGGGGCCTGCGGGGCCTGCGGGGCCTGCGGGGCCTGCGGGCGCTGGGGGCGCTGGGGGCATTCATCACGGCGGCGGAGGACAGGCGGCGGCGGACACGGCAGGCCTCCACACACTGGCGCACTCCATGGACTGGCGGCCCGGGCGGCACGCCCGCGACACTCGTCTCTACAGCGAGGCGGAACTTTTGTTCTTAATCGCAATATTGTAGCGCAGAAGGGAGCGCCACGGGAGTAGCGGAGGACGAGGCGGAGCGGCAGCAACTCTTTACCCCGAATCGAGGAGGCAGCGGCGGCGGCGGCGGCCCGGAGGCCATTCCGTTTTATCTTAAATGTTTGGCTCCGCGCGCGCTTCTGAGTTTCTTCTGTCCGCCAAACACGACGACGGCTCCGCGACCCTCCCCTGTTTGCTTGGCCAACAGCCACGAGGACGACGCGATAGGAAAGAGAGACAGAGAGAAGGGGAGAGAGAGAGCGCTCAAATACCTCCGTGCGATCGCGCTTGGTATGTGATCTCTTTGCTCTCTCTCTCTCTCTCTCTCTCCCCCATCTTTATGTCTGTCTCTGTCCCTGCTAAACAATTTCACCCTCCACCCTTTCCAACAGAAAACCCAAAAACTCGTACTCCCTGCACTTTTCATAAGTAAAAACTGTCTGGCATTGCGAGAAGTTTGGTCCTCTTCCCCGCTCTCGGTCCTCGGCCTCCGTCGGCCCGTCGCGTCGTCGAGGGGCTCGTTTCCTTCTCGCCGTCCTCAATGCCCGTCCGACAGGCCCTAATCTAAATCGAGGATCGCAACTTAAACTGGAGCAGCGGCCGGCGAGGCGGCGGCAGCAGCAGCAGCAGCCGTCGTCGTCGCCGTCGCAGCAGCCGGACGGCCGCTTCATAAATCTGCCGGTCGGCGGCCGCGCGGCTCCGCGGCACAGACCGACCGAGATAAGTCGGAAGTGTTGAGGACGACGACGACGCGAGACGACGCGGCGCCGAGGACGCCGTCAGCGACACCGACCGACCACCCACCCCTTCCTCTCCGGGGCCTCTGCGGAAACAAAGGAGGCCGAAACGAGGCCGCGGTGCGCGTGCAGGGCGTGGGGAGTGCGCGGCGAGTCGGCGGAGCCCGGGGCCCGCGGCAGGGGCGGCAAGCGGCGGCCATGCGTGCTCGCTCGGGTGGACAGCTCCCTTAAGACCCCCGCCGATTATAAAACGAAATCGAAAGTGGCGACTGCGAACGGCGGAGCGGGCCCCGGGCGGCCCGGACGGCGTGAGGGTGGCCGGGTCGTATCGCATCGCTCGCCGCCCTCCGCCGCGAACCCGCGCGGCCCCGCAGGGCCCCGCACTGCACCGGGGCGCCCGCATTCTTACGGCCTCGGGAGTAACCAGCCGTGTGCCGGCGGCCACCCCACGCGGAGCCCCGCCTCCCTGCACACCCCCACGCACACACGTCGCCAGATCAAACGAGCTCTGGACCCCTTCGGGGTGGTGCAGTTCTGACTCCAACGCAAACATCCCCGAAAAAAAAAATCCCTTCCCAATCGCAGGCTGTTGCTGGTTCGTTCCGGCTACAAAATCCACCCCGTGTTCATGGATGTTAAACAGTCGGTGTTGTTGCCATGCATGGCCTTGGCGACCAGGAAGGAAACGGCAAGGTCACCACGACGGCCGGGGGCCACGAGCACCGTGCAGCCGGGGGCCTGGATCACAATCGGAGCCCCGGACCACCAGACACCCGTCCCGGCTCCCGCTGGGCTCTACAATTTTTCATACGGCCACTCGCGGGCTGTGTAGCGGCAGCCGCCTACCTGTTCGCGTGGAAAAGCAATCTGATCCGTTGTATGGTAATGCCTCGGGCCGGGCGGGCGGGCGCCCCCAACGGGCCCGGGGGCTGTTGCTGTGCGTGCAGCGCCAACAGGCAGCGACAACTTTTTCATACAGCATAACTACTCGAGCACGACGACAAATGGCGCGGCATGCGCGGCGGCGGTGTGGGGCACTATCGCACGGCCGGCGGCTTTTCCGAAAGCGCTTTCGGGGCCCCGAACTAATCCGGGTCCGCGTGCGTTAATGGGGGGACAGGAATTACTAAACCCGAAAGAAACAAGTGCGAGCGGCGGCGCGGGGCAGCGCGGCGAGGGAGACAGGCCGGGCCATCTTCAGGCGGCGACCGGTTCACTAAGCGCGACTTCTCCGCTCCGCGGCTCCGCGCGCCCGCCGCGCACCACCTCTCCAAAGCTATTCACTAATCCTATATTGGAGTTCCAAAACAATCTCTGCGATTAAAACTTTGTTCTCCCTCTCGCGCTCCACCGGCCGACTCCTGGCCGGGCGCGGCCGCGCTCACCACTCGTCCACGACGGCCTCCCGGGCCTCCCGAGGGGGCGCCCCCGCGGGACGCCTCTCCATCCCTCTGGGCCGCCGTCAAACCGCCGCAGACGCACCGGCACGCCGCCCCGCGCATCACCCGCGCGACTGTACTCACCGCCCCCCTCCCCGTCGAGCGCGTTCCCAAACGTCCCGCGCCGCGCTTGTCGTTTTCAATCGGAATCGTCGCTGATTTCGCGTCGCGGCGCGCCCTGAAGAGCGCCGCGATCATGTTTCGCCCCCTACGGGAGTCCCTGCTCTTTGTCTCACTGTTTTTCTTTATATATACATATATATATGATTCCATTTCGCTGCCGCGCACTCCGCCTCTCTGCTCTCCGCTTTCACCCCCGGGACGAGCACGGCAGCGGCAGCAGGGCCGCGCCGAGGATCGCTCTCCCTAGCATTCCGCGAGTGTTCACGGACGCGCCGCGCACGTGACGCCTCTGCTGTTCTGCTGGTGTTCGTGTCACCAGCGCTGCTGTGTCGGTGGATGCGAACCTCTCGGCGAGCCCAGCCCGGCCTCTCTCCAGTTCCTCTCCAGCCACCTCCAGTCGCACTGGACAGCTCGTGCTGCACCCGGCCGAATGTGCCGCTCGGCCCCCACCACCCTTCCGGCCCGGAGAAGAGTGTGCGGTCGGGCGGGCCGGCCCGAGCCGGCCTTCGCATTGCTGCGGTGACCGCGCCGACGGCCCCGGATGCCTCGGCCACGCGGAACTAGCGCGACACCAGCCTGCTCCGGCGAGAATTGACTCGGGCGGCGGTGGGCGCGCGGGCCGGGCGCGGCGGGCCGGCCGCCGATGCTGCCGGCGTGCCGCATAGCGGGTGCGCGGGGCCGCGGGGACGGGGACGAACACTCCATATTGAAAATGCCACCCCGGCCGGCTAAAAGAGCCCCCGCCTCGTCTGCCGTGGTCCACTGCCCCGGCGGACCGCGGCCGACATCGTGAGAGGCCGCCGTCGACTGTCCTGCCCGCACTACCCCGCGCACGGTCCGCGAACCGTCGAACCGGACGCAGGTCCGCTTCGGACGCAGAAAAAGAGAACACTACACAAACTCAAAAAGAAAACCTCAGAAATACTCAGTGAAACAAGGTGTTTATTTTCACGTTAATGGGAACGTTAACACGATGCGAGGGGAAAATGTATTTTATTTTGGCGGTGCGGGAGATCTCGGTGCTGGACCTTATGCGCGGGGTATGTCCGGTGTGTGTGTGTGTGTGTACGGCGCTCGGCTGCAGGGGAGGCTCGTCCGTGAGGCACCGTGGGGCCGTGGGGCCCTGCGAGGGGAGCGCGCGCGGCCGCGTCCCCTTTGTCTTGGAGGCGCACCCGCACACCGGGCGGACCTCTGGGGCCGCCGGGCCGTGTGGGGGCAGGGTGGACCGGGAGGCCGTCAAAGCTCGGCCGCCGCGGGCCGCCTCCGGGACAGCAGACGCCACGCGCGTAAGCCGCCGATGTGACCGCGATATTATGGGGCGACAGTCGGCGGAGCTGCTGCGGGCCGGGCCCTGCGGGCGGGGTGCGGTGACCGTGAGACTGGGCTGGACTATGTTAATGCCGGCCACTTCGCAGCCCTTGACCGCCGCCGGCTGCCTCTCCACCCCTGGCACGGCCACCAGGCATGGCGTCGGCCGGCCACCCTCCGGCCTCTGGCGGCCGCAAGCGCAGACCGTCGCCGGCGCGCGACTGCCATCCTTCATTTTCGGGGAGGCGTGGCGTGTGGCCAGTCCGGTCCAGAGGTCGCCCAGGCCGTCCTGGCTGCCCGGGGGGTGCCGGTCAGTGCGCCGGACACGTCGATGACAAACTGACCAACGCGCCCGTTCACCCGGCACCCTCACGGAGACACACCCCCGGACCCCCTGCGTCACATACGGCACCCGGCGCACTCTAACAGCAGCGTCACTTTCGGGTGATAAATACCGTGACGGACTATTCGTCATCTCTGCCCTTCTGTCAATTTCTGTGAATTCACACGAGATTGTCGCTTGTGTGCAGCTTGTGTGACGACTAATTAGACGCACGTCTCGAATGACTGTTTTGTTTACCCTCAGCGCAGCCGTCCACCCCGCTGATCGGCCCCGTGTCTTGCTGTGAAGCACCCCCTGACTGACTGATGTACAGCAGGTGAGTTTTGCCCTCGAAGGAGGCGACTCCCGCCTCCCCCTGCACCGAAGGGTCCTTCCTGATCATAATGCGATGCGATCCTCTCCTCATTCCGAAAGGCGGTGGTCGCAGCGGGACGGAGAAGGGCGTAGGCCTGTGCAAGACCTCGCTGCTCTTTAATCTCGAAATAATTGAAGGGCTTGTTTCGGTACATCTCTCTCTCTCTCTCTCTCTCTCTCTCTCTCTCTCTCTCTCGCACCTTCTCTCCTGGTCCGCCCTTTTCGCCAATCAGGCCGGCCGTCTGCACAGAAAAAGGCGCAATCAGCCATTCAGGTGTAGATTGCAGGGCGGCAGCAGCGCGGTGCATCTGCCTTCCTCTAATGAATGCAGGCAGCGCTCCCTGCGATGCGCCTGCAGCCTAGCATTAGACACCGGCCTCTCTTATTGCACTCCCTCCTCCAGGAGCTGCCCTGGCAGGGGGATATAAGGAAAACGTCCGCTGCACTGGCTACCCCCCCTCCTCCTCTTTCGCTCCCCCCTCTCTCCCTCTCTCTCTCTCCCCTTCTACTCTTTCGCCCCCCCCCCCCTCTCTCTCTCTCTCTCTCTCTCTCTCTCTCTCCCCCCTCTCTCTCTCTTTCCCCCTTCTTTTGCTGCTGCACTTCAGGCCTCATCCCCGGGTTCAAATACCGTAGGCAGGTTGGCGTTCCTCATCGTACGCAGAGGATGTGCACGCACCCTTCCGCGCTGCTCCGTTCCGCTGGCACAGGCCTCCCCGGCGGCGCCCGAGCCCGTGGCCGGCCGCTGCCCCGCTCTGACAATCCTTTGATTCACTTTCAAAACTTTTCCACGCGCGCCCCCTTTTCCTGTCCCGCCGCTCCTCGCCGCTGTGCTCAGCCTCCCCCTCCCCTCCCCTTCCTCCCACCTCCCCTCCCCCTTCCTTCCACCTCCCCTCCCCCACACCTGCCCCCGCCGGCGCGGCGGGCTAGTACATTTTCCCGGACAACTGTATAAGAGCCGCAACTTCAACAAGGATGTTTCGCCCCGCAACTTCTTTTACGAGGCTACAACATCGGCGGGCGGGACGCGTCTTCGCCGCCTCCCCTGAGGCCTCCCTCCGCGCGCGGTGTGCACGCCGCAGGTGAGAGGAGCGCGGCAGGGAATCTGAGTGAAAGATAAATTGAATATCGGTTACCGGACGAGCACTTTGCCAAGAGTTTCGACGACTCCACTTGCTTCCTTGCGCCGCTTCGGCCCCTACTCCGCTTCGCTATTTCGTTCCCTTGTCCTCTCTCTCTCTCTCTCTCTCTCTGTCTCTCTATCTCCCCTCCCCGGCCCTGGCCCCTCGGGGTGGGAAAGGTATCCTGGCAGATGTATATGCAGAGTACACACGGAGCGCGGCAGAATTTATTACCTTCTAATTAGTTAAGTCACGCCTACCTGCCTGGCTGGCGCCCCTGGCGGGCCCCTGGCGGGTCCTGGCAGCCTCCGGTGTGTGTGTGTGTGTGTGTGTGTGTGTGCTTAGTCGCGTCGTGACGTGGCATATGTCTGGGGGAAAGGGTTGTGTGTGTCGGGGTGACAAGGGCCGCCTGTGCGCCGCGCATCCGTCTGCAGCCCCTGCAAAGTTGGGGTAAGAAGGAGAGACCAGACAGGCGGGGGACTCGGCGGTGCCTGCGCCAGTCTGTACACACACGCCGTGCCCCGGGCCCCGGGCCCCGGGCCGGGCGGGGCCGCAGCACGCGTGTGTACACTCCCACCATCATCTGCACCTCAAATTGGATAAAGTACGCCGCTCACGACTGTTGAGCGGCGGCGGCGGCGGCGGCGGCGGCGGCGGCGGCGGCTCCCACAGCGTGACGACGCGGCCTCCGTGCGACAGCGCGCTCCCCGGCGGACAGCGCCTGCGGGCCGCGGGGTAGGCAGCCCGGCAGCGCGGGCCTGCTCGGCGGGACGGCCTGCCCTCCGCGGCGCGCTGGCCGTGGCCGCATCGCGCGGGGCAGGCGGCCGCGGTCACCGCTTGCCGCTAATGAGACTGTTTGTGGAGGGCGCCACAGTCAGCGGCGCCGTCAGCGGACCGCACGCGCAATCAGCGACTCATTCAGCCGCGTTATGCGGCGCAAGCAGGCGCAAGGCCGGCCCGATTGTGCACGCGCCGCTGCAAGGCGCGCGACACGGGAACGCGGGAAAAATAAGTTGTTGCGACCGGGAACCGCCGTCTCCTCACCGGACATCATTCAAGCTCACTGCGGGAAATGTTCTAAGAGAATATCAGCGTTCAGAGATCAGAGATATTTCCTATCTGCGCGTTAAAAATGCCCGAGTTTTATGACTTCACGTATTTTGCGAGAGTGGTACTGGGCACTGTTTCGCCTGGGAGGTAGGCTAGAAGGTGGTCGCCGAGCCGGGGGGGAGTGTCCGTCCCAGTGCAGCAGGAGTGCAGGGGCCCGAGTCCACATACAGTAACGCACGCACACACACACGTGCACGCACGCACACACACAGACGCGCGCGCGCCCGCACGCACATACATAAGGGACTGCCCGGCGGCGGCGAACCTCCCCTTTATCCGCACCGGTGAAGATTGGCGGCTTGCCAGCGAGATCTCAGGCGTGTGTGTGTGTGTGTGTGTGTGTGTGTGTGTGTGTGTGTGTGCGTGCGTGTGTCGGGGGCCGGCTGTCCGCCCCATACCCCTCTCCCGCCCCCCTTGTGTTCCTAGCACCTGTCATCGGGGACCCAAGGCCTCGTTGACTGCTCACTAACTGGTGTCCGACGGGGCGGGGCCGGCGGCTCTGCTTGTGACGAGCCGCGCCGATTGACTCCTGCCGCGCCGCTGTGTGCGCCGCTCCAAACTCTGCGGACATAACATAAGGGATCGGCATGCGGGGAGGAGAGGAGAGGGGAGGGGTGTTCGGCAACTATCGACGTCATCAAACCGCCCTGTCGGCTTTGCCAATTATTTGCCGCAGGCGCAGTTCCGCCTGGTGGGGTCCCCGGCTGGGGCTGCTGGGGCTGCGGGGGCTGCGGGGGGGGGGGGGGGGGCCCACACAGAGGCACTGCGGCGAGTAATGTGCTGCCGTGTCACTCTAAATGCCGCCTGATGAAGTGATCATTACGCACACAATGGCGCTTCACTCCTAATCCCTCTGCTCCCCGCCGCCGCGCCGCGCGCCACGCGGTTCAAACTTGCGCGTGCGGCCGTGGCCGCGGGCGGGGCGGCGCGGCGGAGCAGGTGGCCGCGTGTTTGCAGTGCCTTCCCGTCGTATTTCAGTCGCCGCGGTAATCCACCTCGCAGTCCGGCAGCGCGCCGCTGGCGCCGGCCGGCAGTGTGTTCCTCGGATCCGGATCCTCGCTCTCGCTCTCTCTTCAACTCTTCCGATTGTCTGCGTTGCATGTGTGTGCACAACGCCCGTGTGCTCTGGTCTATAAAATAAATCTCCTCTCTCTCTCTCTCTCTCTCTCTCTCTCTCTCTCTCTCTTTTCCTTCCACCCCTACAGTCTTTTATTTTTCTATTTTTTCCACCTCTAAATCGCGGCGGATTTAAAACCGTTTTCCACGCCGCGCGCGTCTGTGCAAGCCCACGCAGCGGCGGTGGGCTTTTCTATCCTTGTGCCCCTCCCTCCTGCCCTTCCCCCGCTTTTCTCTCTCCCTCCTATCGCCTCTTCTATCCCTCCCTCGCGTACTGATCCCCCCTCCCCCCTCGCTCCGCAGGTCGGGATGGGCCTATATTGTTTTCCCTAATACGATTTACTTCCGATTCGTCTCGTCTCCGCCGGCCCCCGCGGTGCCGCCGAGCCGACGGCAAGCGGCAAGCGGCGGCAGCGGTGGCAGCGGTGCAGCGGTGGTAGCGGTGGTAGCGGTGGCTTACGCGCAGAATCACCACGCCAGACAGCCTATTCATATTTTCACGGAACAACGGGCGCATGCGTGCACAGTTTCACTTCAGAGGGGGAGAGACAAGGGGAGAGAGAGAGAGAGTGGGAGAGAGAGAGAGAGAGAGTGTGTGTGATAGAGAGAGAGAAGAGAGGGGGGGGGGAGAGATAGGGGGGATGTAAAGGAGAAACGATATTTATAAAATGGCGGATGCCGTTTATTTCCCACATTACCGGATGCCGTGTTCATGCGCATCACACATACTGTCTGCTTAGAGTCCCGCGTTCAGGCGCCTGAAGTGTAGGCAACCATTAATACCTTACGCCTGAGGATAGGCAAAAAGCGGTGCATTGCCCCCCTGCTCCCGGATCCGCCCCTGCCCGCGGTGCCATGAGATCTCCGCAGCTGATGCAGCTGACATCACGTCGGGGCCGGGGCACCTGGCCACTCCGCCCCGCAGCCCCCCTCCCCCTCGGATAATCATTTTAAAACAAGTGCAGCGGCAGAGCTAGCGCACGCCCCTCTTCTTTGTCATCCGACTAAAAAGTTCTCGCTGCATGTAAATCCCAATCAGCGTAATTTCATTATTGCCGTAGTGCGCGTCGAGCACGCGCGCCCGGCACCCCACACCCGGGCGCTGCAGGAGCGACGGCGGGAGATTTGAAATGTGTAAGAGCGCCTCTCGCGGGGTATGTATATATAATGATGATGATAGTAATTGTGGAAGACGGCCACTAAAGTCCTTCTGGCGGTGCATCTGAGACAGCGTGCACTGCTATGCTGGCACTACTGCTCCCCTCCCACCCCTCTCTCTCTCTCTCTCTCACTCTCACATAGAGCACCGCACTCGAACCGAACCAAACCCCTTTTCCTCTTCAGTCCGCTCCCATTTTCTATTTTTCGGCCGTTGCCGCTCGGCGGTCTGCTGGCGGGGCTTGCTCGTGGCGGCCGCTCCGCCGCTGGCACGGGGCCGCGCGCGCGCACCGCTCTTTCGGAGGTGATTCCGGGAAAATAATGACCTCTTTTCGACTAAATAAGATAAGGGCTATCTGATTGCGGCATGGGACCCCCCAGGACCTCCCCGGTGAGTTACGGCGCCGGGAACGCTTCGCGGGGCGCCCTTCGCGACGGCCCTCTGCTTCTCCACGAGTGGCGGTTGCGGCGGTGCGGGAGATCTCCCGCCTCGAGGTCGCGCACCTGCTGCGGCCCGTGCGACGCGACGGTCCAGCCGAGCGGGTAGCGAGCTCGCTCCGTAATGCGAACGGCTGGGGATCGAATACGCCCCCACGCGCTGGTCAGCAAAGTTTCTCGTCCACCCGCGTGAGGGGGTGGGGTTCGCGTAAAGGACCAAAATACTCTTGCACCGCTGGGGCGGGTGCGTGTTGCGGCACGCGGTGGCGGGCGGCTGAGCTGACGGCCGCTGACGGGGTAACTTTGTGCGTCCCCGGAGGCCACGTGTCCCGCCGGTGCTGTCCCGCGGCGCTGCTGTTGTTGTCGTCGGAGTTGCTGCCGTGTACGTTTGGTCTACGGACGTATGTCGGCGTTCGGAAATAGAGCGGCGCCGCGAACACCTATGGGAGCACCTGGTGGGGGGGGGGGGGCCTGGGGGAACCTGGTAGGACCTGGAGCCGCCGGGGGGTTGGGGCGGGCGCCGGGGCTTCCGCCACTCCCCGACTGTGCAACGCGGCGCGCGACATTTCGCCGTAAGACTTTCGCCCTCCGCGAGGGTCGCTGACGAGGGAAGCCCTGCGCCGCCGCCGCCGCCGCCGCGCTCCCCGGGGACGTGTCCTCCCAGGGGCCCCCGCCGCGCACGTGCCCCCCGGCCTCGCCCTTGATGAGCCCGGCCTGTTCGTTAACCGATTGGGCAACAAGCTGCTTGTCTAGCCCGGCGCCGTCGTCGGGAATGTCCGCGGGGGCCCCGTGTGGGGAGGGCGCCCGCCGTACTGGAGCCCCCTCGGGGGCCCCCCGGGGGCCGCACTCCACACTGACGACGATCTTGTCCGGCGAATGTTGCTGGCGGACGTGTCAGGGTAACCCCCCCCCCTCCCTCCCTCCCTCCCCCTCCCCTCCTCCTCCTCCTCCCCCTCCCCCTCCTCCCTCCGCCCTCCCTGCGGGGGGAGTCTCACGCGCTGTTTGATGATGACGATGTGTCTGACGACATCCCCGAATGGTTTGTCTCGGCGCTATAACGCCGGAAAACTGTTACGATCCACAACCACACCAAAACATCACCACCGCCCTGCCTGCTTGGATTCCGCACCCTCTACTGCGCAGTCTGGTGTGTGTGTGTGTGTGTGTGTGTGTGTGTGTGTGGATGCGAGAGAGAGGGGGGAGGGGGAGATTTTCGCAGGGATGGCTGGTGAAACGAAAGAAGAAAGTGTCCCATAAACCGTCGTCGCGGCGCGGCGCCTCCGACAGCGTGCACTCCGAGGCGCCGGCGCCAAGGCCAAGGCGACGATAATGCGGGGACAGTCGTGCTCCTCTGGAGGCGCCCCCTAGAGGCGCCTCCCGGCACCGCCATGCTCACGATGAGGAATCACTGACTGCGCCTCGCGACAGCATCGGTGAGTGTTCGCGGCTGCTGCAGGGCGGCGTCTTTGGCGTCGTCGGGGTCGCCGAGGACATGCGGCGTGTCCCCCCTCCCCTCCCCTCCCGACGACGGCCTGCCTGCTGGCCCCGGCGATGCTGCTGCTCCTGCCGGCGCCACCGCTGTGGTGTCACTTCACTTATGACATCCTCAGGGAGGGGAGGCGGGGCGGGGGACACGTGGCTACACGTGTGCAGCTTGCTCCTGGGTAATTAAACCACACAGGCGAGACGCCGCAGCGCAGTTCGCAGTCGACGTCCCTTCCCCGCCTGTTATCGTAGACACAGCACGCGGCTCGCGGCGGCCATACAAATACCAACGGCTGTAAAATGAAATGAAATCGTCGCCCGATTTTCGGCCGAACCCTTAACGCTGCTCCGAATCACTGTACAGCACCACTTCCACTACTTTTGCCGTGAGATTTGCCGCCGGAGACCTTCTGGAGTTAAGTACTGTACCCCACAGCTTGCCGCCCGCGTGCTTGAGTGCGGTGGCTCCAAGAGCGGTGCCGGCGGCAGCGCGTCGCGTGTGGTTGTGTGCGAGCGTGTGTGTGCGAGTGTGTGTGTGTGTGTGTGTGTGTGTAGGTGTGCGTGTGTGTGTGCGCGCGCTCCCGGCGGTCCGCTCCGACACTGCGGCGCTGCGTTGAGGTGCTTAGTGCGGAACTGCTGGCCGTATCCTCATCCGCCCGCCCGCTCCCGTCCACACCGCTTGTGTGTGTGTGTGTGCGTGTGTGTGTGGGACGATTTGTCCCCCCCCCCCCCCCCGCTCCTCCCACCGCCCCATGTCGCCGCCGCCGTGGCCACTGATTTCCGACACCAACAACTTTACCTTCCTCCCCCAGCACGGCGCTGCCGGCCGGCGGGGGGACCACGACGTGATGAGGATGGGCGTCGCGTCGGGGTGGTGCTGCAACAGAATATCCCCCGCCGCCGCCGCCGCCGCCGCCGCCGCCGCCTGCGCCCCGGAGATTGAGAAACGCAATACCCCTCCCCCATAGCGGTGGTGCAGCAGGCCGGCGCAGAGCTGCAGCGGCACCGCCGCCGACGACGCCCTGGTGCACCAGCGTACACACTGGGAGAGACTCGGCGGCGACGACGCGACCCGCGGAAAGTCCGCGATCCACACGAACTACACCGCCTTGGTCGGCGCCCTGCCCGAGACCCTGCCGCTGTCGCGTCGTCGTCCCTGCATCGCCTCCCCTGCACAGACACAACACACCACATCGAGTCAAAGTACGCGCGATTTAGCGAGCGTTACGGGAGAGTGTGCGCGGCCGCGGCCGCGCGCCGCGTGGAGGGCAGAGCTGATTGCCGATGGAAGACACTCCCAGGATGTCAAACCGAGTGACACAACGAATCACGTCTATTTGGCTGAACGCTCTCTTCGAGTGAACGGCAAGCGCAGTTCGACAAGATTGCCCTCCCCTTCTTGGCTGCACCCTCGACGAGGGCGTGTGTATGTGTATGTGTGTGTGTGTGTGGAGGGTTGGAAAGTGAGGGGGGGGGGGGAGTACTAGACCAGCGCCCGGAGTGCAGAAGGGGTACCCGCTTTACTGGGCTGTCGGGTCGGGTGTCGGGCGCCGTAGATCTTGAGGGGGCCGAGGAGGAGGAAACAGAGGAAATATTTGCTCGGCACCAATCCCAATCTGCCATGAGGGAGCGCAGCAGCGGCAGCAGCGGCAGCGCCACGCCGCGCAGACTCCGGCTTCTCCGCTTTCAGCGCGAGACGGCGACGTGGACTGGGATCGAATGCAGCCACTTAGACGGGAGGGAGAGAGAGAGAGAGAGAGAGAGAGAGAGAGAGAGAGAGAGAGAACGAACACGGAGAACGTGTCTTTCTGTCTCACTCTCGCGCCCCGCACGGCACGGCTGTGTTACTCGAAAAACGAGGGGTGCGTGCATATCGCATGCGTGGCGGTGTTAATTTCAGAATGCCTGACTGACTGTGTGTGTCGTCTCGGTTTCGATTTCGCATACCACTTTCCTGGCGGCGGCACTTTGCCGTGTTGCCGAGACGACGAGGCCCAGGTCGCCGTCGACGGCCTCCGCGGGGCGCCGCGTGGATTGGATACCGCGGATACCTCCATCGCGCTCATCTCCTCTGTCTCCCCCCCCCCTCCCCCATCTAGGTGATTGGCTCGGCTGGCCTGTCGGCCGTTTGTGCAAAGCTCGAAGCTACCAAGCCAGACGGGGCTAGATCAAGGCGTTGTTTCCTTTGACGATGCATCCCTCTTCTCTCTCTCTCTCTCTCTCTCTCTCTCCTCTCTCTCTCTCTCTCTCTCTCTCTCTCTCTCTCTCTCTCTCTCCCCCCGGCAGTCGACCGCTCACCCCTAAGACCGTCCAACGAAAACAATGCCGTCTGGTCCCCGTCCAAGAATGCGCAGCGTGGCGGCGCCCTGGCGGCGTCCCGACGGCCAGCTCTCAGTCCGCTCGGCCCCGCCGCCCCGCCGCCCCACACTGCCGCGGGCCCCGCGGGTTATTTTGAAAAATCTTTTGTTTCGTCGTGGAGACGGTCCCGTACGGAGCGCTGTGCTGCGCTACCCTCTCTGCCCCCAGGCTTCCGCCACCGCGGTCGACGGAGGCTCCCGCCGCTCCCAAACATCCACTTTAACCCACGCAAATTATTCATAGCGCTCTCTCTCTCTCTCTCCCTCCCTCCTCTCTCTCTCTCTCTCTTTCTCTCTCTCTCTCTCTCTCTCTCTCTCTCTCTGTCTATCTCTCGCTCTCTCGTCCGGAACGGCAAGTTCCGTGTGAGAGGTGGCCGGCTGGCCGGCGAGACCACCAGAAGGGCTGGATCAAAATGCTGTTGCCGGCCGCAGGGCGCGAGTCCCCGAGCGGGGGAGACACTTCCACGCGGACCCGGCCCGGGGTCAGCCGGCCGTGGCGGGTCGTGGAGGGCGTGGCGGGGCGTCGTCGGGCCCGAGCGCAATCCGCGAGGGTCCTCGGCCGTCGTGTATGCGGTCTACTCACGCACGCTGAGCCGAATTTTCTGCATTTTGGGCCCGATTCGCGGCGTCCGTTCCCACGGCGATGCGGCGGCGCCCCCCGTTCCCGCGCCCCGGTGCGACGCGGTGGCCTTGGGTGCCGCCCCACCCGTCGAAAGCGCCCCGGCCATCACCAACCAAACAGGTCTAGGTGAGGGTGTACATCGCTCCTGGAATCGAAAGTTTGCCCCCGCCTCTTGTCTGTTCGCACGGCCCGCCACGGCCCGGCAGTAGTGCGGGCCGTGGCAAAGCGGCGGCGGCGGCCCAGGCGGCGGCCACCCCTTCCCCGTGTGTACTGAAATAATAATAATCAGGTTACGCTTCAAAGTTTCGCCAGAGTCATTCCATTCCTGGATGAGATGAAGATGTTTGCCGTCCCCGCCGCCGCCGCGTCCCCGTATTATTTATGAGAAGCGCTCTGCCGCGCGGCCGCTGCCGCGCTGGCCCCGGAGCCGTGCCGTAGCCGCCCCGAGCCACCCCCGGGGCCGCCCCCGGCCTGTCCTGTCTGAGGGACGGCACGCCCCACCGGCCTGGCCGCCGCCGGCGCCGCCAGGCCCGACAGGGGTGCGCGGCGCGGCACAGAGGGGTGTGCGATATGCCGCTGACCACCAGCCAAGGAATTCCTTTCCGGTCCGACGGACAACGGTGCGGGGACCGGCGGCGGAGCCAGGGCCGGGGCCAGGGCCGGAGCACACCACACAGGGCCTGATATACCCCGCGGCCCCCGGCCGCCCCCAGCCGTCCTGGCACACCCCGAAAGGAGCCAACAGATTCATAGCGGCCTCAGGGCCGGCCTCGCCCTGGCCGTCGTCGTTATCAGCGACTGGCCTTGCGTCCTCTGGCACGGCCGGCGAAAGGGCGTGCGCGTGCGAGAGAGAGAGAGAGTGTGTGTGTGTGTGTGTATGTGTGTGTGGGTGTGTGTGTGTGTGTGTGGGTGGGTGGGTGGGTGGGTGTGCAAGCGCCGTGTTGCCGCGGGCCCCGCCCGAACGGCGCGCACACGGGGAGTAACTAGTTTCACTATCTCTCTCTCCTCGCCTTCTTTTCCATACCATCTGTCTTGGCCACGGGGCCGCGGGGCCGCGGGGCCGTCGGCGGGGGGTGAGTGGTGTGCTGCTGCCGTGTCGATTCGCGCTGCCTCCGGCCGCATTCTGCCGCGCACGCAGGACACGCGGCCCACACGCCGGCGCCACGCGCACGGCGCGCGCACGGCGGGGGTCCGCCTCCCGGCCCCGCCGGCCCCGCCGGCACGCGCGGCCCGTGTTCCTGTCCGCGCCGCGCCCCGCCCCCGTGTGTGTCTGGGGCCGCCGACGCGGTCCTCCCGGCCGCCCCCGCCGGCATACATCACATCGCCCCGTTAATCCCACACCTCCCCCTCCACCCGCAGCCCCCCTTCCTCTCTCCTCGTCCTCCTCCTTCGCGGCTTGCAAAAGGCCATGCCCCAAGACGAATGCTTTGCACCGTATCGCCAAGAGATAAGTGCTCCTGGATAGGAAGCTTGGGCCTCCGCGGACGCCACCTCGTCACACGTTGCAACACTTTTCTCCCCTGATAATGGCTCGACAGAGTTGGTTGGCGGTTCAAATGGTCGGGAGGGCTTCAGAGATTTCCTTAGTTACGGTCAAGGTACCGAAAAGTGTCCGCGAGGAGTTCTAGGGGCGCGAGAATAGGTCCTTAGGAGCTTGAAGATTGCCGCTGGCCGGATGGCGCACCGCCTGCCAGTAGCGCGCAGCGCCGTTCCGTGCGTCTTGTTGTTCTTTTTCCCCGCGCGCTACTCTACGCCACCGCACCGACCCCCCGCTACCGCTGGCAGCTCGCATCTCGACAGCCCGAATGGAAGACCAAGACGTTCGTGAAAATTATCTTCGCCGAAGGCAAGTAAATAATAATAGGACCTTCGCTCGTGTTGATAATATGAAATATGATAGTATTTCTTGTCGCCGTACGTTAATGCGAGCGAAATCATCGCGCACTTCAAGAGAAATACGAGTTGGCTCCGCGGTGTAAACAAAGATCCTAACCAACTCGAAATGCTTGTGCACTATTTATTATGAAGTGTTAACTTTTGCCCGACCTGTCATGACGTTCTAATAATTTATTTTTTCTCTTGTAACAGGGCGCCAAGCAATGGAGCTGTTAAATGTGTCCACTGACACTAATTTCAATGTAACTATTACTCCGATAAAATCCCTGGCATCCTCTACCCCATTCAAGAGACCAGCAGGCAGAGCTGGCAAGGGAAAGAAAAAGACTTATGTGCGGGAGGTATGCGATACATGCACATTTTGTGGTAAAGAATATCGGTGCCATAGATCATTTTTAAAGCACAACCGAGAACATGTAATCAGAGGTAAGGGTCATAATGATATAAGTGAATTCATCTGGGAGTAATGTTTCCATGTTATTTGTTGAATTTTTCTCCTTCAGATGCATCATCACGATACCCAGATGTAGGGAAAATTCTAGAGCACTGCCGTTCCTCTTTTATTGCCAATCTTGATGAGCTGAAAGGAAAGCCTGCATTTTCTTCTTTGGGACAGAAGTATCTATTGTTTTTGGACAATTTGAAATTATTAAACATGACACCAAATTTGGAAAAGTTCCTGTGTGAAGTTCACAATGCCATTGTGCATGGAGTGGGTGAAACAAAAGTAACGCTGCCATCTGCATTGTTAAATACTCTCATCATAAACTGTGAAATTCTACTATCCGATGTGACTTCAAGAACAGCATTGTGCAACTTGCTTCAAGAATGTGTAGAAAGTGATATTGCTGTTTTGAACTGTTTCGTTGCTGACTATACTCTCTTGTTGGTAGACAGCATTGTAAAGTTTTATAGTTCTTGTGTTGTAGCTCAGGATCAGGGAAATGTAGTCAGTTCTGTTCAAATCAGTGATGAAGGGAAGGAAGTTATACATTACATAAGTGGTTCTGTGCTGAGAGGATTTTACAAAAAAAGTCTTTGTTTTCCTAAGCATATTGGGTGGTCTAGGATTGGTAAAGTTATTGTGACTAGATTGCTTGAAAATGACAATGTTCCAGGCGCTCCTGCCACAGTGAAAGGGTGGACAAATGCTATGTCCAGGGGAAAGTTGTTTTTGGTAAGTGGTACATTGTTTGATTTCTTCGTGGGAGTTGCTGAGATATTAGAAGCCACACATAAGGACAAAGTGAAAATTGATTATGGAATAGTTCTTGAATCTGTGTGTCAGGGCGTTGTTCTTTTGTTGTGGGATGAAGCAGTGGGTGATTTTTTGAATGAAACTTCGTCTTATGAATTTATGTGTGGTATGATCAGGTCATTTTGCAATACATATGGTGTAGGCCATACTAAGAAGATTCTTAATAACTTAAGAAAAAACAAAGCAGAAGCTAGCATTCCCTTACGCCATAAAGTTGCACCAAAGATTTGAACTAAATGTGATTCATGTGATAAGATTTACTGACAGATGACTGGATAGTGTTATTTTTATTATTTTGTTGTTCCTAAGTTTAATTATAGTTCTTTCCCGTGATACCTTCTGATAGTCCTTGGTATTAGCCAGTTTATTTCAATTTTAAGTTTGTAACAGGGACTGTAAATGGAGGGGCTTGTTGACTGAATAATATAAAGAATGACTGATTGGATGCTAGTCAAAGTTAAATACTTTATTGATTGGCATCTGCAGTGCAAGTTGACTTATATTTGTGACTGAAAATAAATATATACAAATACTCATTTAACCTGTGATTAATCTATTCATTACAACATATGAACTAATCACACAAGCTGCAATGGAATGCAAGATTTTCTCACTTTTTTTTATAAAAAAAAGATAATAAGTGATCCCTACCGAATATCATAACAGATTAAAGTTCTATTTGTTTCATGATCTTCTTCCTTTTGGGGAGCGGATCGCTACTGATTTCAACTTCAGAAGTTTCCTGAATTACTTCCGTGTTACCTGTAGATCTTGATGCGCTTAGCTCCCCAATGATGCTGAAGCCTCGCTGCTTGTGAAGGAGTTGATAGAAATTTGGTGCTTGACTGCCACCACCAGCCATACGGTGTCTACCAAAATTTTGCTCCAGAGGATCTTGACAGTAAACTCTAGCATTAATGAAGGAAATGCCTTCTTTCAGAATAAAAGTGGTAGCTGCTATGAATGCTCTGGTTGACATCTCAATGCCGAGCAAAGTCTGGTGGGGAAAAATGTGCTTGGAGTAATGTTCATTATCTTCAACTGCCTCTGTCAGTGTGTCCTCTAGAGCATGAAAACTTCCATCGTCCAATGGTCGAACACCTAAATCTCTTGAATCTTCTAGCATGGCAGATGCAGCTAATGAGGCATTCATGTTGGCTTCAGCTTCCCCCTTCCAATCATCAAGATATTTTAGAAAATCAAGAAGTTCCTGAAATCGGTTACCTTCCACTCCCTGCTCAAATTCTTTAATATCTTGCATTGTATACGGGTTCAATCTTCTATTATTTTTCTTAGCACCTTGGGTAGAAAAGGCTCCATTTAGCAGGTCAAACCAATCATTGACTTTGAGAATGAGGTCAACAGTTTCACGAGTTCTGGGCCAACCTTGACTCAGAATGTCAGTGCCTA
The DNA here is from genome assembly GCA_026979955.1 of Megalurothrips usitatus. Taxonomy (NCBI): domain Eukaryota; kingdom Metazoa; phylum Arthropoda; class Insecta; order Thysanoptera; family Thripidae; genus Megalurothrips; species Megalurothrips usitatus. Next base: position 4,843,692 of record CM049597.1, on the reverse strand, counting down.
CTGAGCGGCTCCATATTTCTGCTGCAAGTTTGACTTTCATTCGACTGTAACTGTCCGGGAAGACATTTTGTGCATTCAGCTTGTATGACTTTCTTAATGCTTGATCCTTCTTGGCCAAATAGAGTCTTATTATAGTATCCCATACAATAGTTTCTCCGTTCTTCTTTAAGAGTCGAAAGCTCTTCTTCTGGCCTTCATTTCTTAGTCGAGAATTGAAAAACGCATTTCTCATTGTTTTCAGTAAATGTGGTACATCAGAAAAGAAAAAAATGCATCTTTCAGGAACAAACTTGTTGACAGTATCAAATACCACACCAGAAGGCACAACTGAGACTGGATTATGTAGTTTGATAAAAGCTCTATTTGTCGCACACCCATCACATATAAACGCAATCACTCTCACCCCACTGCGCTCCAGTGCTCCTATCACATCCCAGGTCCAGTAGTACATTTGTTTTGGAGATGGGTTCACAACAGGATACGATGCAACAACATGCTTCAATTTACTGGAAACTCCCTTCACCATAAAGGCCATGACTTTGGATGCAAGCTCAGGCTCAAGTTTTTCATCTGGGTTGTCAAGGTATGACTCAAGAGTGGCAATTTCCTTATCGAGATTATCTAAATCTTTGAAGCCAATAAGGTCTCCGCTTGATTTCAAAAGCACCAGGTTTTTGCTCAGGTGCATCTCATCAGCCATTAAAACATGGTATTGCTTGTGTTTCAGCTTCTTTTCATTGCTGCTGGCACGATTAGCTACAGTTTCAATTATGGTTTTATCAATACCTGGTTCAACCCTGGTGATGTGGCTGTAGTCAAAGAGTGTTCTGGAGGATGGAAGTTTAACAAAACCACTGTTGCACAGATCTTTGTATGCACCTGGCGCTTTTAAGTAAATAGACAATGCTAACCTGATTAATACGGGATGCCACCTCATACCCGAACGTTTCTTGCAACTAGCTGCTTTCAGCTGCTGCTGGAGGAACAAAGACTGGGTCGGGCTCATGTCAGAGGACTGAAGTATTTCCAGAAAATCCTTGGACTGATTTCTTTCAACATTTACACCTTCTTTGGCAATCATTTCCTTTATTTTCTGCTGCATCCTGTCAATTTTTTGTTGTTTATTTCTAATTGTTTTTTGTTTACTGGCCAATCGACTGTCCTTCTGCATATCAGTCAGGTATCTATTGTTGGTGAATTTACTAGGCTCTTCACAAGTCATAGACTCCAGCTTTCTTTGAAGGATTTTTTTCATTTTGGTGCACTCTTTACATCTCCAGGTTTTACTTTCAACAAGCAGAAAACATTTCTTTGATCTGAAAGTTTCCCTATACTTGCATTCTTTATAAATGTCTTCTTCCACTTCACCTTGAGGGGTTGACGCCCAAGCCTCCCTGAATTCAATGGCATCCATCCCTGCACAAATTTCAAGGAGACGTAAATTAGAAACTATCTCCACAATTCTATCTGTGAAGTACCCAGTGTTTTCCTCTGTCAATGGCTTCTGCTCTCGAACACCCTTCAGTATCACGTTTGCAGGGTAATCTTTGCCATGCACTTCAAGATCAACTGATCCAGTGGTTGAAACAAAAACTTGTCTCTGGACCGCTTTACTTTCTCTTCGTCCAACCATTAGCACAGAAATTCCACTGGATGAGACACAAGGAAGTAAGTGATCAGGCAGCATGAGGACAAGCTTGTCCCTAACATCCAAAAGCAACAACCGCATGTTTGATGACTGATGTTCCTTATCTTGAAGATGTGGCTCAGACGTAGATTTGGAATTCTGCAAATAAAATTTATTCCCATAAAGGTGCAAACCTTTTTTCATAACATTTCATTGTAATTGTTTGCATAAGTGATTTATTCTACATACCTGAAGCTATGGGAGCAGAAAATGATGAACTGGGAGCTGGGGAAGTTGGACTTAAAAAGCCACATGAATCCTCACTAAAATCAGAGACAGATATAGAGAGCCACTAAGGCTACTGCCTGGTCGACTGGAACACTTGGACTGCAACTTTCACTGGGGCTGGGACTTTGTGAAAAATAGTCATGGTCTGCAAGTGCTGGCGTGCCAAATGGACTGGTAGGCGTTGAATCACACTAAACCCACACAAGCATAACAGGTGACAGAATCAAAACAAAGTGGCAATAATAAAAACTAACACTCAGATCAACAGGTCTCTTTACCTCCAACATTTTGACATTTTCTTCTGTTAAACTGCCAAGGCTCTCGAAGTCCATTGTGCTACTTGCATTACGTGCTTGGGGAAGCTTAAACCAGCTGTGGGAGTAACTTCATCCTGAAACAGAGATTTAGAGGTAAGGAAAACAGAGATTCATAATAACAAATGAACATTTACAAAAATGAATATTTAAAGGTAGGTTGTCACACACAGAGGCAGGTACCTTCTCTTTCTTTTTCCTCTTCATGTGTTTCAGTCGCTTCCTGACAGGGACATTTTTTTTCTTTTTGCGAGGTGGCAAAGGCTCTACAAATGTAGCACTTTCATTGCTAGCAAGAGGTAAAGTCACACTCTCCTCTTCTGAAATATCCACCGATTCTACAGGGGCGTTCACACTCTCCATTTTCCGTCCAGATGCACTGAGGAAAATAAAAACAGGTTATCATACAGAGGTCGGGCAAAAGTTAACACTTCATAATAAATAGTGCACAAGCATTTCGAGTTGGTTAGGATCTTTGTTTACACCGCGGAGCCAACTCGTATTTCTCTTGAAGTGCGCGATGATTTCGCTCGCATTAACGTACGGCGACAAGAAATACTATCATATTTCATATTATCAACACGAGCGAAGGTCCTATTATTATTTACTTGCCCGGCGAAGATAATTTTCACGAACGTCTTGGTCTTCTATTCGGGCTGTCGAGATGCGAGCTGCCAGCGGTAGCGGGGGGTCGGTGCGGTGGCGTAGAGTAGCGCGCGGGGAAAAAGAACAACAAGACGCACGGAACGGCGCTGCGCGCTACTGGCAGGCGGTGCGCCATCCGGCCAGCGGCAATCTTCAAGCTCCTAAGGACCTATTCTCGCGCCCCTAGAACTCCTCGCGGACACTTTTCGGTACCTTGACCGTAACTAAGGAAATCTCTGAAGCCCTCCCGACCATTTGAACCGCCAACCAACTCTGTCGAGCCATTATCAGGGGAGAAAAGTGTTGCAACGTGTGACGAGGTGGCGTCCGCGGAGGCCCAAGCTTCCTATCCAGGAGCACTTATCTCTTGGTATCGCTTTGTTCCCCCTCCGCGGCCTCGGCCCCGCTGCTAAGCCCCACCCAGTGCGTGTGTGTGTGCGGTGCATGTTGTGCGGCCGGAAAAAGGGAGAGAGAGACAGAGAGAGACAGAGGGGGGGAGTGGACAGGAGGGAGGGTGTGTACGGAGCGTACTGAGTGCGTGCAGGGGGAGAGGAGAGGGCGGGCCGCCGTTAAAAACCCTGACAAAGTGACTCTTAAGGCCGTTTCGCAGCGGGAGCGGGACCCGAGCCCGGCGCCCCGTCGCCCCGGCGGCCGACCCCAGTAGCAGAACAGCCCAGGGCGGCGGCGCCGGCAGAACCTTACGCCACTACCCCCCCCCCCCCCCCCCCCCCCCCGCGATGCACCACGGCGCCGACGTCTGCGACAGTCCCATCCAAAAGCTGTGGCCGGCAGGCCGGCATCCGTAAGATAAGAGGATTGGCCCGCACGGGTCTCGGTTACCTCGGGGCCGGCGGCGGGTGCCGGCAGGTGCCGCGCCGACCTGCTGACGCTTATAACATGGAGTTGCCGTCCCCGCGCCGCCCTCCCCCGGCAGCCGCAGCCCGCAGCTGGCAGACGGGGGCTGCGGCGGCGCCAAAGTCCGCGCGCACCACGACGACCTAAGTTTCGGTGGCAAAGCCGGAATCGGCTTAGAGCAGGGCCCGTCCGCCGGCATGGTGTTCTGTCCCGGACTGTACCGCGACGGCGGAGGCCGGCCAGGCCCGGCGCTGCTGTCTCGGACTGTACCGGCGGCCGGCGCGGGCATCAAGTCAGTGCGGCGCATAATAAGGATCTGATAGTAATAACATCTCGCAGCTCCCGGCGGGAGGATGAGCTGCAGGAGCCGCCTCCTCCTCCTCCTCCTCCTCCTCCTCCTCCTCCTACTCCTCCCCTGCCTCCTCCGCCCCCCCCCCCCCCATGACACGGGCCTGCCGCCGCCGCCGCCGGTAATAAAACAAGAGGACGACGAAAATACGGGGGCCCCAACTACTAGTGCCGCCGTACACTACTCCCGGCGGTCGGATGCTGCTCAACAATATACAAGATAATTTTTCAACATCCCGCTCGGGAGAGGAGAGAGAGAGAGAGAGAGAGAGAGAGAGAGAGAGAGAGAGAGAGAGAGGAGAGAGAGAGGGGGGGGGGGGGACGGTGGGCGTTCCCTTCATGCACCGTGCCCTTGCCAAGGCCCTGCGGCTGCAACAGGGTCGGGGCCCGACGCACCGCACTAGCCAGAGCCATTCACCGTACTATCATGAATGTGCTCGTCAGCGGCGAGTCAAGTCCCTGACTTTGAGTCCGTATCGAAAATACGTCAGTAGATCTTTGGTGAGATAACATGTCCGAAGTATCGCGACGAGAGTAAAATTAAACCCGCGAGGCGTCGTCGGCGGCATGGCGGGTGCAGTTGCAGAGCACACGTTGCCGCCCCCCCCCCCTATCTTCCCGCGCCGCTGCGCCGCCAGACCTCGAGTTTCCGGCCGCGTCGCGCCACACGGTTCGATCTCATTATTTATGCGGTCACCCCCCGTCCCCCTCTCCCCCTCCCCTCGCCCTCCTCTCCCTCTCTCTTTCTCCTGTCTGCCTTCTGTCACGATGCGGCGGTGCATATATACTTCCTGTGATGCACCGGCACGCCTAGAGCACGGGGGCACGCCCCTCAGGCATGTGTGTGTGAGCGCGCGCGCACGGGAGTTGATTCGGGGGGCCGCATGATCTACTTCTCCGACTTCTGTATGTGCCGCTACACGTCCCCGCCCCCTCGCTGCACTACTGTCATTGTTTTGTATTTTTTTGTACCCTCCGGCCGCCACTATACACCACTGCCACTACTACTCTTTGCGCGGTAATGCCAGGTTTCCCTCCTTGCTCCGCGCGCGGACAAAACAAAATAAAAATAAAATTGTAACATGCGTGTGTGAGAGAAAGGGAGGGGCCCCGCCGCTGCCTGCCGCTCTTCCTGCAGGACGACGTATGTGGAGAGGAAAGGTGCCACGACGATTCTCATTGAATGGTTTCGGCGTGGCAGGTAATTACACAGTTTGTAGAACACGCGGCGGGTCACGTCGCTTCCTGCGCGCCGCTGCCCGACACTGTATTATACAGCTCTACCGTGTTATTTCAGGAGCACGGCAGTAGTGTGTGTGTGTGTGTGTGTGTGTGTGTGTGTGTTTGAGTTGCAAATTTAAGTAATGATATGAATTAAAATACTTTTACCTCCCGCACCGCATACGGAATCTTGACAAACGCGATGGTCGCATTTGTTTCCAGGCAGCCGCGAGGGGCGTCGACGCCTTGCGTCCAGCAGCGCACGGCAGCCTTCCGTATTTTGATGATGAGATTCATTATTGTTGTTAATTAAATAACGCGGCGTGGTTTCTTTCTTCTCCTTTTTTTCAAGGCATCGTCTTACATTACAGCGGCCTTGACGTTACAGGGAGCACATAACCTCACTTTTCGAATTTTCCCTCTCCCTCGGGCTTCCGGGACGTATGGCCGTCGCATACTAATGAAAAATTCAGTTCGACGGAACGGCGGTTTGAATATTACGAACATGAAGACCGAGCGCGTTGATTGACTCGTAATCACTCGTCTCTGTCGCACTTGAGTAAATACCAGCATGTGCGTTGCATGCTCGGCTTCCAAATCTGGAAAGCCTCTTTACGTCCACCTTTTTACCCTCTTCTTTTTTCTGAGGCACCCTGTACGACGCACTGCATTACGGGCGGGCATGGCGTGCGGCGTCGGAAGGCGTTCATCAGGGAGCCCCGGTAATAAAGACATTGTCCACGGTGCACAGGCCGGGTAGCGGCCGCGAGTGAATATCGGGCCGACAAAGGCGGCCGAGGGGCCGAGGCCGAGGGCCGAGGCCGTGAACTGGAACAGATTCCATCGCCTTGTTTGTTTGCCCAAGCCTCTTGTGCCTTCGTATCATCATCACAGCTTGAACCACCAGCTTGATCCCTTTGCTCCCGTTCACAGAGTCCGAAAAGAATGATTCATATTTTCGGGAAAGCGAAAATATCCGACCTTTATTTTCCTGGTCATGAATTGGGTACGCGGCAGAGTGGCCGCGCTTGCGCTCGCCCGATGCTGCAGTTCATCATCGTGAATAAATGTGTTCATTGTGGGGGCAGGCCGAGGCCACCACGGAGAGACAGCAGGGGGGCTTACGGGGCGTCAGAATGAGATAACGTAGGGAGGCGGGGGCGGCGCGGTGGTGGTGCTCCGCGACAGATTTTCAAGATTACGCAGGCGGGAAGAGGGGCGGGTCTGAGTGACGCGGTGTCCCTTACGAGACGGGGCCACATGTGTGAAAGTCACATGTGCGGCTGACACAAGGCAGAGCCGAGGCCGCAGCCGAGGCCGGGGACGTGGCCGGGGACGGGGCGGAGCCCAGCGCTCCACCTGCCAGCAGAGAGACGAGCGCAAGCGAGCGCAAGCGGCCGCCGGAATAGGGGATGAAAGCTCTTTACCGCCGCTCGGTAGAGTTAAGGTTTACACCGGTGCAACCGCCACGGCGAGCACCGCCAGAATCGCATCCAAACCACATAAATATTTCGCCATCTTTGATTCGTAAAAATGCTGCCGTTTGTTGACGACTATGTCTCGCTCAATAAAAAAAAATTAACGTTTGTAAAGCCGAGCTGCCGCCACATATCTCTCCGGAGTCCGTTCCACAACTTATACGCCGAAACAACACCCTCCCCACCACCCCCATCCCTGCCATAATCACATATTTACTGTTATCACCGGCGGGAAATCTCTGGCAACCCTCCTCCTCCTCGTCCTCGTCGCAGAGGGCATGCTAAACTGTATAGTTTGCCGGCATACTGCGCACATAGTACCTGTTCCGGTCCGTTAACTCTCTGCGACAAGGCCTCCCCTGATGCATATGCAGCTCGCTGTGCAGGAATATCCGCTTGGGCTTCCCCGCCCCCGCCGACTCAAAAAGAGACTTTCGACAGTCTGCGCGAGGCGCGTCCTCCACCCTGCCTCCTCCTCTTTTCAATCCACTCGCAGAGCACGCGAGGCCGCGAGGCCTTCCTGCTCCGCCGCCGCAAAATGGCGTTTCAGCGTTCCGTTATCAATATTTCATCTCCGTCGGCCCGCGCGACCGGATCGCGTTGCGATGCGTGCCCCGCCGCGCGCGCCCTCCCGAACGCCCCCCGCTGCAGCAACAACAACAACAGCTGCAACATGATGGATTTGGGGGCTAAGAACTCCCCCGGGGACGGAGTCTGACGGAGCCGGGCTGAGCGCCGCCACCACCAGTTGTTGTGTGCCCCCGCCTCGTCAGCCGCTGTCGTGTCGGAGACACTGCCTTATAGACAGGGAATGCAACTCGTATCATTTACAGCTGACAGCTTCATCCATCACGCACCCCGGTGGAAAACGCAATTTTTTGCACTGTAAGGATTTTCCTGAAGAAAATGCGTTTTTGTTTACACGGACAATTATTGTACTTTTTTTCTAGAAATTACCGACCCTAATTTCCAATCCATTTCAATTGAGAAAATTCAGAAGCTATTGCACGGATGCTGGGAAATTTGTATATACATGCCCAATTTTTTTGTTTTTAAAGCGTATGAAAAAATAAATCTTCAGCAAGCAAATAGAGCGCGGACACGAAGGTCCAGCCATGTGTGCGCCTCTCTGCGAGGCCGCCGGGCCGCCGCGGCAGCCGCGGCGCTCCGGCAGCGGGCTGGCTGGCAGGGCAGAGCTGGCAGAGCTGGCAGGGCTGGCGGAGCTGGCAGAGCAGCCCTCCCCTCGCGGCGCCCACCTGCCCTGCCGCTCCCCCACACACGCGCGGCGGCCCCTCAAACGGGACGTGCCTTCTATTATTAAAATCGGCAAATTCCAGGGCGTGCGTGTATATATAGGCTGCCGGTGAGACTTACAGGGATGCTCCCCCGGCCCTGTCGCCCCTCCCGTGTAACGCTCCGCCGGAGAGGTGTTGCGGGTAGGAGCGGGGCCGAAAGCCCGGTGGCCTTTGTCTGCCTCTTTCTGAAATGTTGATGCGGTGCGGTACGGGGGGATGGCGCAGCTAGCGCCCGCGCCGCTGCCCCCACTTCACCCCCATCGGCCCCGTGAAAGACGTCACGGTGGCTTGCGTCCTGTCCGCAGCGCAAAATTTGGCTGGTCCAAAGTCTTCACACCTCTCTTTGCAGCACCTCATTAATGACATATTAATATATTTTTTCCGAGCCCCTCGCTCTCGCAGCACAGGAAAGATAAGTTTATCACACGAATTTCGTTCGCGGTCATCGTAAAGTTTGGTCTTTCAGCAGCGCAAACGCGCTCGCCCGGTGCGGGAGGGGTAAAAAAAAAAAGAGGAGAGGGGCGAAAAGTGCATGCTTTTGTGGGTCGGTGGGGTGGCGATGGTGTGCGAACACTAAGGCCCGGTAATGGCTCGCCATCATGAACGATTGAGAATAAACTTTACTGTCACGGGCTGCCTCTGCTGCCGCTGCTGCCGGCCGGCGGCGGGCTAACTGCGTGTCGTTAGGCCCGGCGGACCCGCACTGCTGGCGCCTCCACCCGCCGCGTGACTCAGCCAACGCACTGCAGCGCCACGTCCAGGGAGACTTCCACCGTGCTAAGTCACACTACTCACTGCCGCCAAACAAAAGACGCGCGGCGTTGGCATTTACTAGCATCTCGCCGCGGCGACTTTTCGCTGCGCGGGGCTCGTCTTCTAATCTCCCGCCGTCCCTTTCCTCCCCTCCTCAATACCTCCCATTGTTCTGCTCGTTTGGATCTCGTCCGCCAGTTTTGTTTACTCCCGCAGCCGATCGGTTTCCGCGCCGGCTTTGAGCCCCCCATCCCCCCCCTCCCCCGCAGCGGAAGGGGAAAAGTTTTGTCGGAGCTGATCTGCCGCTCGGCCGCCGACGCCGCCACCGTCTCCAACCCCCTTCGCTTTGCTCCGCCGAACCGCCCTTGTTTTGATTCATGCCCCATTCGACGTCGTGTCGTCTGCTGGGTACCGGACAAATAGCCGGGACGTGGGCGCGCGGCCGGATATGTGAACGCGGCAGCATTTTCCTGAACGCTGCGCAGTGTTTCGTTTGATTTTTCCGTCTTCTCTCCCATCTTTTCTTCTGCTTTTTTTCGTTTTTTCGACCTCCCAGAAAAGTTTGTATTGGTCGGCAGGGGCGGAGGTGACGTGCCACCTCATTACACGCCCGCGAGGATTTGAATTAACAAGGTGCTTAAGAGCAGCCCGAAGAGACGGCGTCTTGAATGGCAAACAGGGAGCCGCGGGGTGGTGGCGGCGGCGGTGCAGCGGAGCACTGAGGAGGGGGCGGACCAGCCAAGATTTATTGTCAATTTCGGTAAAATTTTTCATTACGTAAGAGAGAGAGAGAGAGAGAGAGAGAGAGAGAGAGAGAGAGAGAGAGAGAGAAAGGCTGATGCGACCGGAGAGCAAACACAGATATGACGTGTCTGCCTGCATACAGCTCCACGCCACGCCGCACCGTTCCGCTGCCGCTGGATGCAACGAAACCTCGCTTAGCCACAGTATAGCGAATGTGTGTTTTCCGGCCCAGGAAGGAAGGCCGGAAACCTAGAAAGTGAGGGGGAGAGAGAGGGAGAGAGGTGGGGCGATGGGCGAGAGTTGGACTCACGCCGTCTTGCGAGCAGAGGGGAGGTCGGCTTGCTCGCCCTTGGAGCTCCATGGTGTGGAAGCAAGGAACGGGAAACAGCGATGCCCTTCCTTCTCGCTCTGTCTCTCTCCTCTCTCTCTCTCTCTCTCTCTCTCTCTCACTCACTCTCACTCTCCGGCGCCAAGAGAAGCCGGGCGATATGAGGCGGAGGGCATTCAGGAAATAATCAAACCATAACCATAAGGCTCGCGCATAACGTGGCTGCTGTCATTAACATTCAAACGCCTCGCGGATCCGTCTGCCGGGGTATGGTGGCAGCGGCAGCAGTGGCGGCAGCAGTTCTGCCCTAGGAGGAGATGAGGGGGCTGGAGCTACGCGCTGGGGGCATATGGAAACGAGACGTTACAGCGGTAAGGCACGCGATGGCTGACTGGGGATGGGATCGGATCCACCCAATGGCCAACTCTCAGTGCACCCCAGCCCGGTCCGTGTAACGTTACCTCGCTGCGGACGCGCGTCTGCATCGAAGAAAGAAAGAACAAAAAACAGCCCTTATTTGTTTAGTCTCAATGTTGTTTTTTTTTGGTGTGTGCCTCAAAAAAAAGAAACCTATGAAGAACTGAGGGCGTGGTGCACCTGTGGGCCTGGCGCCTGGCGCGCTGCTACTGAGCTGGGCATTCGCACCTTATGCAGATTCCTCCCCCGCCGCGGTGCGCCGCTCCTCCAGGCCCACTCCCATTAGCCCGCTGTGCGGTGGCGGACGGCCGAGGCCGAGGCCGCATCACGCTGCTCCTCTCTCCCTCTGCATCCTGTTTTCATCTTGCCGGATAATTTTTCTCTCCCGCAACGACGCCGCCGCCGCCGCCGCCGCCGCCGCCGCCAGGGGCCTCCCCCGGCTGCTCCGGGCTCCTCTGGCTGCTCCGGAGGCGTCGGCGTCGGCGGCGCGGCGTCAGCCGGAGCACCACCACGTCTCGCGGCAAGCCGTGCGCGGCCGGAAACACCCGGGAGGCCGACGGGATCCGGTGTGGGGCTCCGGGGGCGCCGCACGCCGCCTGCCGCGTACAGCCTGGGGAGGCTCTTGCTGACGGCGAGCACTTTATTTCCATAGGCGCGCGGCGGCAGCGGCGGCGGCAGCGGCGGCGGCAACGGGGTGACGGCCCGCGGCCGCCGTATATTTCAAAATGACGGCGCCCGTCGACAACGTTGACACGCGCACCGGGACAAAAAGAAAGCGAATAAATGAGGGCGGGGCTCCATTTTTATTTTTTTTAAAGTGAAAGCTTGCTCGCAGAGTGACGCGCTCATCACCGCGGCGGCGGCGGCTAGGCGGCAGCGGAGCACCCCGGCAGCGCAGCCCGCGCAGCCAGCGCCCTGCAGTGCCATTAAAAGGAGTGACGCGCCGGCTGCCTACCGCCGGGCCGCCGGGCGGATGGTGGCCTACCCTGCGCGGCGCCGAGCCGCTCCCCGCAGCGGCACAGCGGCGCAGCGGCGCAGCGGCACTGCGGAGCGGCCCCCAGGCACATCAAGGACTAATTTGCGCCCCCGCGCCATCCCAGGACCGCTCCGAGGAGCCACGAACACCCCGCCAGGACCAGGCCACGACCCCGCCGCGGTGCATTCGGCGTCCTTCCCTCCCCCCCCCCCTCACCCCCCCTTGTTTCTTTCCCATTCTCTCTCCGGTCTTTTCAGCGTGCCGCGTTTTGGAAACCGAGTCCGCCGCCACCGCCGCCACCGCCGCCACCGCCGCCACCGCCGCCACCACCGCCACCGCCGCGCCACTCAGCTCCTTGTGACATCTTCGGGTCTTCATTTTCCGTTTGAAAGGAAATGAACTCAGTCGCAGTGATTACTCGGGAGCACAATGGGGCGGGCTCATTAGGCGGCTCGGCCTGCGCGAGACGGACCTCGGCAGACGCTGCCGCTACACTATAATCAGGTCCCCGCCGCCGTCGTCCACAAACAAATCCCCTGCTGCATCCTTTTATATTGGCCGGGGGGCACCGGCGGGCAGCGGGGACGCTGCCGTTTATTGCGTCTGGACGGTGTGCGGGGCCCAACCAGGGGCCGGCCGGATATGTGACGCACTGCACCAAAGACGATATTACACGGGTCCGGCCGCCGCCGCCGCCGGCCGCGGGGGGATGCTGGTAACGTCGTGGGCGCGCCCCGGACCAGCCAACCCCCTGCCGACGTCGGCAATGCACTCCTTCGCCGTAACTTTTTGGATGGTAAAGGAGAGGGAAACGAGAGAGAGAGAGAGAGAGAGAGAGAGAGAGAGAGAGAGAGAGAGAGAGAGAGAGAGAGAGTAAAAGAGAGAGGCGACGCATTCAAATTGATGGCCACCGGGCCTTTAAAAAAATTAACATCCCTCATACTCCCCCCAGTTAATGTTTACAGTACTTTCGCTTTTACAACTTCACCCCGCCTATTCATAACATCGCTTTCCCCCTTGTTCGTTCTTCTTCTTCTGCTTCCCCTGTTTATTACCATTATCGCAGTGCTCCGCGGCAGGGGCCCATGCAGTGCGGGGGCGGTAACACCCTTCTCGCTTCCTCTCTCTCTCTCTCTCTCTCTCTCTCTCTCTCTCTCTCTCTCTCTCTGGCCCGCGCATTCAGATTTCACAGGCTCGCCTTTCTCTCTCTCTTTCTTTTGGCACTCCTCGGGGCGGATTGAATTTCTGCCCTAAATACCTCGCGAGCCCGTCGTCGTCGGCGTGCTATCGCCCCGGCGCCCTCCCCCACTGAGGGCCGCCCGCCCCCCGCCGCCGGCGCCGCCAGGGGGCTCTAGGGTCCCCGTCGGCCCCCGCCGCCCTCGACTCGGCGGGGGTCGTGGAGGCTGTTGGCAGCCGCCGCCCGCCGGGGGTGGTGCGGGGGCGGCGCGGGGGCTGCGCGGGGCGGCGCGAGGGTCCTTCCGTGTCCGCGGCGCCGTCGGGGGCATTGGACGGGGCGCGCCGGGGTCGCCGCCGCCTCCCCTTCGCTAATCCACCTGGAATGTTGTTTGGTGAAAGGCGCGCGCGATGAGGGCCGGCCGTTTTGCATCCGCGCGCCCGCCACCCCTCACAGCCCTTCACCGCCCCTCGCCGCCCCCTCGCCGATCATCGCCGTAAACCGCACTTGCGCCCTATTCATTACCGGCGCGCTCCTCTCGCCCTCCCGAGAGCCGGCAGCTCGCCGACGGCAGCCCCTGGCCGCAGCCGACGTGCCGGGCGCGGCTGGCGCGGCCCGCCCGCCGAGCCCCCGGGAGGTCCCGACAACGCCCGGATCATTACTGCGCCCCTCCGCGTTACGTGGTTTCTGGACCCCTCCGCGTGTCCGCGGCTCACTCCGGGGGAGGGATCGCAGCGACGTCGCATCGCACTATTAAACGCATCCGTTAACGGCGGCCGCACCCCTCGGCGCCGGCCGCCGGCCTCGGACCCCCGGCTGCCGGACACGCACGTCCTCGGCCGCGGCGCCTCCTCCGCCTCCTCCTCGGTCATTTCGGCCATCTGCGCCGCTTTGACACCTCGTGGACCCTTACGGTGGCCTCGGCGGTGGCCTCGGCTGCGGCGGCCGGGGCCGGGCCGGAGTCTGTCGAGAGGGTTTCCCTGCCCCCGCCCGCCCTCATCCCGGCAGGTGAGATGGGCTCTGCGCAAGAGGCTGCAGCGGCACGGCAGCGGCCCGCAGCAGCCGCAGCGCGGCGTGCGGCGGCGGCAGAAACAACAGCACTGCAAACGGCTCCCGGACGAGGCCGCCCCTCAGCGGGGCAGCCGATGAGGGGAAGCGTGCTTCAGCGGGCATCGTGGCGTGGCGCTGGCTGCGCCTCGCCTGGCGGCGGCGGTGGGTGCAGCGGCGGCTCCCTTCTGGGTCAGGCCGCACAGCGCCGCGCAGCGCGGGGGGCCCTCCTTCTTTCGGCACCCGCCCGCCGCCCCGGTTTTTTGCAGGCATGCACGCTGGCGTGCTATTTGGGTCGCCACGCGACGCCACGCGCGCTCGCGAGCGGCGGTGGCCGGGATCCTCGTTCTGCCGACAGGAACACATTGCGGGGGTGTTTGCAGAGCCGGCGTGACGTGTCGGCAGCGAAGCGCCCCGCTGCTGCTCCGCGCTCCGCCCGGGTGCCCACGGCACGGTTTTCACCCCGTTTCCGCGCCGGGTACGGTTACTCCGGCGAGGTTTCACGCCAGTTCTCCGGTTTGGTCGTTTGATTCCCCGTATACCCCCTCCCTCCCATGGCAGCCGCTGCTGGAGCGTTGGTTGCTGCTGCTGCTGCTCGAACTCATTTGCTGAAGTATGGAGACCATGACGGGGCCCGGCCGGGCCGCGACACTCCAGCTGCAGCCGCACCGGAGCCAATTCATTTCCATTTACTCTGCGATGCTTGCATGTAAATCACGGCTCGCTGGGTAGCGGCGCGACCCGATCCGACCCGCCGAACCGGCCGGACCCGCCGGGCCCCGGCCCGGGTGTTGATTGGGAGCAGAGAGCCGGGGCCGCGGCGGCGTGCGGTGCGCGACTGTACAGCGCTGCCCGGCTCAGCGCCGCCGTCTGGAAACGTGTTTTGATAGCCCTTGTTTAGACGTAATGCCAGAGGGGTGGCCGTCATTATTACAAGTCAACACCCCCCGCCGCCGCCCCTCCCCTATCGCACCCCTTTCGATTCGCGCGCGCGGGGTAACCACCTCCTTTCCGTCCTTGTCCCGCACCCTCCTCAGCCAGCATCTCCCCCCTCCCCGTCTCTCTCTCTCTCTCTCTCTCTCTCTCTCTCTCTCTCTCTCTTTCTCTCTCTATCTCACTCACTCTCCCAAAGAACACGATGACCCTGTCGGCGTCGCCGCCTAGCGCTCCGACGCGACAAAAAAAAGTGCGAAGCAATACACTAATGCACGGGTCTCCAGCGGCAGCCCCGGGCCGCCCCGCGCCGCGCGCTGACGTCACAGCAACTCAACTCTCATTCGTTAGGAGGGAGCGCGTCGGGGGAGCGCTGAGGAGCACAGGGCCCCCTCGCGATAACGAAATTTGCTACAAACACCGCGCCGGGGGTCGGTTTCGTTGTTTCTTTTCATTTTATTTTCGCTCCCTTCATCGGCGGGCACGCGACTCCTGCCTGCGCTCCGCCAGGCTGCGCCGGCCTGCAGCGCCGCAGCGCACTGCATTCCACTTTGCGTTACAGGGTGCAGATTACAGAAAAGGTTTATTGGGGGTGGGCGAGATTGATGAGGGGCGGCCCTCTGGCGTGTTCCCGTGCGCTGTATAAACAGGATTAGAGATTGCATTGATCGCGCGCGGGGCCCAACACGCGCGGACACGCGCACACACATTAGTTGTTCGGCTGCGAGAAAGTTTGGACAGGCCATGATCGTGCCATTGAGAGTGCAAAAGAGGGCCGCCCCCAGCAAAGGGCTGCTTGTTGGCCTCTTGCCGGTGTTGAAGGGTGCGAACAGCTTTCCCGAACTCCCATTCACTGGCAACAAGAACTTTACATGCGATAACTGGGGTCTGGCTGGCTGGCGGGCCTTCGGCGGGCTTTCGGCGGGCCTGGCGAGGCTCCCATCCCCGCAACGCCAAAAAGTAAATGGAGCAGAACGCGTCCCGTTTAACTGCCTCATGGCCCCCATGTCCTCGTCATTACCGGGAGTATGTCTTGCCGAGGGTCCATTGCAGTTAATATGGCAGCAATCGTTTCTCTCTCTCTCTCTCTCTCTCTCTCTCTCTCTCTCTCTCTCTCTCTCTCTCTCTCTCTCTCTCTCTATTCCACTGGGCGAATTAATCGACGGAACAAGTGACCGCTCCAGGTCAGTCCCTCGCGCTACCGCGCCACCCATATATGGCCATTGATCAAACGTTTAATTAAATCTGGCCCCAAAGGCTGGCCCCCTAACAAGCACGCAGCCCGCGCGCATGTATGTGTGCGTGCGTGTGTGTGCGCGTGCCATATCGGAAGCCCATACGGCTATACCGGCCATATGGCGTGGGCTGTAATGCGCCGCACAATCTCTCAATTCCTAGGGCCACTTTGCGCAGCCGTAACCTAGCAGGGCACGCCTTGGCCTTGCGATAGTGCCACACACACACTCACACTCACACACACACACACACACGCGCGCGCGCGCACTGACTGGAGTCGCAACTTTGATGAGCTGTAGTAACCCCGCACAAGCAATGCGCGCGTTCGGCGGGCTGACTCGAGGTTCTGCGGCCCCCTGCGGCCCCCTGCGGCCCCCTGCGGCCCCCTGCCCCCTGCGGCCCCCTGCGGCCCCCTGCGGCCCCATGCGGGGTCCCACTCCTCGCTCGTGGTCCTTACTGCTCGGCGCTCCTGCCTGCGGCCCGCATGCTCCCGCGGTCCCCCGCCGGGATTTTCCTCGATAAGAAAACGGCGTTTGTCCATAATTGGCTCCCGCGCACAGCATAGCACAGCATAGCACAGCAGAAGGTCGAACGTTTTTCTCTCCCCGCACCGCACGGCACGGCACGCGCAAATCCCCCCGATATAATAATAATTTGCGGACATCAAAAGCCTGGGGGCCGGCGGGAGCCGCGAGCCGCGGGCTCCGGGTCTCGGGCCCCGGGTCCCGGGCCCCGGGCGCACAGCCACGCAGCGCAGCACACTGTAAGGTCCTACGGGTCTCCTCTCGCCTTCCTTCCGCTCTCCAATTTACCGTGTCGGTGCGCGACGGCTTTCGGCACGGCACTCGCCCGCAGCGCTTGTTAGGGCGCTGTTACCGATACAGAGGGGGCGCTGCTGCTGCTGCTGCCGGTGCCAAGTGCATGTCGCACTAATTGTGCCCGCCCCCACCACCCTGGCACGCACGCACACGCACGCACGCAGCGGGCGTGCATACATTATGCGCTGACAAGTGTCCCCTGCGGACGAGTGCAGCAGTCTGCACGCAGTCACACACGGTGCCCCCGACCACACGAAAACAAGTGCTCCGCGGCGCTGCGCTCGATGATGTGGCTTTCGAACTCGCAGCCCTCCACCTCAGAAAAGCCAAATATTCGTCGACGAACGTGATGACCAAACAAAATTGGCACCTCACGACCGTCTTTTGATTGCGATGGCTGAGTAGTTGACTGAGGCGTTAACGCCTGCTTGAACAGATGCCACGAGGTCGATGAGCAGCTTGCTATCGAGTTTTTTTTCTTCCCGGATTTTCTCCTGCGCTGCTTTAGCCAGCCGCAGCCGCGCGTTTTCCCCCCACAACAAACAGCGGCGGCGCGCGCACACGGCACACGGCATGCGTTGTAACCCGCGCCGCCGACGACGACTCGCTTTTCCGCCCCCACCAATCTCGGTGTGTTTATCTCACGGCGGGCGCGGCGCGTGGAACTCGGTGTGCGGGGCGCGTGGGGGCGCGTGGCGTGGCGGGCGCGTGGCGGGCGCGCTGCTCAGCCGCAATCTGCGGCACAATGAGTTTCCCCGGAATTTTATTTCGGCCCGCGCCACGCCCGCCACGCCCCCTCCGCACCCCCCGCCGCACCCCCCGCGCAGCCCTGCGCAGCCCCTCGGCTCACCGCGAGGCCCCCACGGCGCCTCCCCCCGCCCCCACCTCCTCCCCACACCTGCCCGCAGCCAGAGCGCGCCACTCTTGGGCTTCTCTTACCTGAGCGCTAAGTGCATGAGGGCGCGCGGCGTACACACACACACACACACACACTCACCTTCAATGGAATGGACGAATCATGTTTTGCATCAGCAGAAAGCCTTCCCCCGCCCCCTCATGCCACCGCTGGATGTGTCCCTTTCTCTGATTCACACGTCATTCCGCCTCTGCTACCCCACCCCCGCGCAGCTGTCTCTCTCTCTCTCTCTCTCTCTCTCTCTCTCTCTCTCTGTCTGTCTCTCTCTCTCTGCCTCGCGGCGGCAGCGTGTCCTTCATTCTTCCGCGCCATTGTCTGGCAACGCCTTCTCTTCCTTTCTTTATTCGACGCCAAAAGTGATGGACGAATTAAATCGACGCCGACGACACGCACGCCTCGCGAGCGTGCGGGGTGACTCCCCTATGTCTCCCCCCCCCTCCCCCTTCTCTCCCTCCCTGCCGCCACTCACAGCTCAGCCTCCCCTGGCCGTGCTCGGGGATGGAGGTGTTTGTTTTCTCAAAGGCCCGCCCGTCATGACGACGTCGGGGAGGTTGGTGGCGGCGTGGAGCGGGTACGCGTCACTGCATCATCGGGGAACTCTGGCGGGGCGTAGCGGCTCAGCCAGGCGGCACCGCGAAGACTGATTTCGTTTCATCCCGCGGAGAGAGAGAGAGAGCGAGAGAGAGAGAGAGCGAGAGAGGTGAGTGGCGCGCGCCGCCCGCGCCGCACCGCTTATGTCGATACAAATTGCATCGCCTATCCTTGCCCCACTCCGTCTCCTCCCTCTCCTTTCTTCTGCCATTCTTTCTCTCTCCTCCTCCTCCTCTCACCCGCATTCATCATTTCGTCCAATATCCGCAGCAGCAGCAGCGGCGCCCCGCACGCATCCCCTCATTGTGCGCTGCACTGCCGGCATTGTGTGTGCGGCCGGGAGGGGCACGCACCGCACAGCACCGCCACCCCAAATTGTCTTACATGCGGTCCGCGCGCACACATGGGTCCATCATCGCACTCTTTGTGCGCGCATTTGACACTTTGGTAACGAGTTTCTCCACTTGGAGTGATGCACCGCCGCCGCCCGGAGGGGGGAGGGAGCCGCCAAGGCGGGCAGCGGGCGGCCGCCGCGAGAGGTGCTCCGTGGGCGCAGCTGCGAGCGCGCCACCCGCTGCCCAACAAACTATCACACTTTTCCGAGCACTCTTCTAATAGGATTTAAAAAAAATTAAAAAAACAACATTTGTTCATTTAAAAAAATACTTTAATCACGAAAGTGTAAATTATTATTTGAACTCTAAGTGAGATTGAGAATAAAACCTGCTGCAAAAGTATGTCGCACTGCTAAGGATGGACTTCCCGGCTGACATCACAAAGATGAGTCGTGGCGAGCCCGGATATACTCAGGCCGATGATCAGGAACACCCCCTGTCCCCGGATAAGGATCTGCGCTAGAGCGTGCAAAGACCAGACTTTTATCTGCCGATCTTCTTTTTTTTTTGCAGTGTTTCCTTCTTGTGACGACGCCCTTCGCTGGAGTCGAAGAGGATTAGAAGAGAGGTGCGCTCGGAGAGGCGGGCGGACGAGTCTCATCATGGTGAGGACACCAAAGAGCACTTCCACTTACCTCTTTCGCTCCTCCTGGACGTCCCCCGCACCCCCCCCCCCGGACACCCCCCGGACACCCCCCGGACACCCCCCGGACACCCCCCGGACACCCCCCGGACACCCCCCGGACACCCCCCGGACACCCCCCGGACACCCCCCCCCGGACACCCCCCGGACACCCCCCGGACACCCCCCGGACACCCCCGCGGACACCCCCCGGCTCAACGCTTTGTGGATAGAGCAGCCCGAATCACAACACAGGAAGCGAATAAGTGAAAAGCCGGCGGCTCAGAACACCGGCCTGTGGCGGGCAGGCGGGACTTGCTCCCCAGCGTCTTCCTCTGCGTGGACCCGCGGCGCGACTTTTATGCTTTTAGTGCGTGTGTGTGTGTCTGTGTGTGTGTGTGTGTCGGTCGCGCCCCGCTGCTCGCCGCCTCATGAGGGTGTAGCACAATAACCCCCCCCCCCCCCCCAGAGTCCCGCTCTCACCGGATAACAGGGGATCAGCCCTCCGCAGCGCGTTCACGACCATTGCCGGTATCGGTAGGGGCGCCCGGAGGGTAGGCAGCCCAGGCCTCCTGCCGTGCCGTGCGGGCCGGCCTACCCCGGCGATCGCAGGCGCCGGTGTCGCGCAGCTCCCCACCCGGCGGCCGCTATGGGACGGTGACGGATCATCCGGGATGATTTTTCGCAGTGCTTATGTAGTTGATGATTGTTGTTTCAGCGGTAATTTATGCCGCGATCAGCGGGGGGGTCCCGGTGATTAATACAGTACTGACAGTGTGATTATGCAGGCGATCTAGCGTGGTGAGGGGCCCCGCCCTCCGCTCGCGGGACCCGCAGGACCCTCAGGACCCTCGTGGAGGAGGAGGAGGAGGAGGAGGAGGAGCTGCAGAGCACACAATTTGAATTTTTTTTTTCGGACACGACGAGTAGGGTTCACAGCCCTCCGGCGGTGGCCGTCCGCGTCCGCCGGCCGTAACACAGGAAGCCAAAACTTTGATGCCCCGTCCGGAACTGTTCGGCTGCGCGGCGTCCGCCCCCGGCGTTGCCACCACTGCTGCAGGCCGCGCCCCTGCCGCCGCCGCCGCCGCCCAGTTGTTTATGAGGCATTCTCATTAACGGGAGAAGGACCCAAACGAAACATGTGTCGTTCGTATAAAAGTTTCAGTGAATCGCGCCCAATTAAATTAATTAGAATGCCGCGCGGTGCGCGCTACAACAAATGCCCGGTACGCTGCTTGTCTCCTTTTTTTTTCCTCCCGCCATTCCTTTCTCTCACTTTGCATTTCATTTGTACGCAGGCGGGGCGCTGTGACTCCATCGCTCTTCGCGTCGCCTGGGTCCTTGGCCCTGGGAGAAGTGGGAGGGATGGGGATTGGGGGGGGGGGGGGGGGGGTATTTAACGTATCGCAAATTTGGTACCTCACGGATTCTCAGATCAGAGTTTCGAGCCGCTTCGTACAATCAAACCGCTTCTAATTCTCGCACTCACTTGTTGGCGCTTTAGTTTGGTGGGCCATCGCCATCAGACGATGGCCAACACCCGGCGGCAGATGTCAAATCACGCCTCCGGCGCAAAAGCTTACATCAAAATTCTCATATTTTTATAATTGTAATTTTTCCATTTGCTCACATAACATTTTCCCCGCCGTGACTCCGAGACCTGGATTCGATTCAATTGTCGGTAATCGATTCGTCAGAAATCCCCCACCGGTTAATCGAACCGGTCCGACACGTCGGTCATGACGTTGCACCGCGTCGCACCGAGTCCACACGGCGCAGCATAGCGCCCCGGCGCCGTTCTCAGTATGAGCAGAACGTCGAGCACGCTGAAAGGCTGGAGGGCTTCGCAGCAAGCGGCTCGACTCGCATGATTATTTCAGCGGCCGGCCGAGCAGAAGGTAATGAGCAGGTCAGTGTGTGCGCCGCTGCCCGGCCGCCCAGCAGACCCTCGCCTCCCGGCCGGAGCCTGGCGGAGCCCGGCTCACAGTAACCACACGCCGCGGCACGGTTTTATTACAGCGGCCCGGTAACAGCTTTTCACGGAAAACATCTGTGCGCGGGTGGGTGCCGGTGGCTGCCGGCGCTGACCGCAGTGACGCGGCGGGGCTCACAGGTCACAGGTGTGTCCGCGGGCGCGCACGCAACACCCCCGGGACCCCGCCGCCGCCGCCGCCGCCGCCGCCGCCGCCGCCGCCGCGTGTCGTCCCCCGGGAGACGCTGGGAAGCGGCCGAGCGCGGCTGCTCACGCGTCGCGATGCACTCGTCCGGTGCAGACGGGGTAATGATACCTCTACGACGGCGACTCTGTCTTCTTTTCGGGAGCCGAGGCACGGCGATGGCGTCGACCGATGCTCCCAGGAAAACCACACACAAAAGATTCTATCATACCACTCATTTTTTGAATCCAATTATCTTTTAGTTTCAGTTTTTATTTCCTTGGCCAACAAACTGTCCAGACAAAGCCACGTATTTTCTTAAATTTCAGCTGTTCTTATTTCGATTTGAATTCGTCTTGTGCCAAATTTTCTTTGTCCTTGGCTGAATCAAGGACTCGATTCCAGGGTCGAATCTTCTGGTCCAAACGACGAGTGGACACACACCAGAGACAAATCTCGGACTCTGGAAATAGTGTCTGACCTGCATCGAAGTAAAAATAGGCCAGCGGCGCTAGTCCAGACTACGTTCTTCTGGGCGCGCGCGCTCCCAAGCTGCATGTCTGTCTTGTGCGGTGTTGGCTGGCCGTCTCGGACAGGAGTCAGTGGCCGGACGTGGTGCCTTGCGGGCCGTGCGGTCCCCCCGGCTGCACTGGGGCCCTGGGGCCCTGGGGTCCTGGCTAGCTCGCCGGAGCCTGAGCCTGGTGTGTAAAGTCTCTAGCAAAAGGCCGGCCCCGGGCCGCGTGTCCCCTGGCAGTGGCAGCAGCAGTGGCTGTCCGAGGCAGCGGCCGGCCACTTAAGTAGTAAAGTCTGTGTCGCGACGGAGGGTCATAAGTTAGGCGGCGGCGGGGGCGGGGTGAGGGGGGGGGGGGGGGCAGTCCGGCCGGGGGTTGGCCGCGCAGCCGTGCGAGGCGGGCCGGGCCGGCGGGGGAGGACCAGTTAACACGGCCAGGGACGATTTGTAGCAGCGGTCCTGCCGTGCCGAGTCAGGAGAAGTTAGAGAGGAGTGCCGGGCGGGATCGGCGTGCCGAGACAGAAGAATCAGCCGGGTAATCCACCCCCGGTCTGGTCTGGTCTGGCCCGGGCCGCGCGGACGCAACTTTTTAAGGAGCTTGTTGATCACGACGAGGGCAAGGCTGAGAGCTGGCAAAAAATTGGCAGTAAAAAAAAATACCGTTAAAAAATTTAAAAAAAAATATTGGAAATACTGTAAAAACCGTGGCGAGGCCGGAACACAGTTCGTTCGGAACACAGTTAGTGGCGACTCATAAAGAACTTATTTCTATTTTACATTTGTCTTTACCTACCGTATTCTTTTTTTTTTTTTTTTGAAACATTGCGTTCACACTAGGTGAGCAGGTCCTCGCCTGACGAGCAGCAACACCGCCGCCGCTCCGCCGCTCCCCGCTAACGACGACTCACGCACGACCTCCGCACTTTGCCAAAAAGTGGCGCGGCGGGCGGTGACAACAGGTGGCGGGCCGCGTCATGTCGCGGCGCAACATCAGCCAAAGTCAGGCGAGTGCACCATTATGTATGCCGCGGCGCGGGGGGGGGGGGGGGGGGGGAGAAGAAGTCCCCATTTGAATAAAATATTAACGCGGCAAAACTACACGCGCGCGGCGTCGCGTCGCCGGCGCCGCCGTGCGCGCTTTTGGCCTCTCCAGCAGCGGCGCGGCGCGGCGCGGCGCGGCTCCAGACCAGAAGAACGCTCAGCGGCGGCGTGCGTCGCGGCAGCGCGGATCCCGGAGTGATTTCTATTTTTCAGCGCGAGCATAATGCATGAGTCATTGAGCGGTGCTGTGACGGCCGCGTTGCGTGACGACGGGAGTGCCGGGGGCTCCGGGGCTGTCCGGAGCGTCCGGAGGCCGCGAGCCGCGGGGGGCCGGCAGCCGGAAGCCCGGAGTCACGCCCAAGTCCAGTCCACTTGGCGGCGCGAGCAGACGGAGGCGGCGGCGGTCCGGAAGCGGGTAGGGAGGGGGGGGGGGGGGGCAGGACACGGCGGACGCGGTCGGCTGTCCATCCGGGCCGCCGGAGGTAAAGTGACCGTTGACTGTCTCGCCTTTGGCACATCAGGGCGACACGCCGCGTGCGTGTGTGCGTGCGTGAGTGCGTGCGTGCCGCGAGGCTCATACGATATTCACGGCCCGCCTGCCCGCCCTCCTCACGTCACATATCACGCCGCGCCGCCATTTATATCTCACGTGTTTTCACTGCAATTCTATTTGGTCCCGTGGGGGGAAGGGGGAAGGGGAGGGAGATGAAGGGAGGGGAGGGAGGGGGGAGGGGGGGGGGGGGAAGGGGTGCGAACCGCCCCTGGGGGCCCTTAGCACACCGTGCACGCAGTCTCACCGAGGTGCGCAGCGGGAAGGGAGGCTGCACACGCACACACACACACACACGCACACACACGTGGGAGCGCGCGTGCACGCACATACACCGAAAGCCGACATTCGCTGGGCGAAGGGTATCATTGCGCCCCTGAAAGGGCGCGGGCCGGGCGCGGAGAGAGAGAGAGAGAGAGTGAGGGGGGGGGGGGGAGTAGGGAGAGAAAAAGCATGCCTTTGTACACACATACCTGTCGTGCAACGAGGCTGGCTGTACGACCGGGGGTCCCCTCTATGGGGAAGTCGCGCGTGCCTTGTGACTGTGTGTGTGTGTGTGTGTGTGTGTGTGTGTGGTATTGAAGTCAAGGCTCTAAATATATGTGCGGGCCAGGGAAACCTGCAAACACATTTTACTGCCTACGTACCACAGTCGGTGGCAGTGTAGCGTGT
Source organism: Megalurothrips usitatus (assembly GCA_026979955.1). Taxonomy (NCBI): domain Eukaryota; kingdom Metazoa; phylum Arthropoda; class Insecta; order Thysanoptera; family Thripidae; genus Megalurothrips; species Megalurothrips usitatus. The sequence continues at coordinate 4,819,741 of CM049597.1, read as the reverse complement.
AAACGTGTATAATCCACGCCCGCGCTGTAAGCTGCGGCACTCGCAGAGAGAGAAGAGAGAGAGAGAGAGAGAGAGAGAGAGAGAGAGATACCAATAGGGGCCCGCCGCCGCCGCTACAGTGCGTGCTTACACCAGTTTATAATGTGGACATGTGCATAACCCATACCCAGTAGCAAAAACAAACATTATTTACCACTGCATAATATATCACAGTCTTTCCTATATGGACGTTCGCGTGTCTGTGTGTGTATGTGTGTGTGTGCCGATTCTCGCGACAATGGACCCCGCCGCCCCGCCTGGACAAATCCCCCCGCCGCCGGAAGGCTCTGTGTGGCCATCATGGCGGCGGCGGCGCCGCGACGCGTCGCTCCGTCGCTCCGGCCGGTCGGGCACGCGAGTCGGCCTGATCCTGGTCCGGCAATCGAAATCGCATTAGTGGCCGACTCTTCCCGCTATTGTCTCGCGGCGTGGCGCGGGGGACACGGGGCGGGGGACGCGGGGCGGGGCGTGGCGGAGCCTGATGGACGGGCCCGACGGGAGTCGGTCCGGCACCTGGGGCCTCCACGTGTGTGTGTGCGTGTGCGTGTGCGTGTGTGCGTGCGGTGAGCCGGGAGGGAGGCAGTGGGGAATGCTGATTTAGCACTGTCGCATTTGACGACGCTGCACGCGACGCTCTTCGAAACTCTTATTTCGACTAGAATATCAAGCGAGATGCGCTGGCGGGGAGGTGTCTGACGGCCGCCTACGTGCGGTGCGAGGCCCGCTATATTGGGCTTGAGGCCCGCAAATGTTGGGTTTGACGCCGAATGTTGGACATGAGGCCCGTAATGTTGGGCATAAGGCCTGTAATGTTGGGCTTAAGACCCACACAATTATAGGCTTCGGACCAACAATTGTGGGCTTGAGGGCCGCAATGTTGGGCTTTAGGCCCCATGTTGTGTCCCGTCGGCGCGGGGTGCTTGACCGTCAGCCAGCCGCCACCCCCCGGCTCCCGGAACCACTTCCCGCAGACCGGCGCTGCCAACGCAGCATGTCCCTGGTGGTGGCGGGTGTTGGGGGCGGCTGGCGGCGGCGGTCAGCCCCCGGCGGCCAGCCCCGGGGGCAGTCTTGGCGATGGCCGAGGCAGCGCGCGGCCACCGCCGGTACGTGCTCGGCAAGCACACACACACACACAGCGGGGGGTGGAAAATGGCAAGCTCTGGGGGTGCAAATTGGAGCTTAGGGGGCTTATGTGTACAGTAGTGCATCAGCAGCGGCGGCAGCAGCGGCGGAGGCGGCGTGGCCAGGACAGGCGGGGTCTGAGCCGTCAGGCCGTCAGGGGGAGACGTCCCACTGTGCGGGGAATCATGTGCGTGCGAGAATTTCTGTGGCCGCCGCTTTTCAAGCACAAGCAGTATCTCCTCGCAAGTTTCCCTCCCGAGGTCCGTGCCGCGCTCCGCGAGCGCCCGCCTCTCGCTGCACGCCGCCCCGTCGGCCCATTCACACCTTCCTCTCGGAGAGTCTGCAGAGAGTCGTCCAGGGAAATGGAGCGTTGGGTGTTACAGTTTCACTGCCCCCCATCCCCCTCTCCCGCGTCTCTGCCTTGCTGTATAATTCCCGTGGCTGCATCTGCATCGCAACGGCCAGAGGCATTCAATGCAACATTAATTTCATCCCCAAAACGCCTCGAGAGCCGGCAGCCCCGGAGCGGCGGCGCGCTCGCTTCTCCCGGGTTATGCCGTATCCCGGAGGCCCGGAGCGGCCCGGAGCGGCCCGGAGCCCAGCCTCACCGCCCCGTTTTCCAGCAGTTAGATCCGGGGATGGAGTGCATGCTGGCGCGCAGAGCGCCGCCGCTGTGTTCCGCTCTCACCAAGACCAGCCGCCCGGAGCAAACGTGTACGAACTACGCAGTAGTAAAAAAAAACATATAAATAAAACAGCTATGTGACCCGGGAAATCCTAAACTACAGCACGAAGAAAAATAATGCAATCACTGTTTTTTTTTTGTGTGCAGTTTTGGCAAGTTTTTGTCGCCAAACGAGATAACGCGCGGCGCGGATTAATTTTTGTGCAGCTTCTGGAGCTTGGTGTGATGGATGGTGGGGCGTGTCGCAGTGTGCAGGTCCGGAGGGGGTCCGGGGCGGGCGCGGAGGCCCGGAGGTCCGGAGGCCGGGCGGCGGGTGCCAAGGCGGGTCTGCATCCCTCATTAGGAATGCACCCGTGCAGACGCCGCCGCCACCGCTCCCCCACCCCAGCCCCGTTATAATGTGCCAAAAGTCTGTGCGCCCGCACCACGCCGCGCCACGCCGCGCCACGCCGCGCCACTCCGCGCCACGCCCACTCCCAGATCCCATCCCCGCCGCGATGACATAGCAGCGTGATATTTATCGATGGATACTGATGGTGTCTTTTGTGGTCAGCGAAGCATCGCGTGACGCTCTAAAAAAAATACAAGGACAGTGCGACGGAACAGGAGGGGTGGGGGTAGGGGGGGGGGGGTCGAGATGATCCAAGTATTGACGTGTGACATCGCATGCACGTGTGCTAATGCGTGTCTGGTCTGGTGCCCCCTCCCCTCCCACCCCTCCCTCGTGATTGTGTGAGTGTGTGTGTGTGTGTGTGTGTGTGTGTGTGTGTACGGTGATAAGCCGCGGCGTAGAGCCTCGGGGTTCAAAAATACAACGCATAAATCTAGACGCCGGGTGTATGAGCGCTGACGTGTACGAGAGATGTGCGGAGTAGTTCCGAGCCACAGAAAGAACGGGAGAAAGAGATAAAGAGAAATGCGGGGGAGAGAGAGAGAGATGGAGCAGGCCGCCGCATAAAAAGTGACTGGCTGGACGGGAGGATGGGCGTGTGGACATGAGGAGGGGCGGCCGTCGTGCCTGGGGTCAGGGTACACGGCGGGAAGGGTTACTCCCCCCCCCCCCCACCGTTCCCACCAGGTTCAGTGGCCCGCGACCATATCATGTTTAAAATGTATGTTATGTACCCCTCCGACCTAACCTCGGATAGCCGCACGGCCCTCGCATCGCTCGCAGAGGCGGCGGCGGCAGCGGCGGTGGCGGCGGCAGCGGCGGTGGCGGCGGCATGCCACGCAACCCTCAGTCCCTGCTCACCTCACCGCACACACTTGTTCCCAAAAACATTCAAAAAATACCATTGAGAAAAAAAAGTTTTAGAAAAAAAGAATTAGCCGTATGATTTTGTAATGGCTGACTCTGATTTTCCGATTCCTTTCCCGGCCCCTTGTTTCCAAAGTCTCGGCCTGTCGATATCTCTCACTCCCTTCCCCTTCCCCCCCCCTCTCTCTCTCGCTCTCTCTCTAGGACGACACGCGGGGCGTTTGTCTTCACACGTCGCGTCTCCTTTATGCCCTGTCGACATGTTCGCGCGTCCGGCCGCGGTGAGTGGTATGTGTCGCGCGTCGCCATCGTCGTATGTCCCTTTACTTTCTGTTGTTTTTTTTATTTTCCTTTGCCCGTGTGCACGCGCACCGCATCGCACCGCTGCGCCGTGTGTCCAGAATGTCCAAACTGAAAACCGTAGGACATGCACGGGCTACGGAGAGGGGGGTCATGCAGACACGTTTGCCAGCGGGTGAGCGTGCGCATCGCCTCTGTGTGTGTGTGTGCGCGTGTGCGTGTGCGGGAGACACGGTGTGGAGCATTACCGGCACCTCTACACGGCGATGAGGAGATCGGACTCGCCTCGGCCGGCCCCCCTAGACTCACGCCCCCCAGCCGCCGTGCTCCCCGCGGTCGACGCGAAGGGTTCCTGACGGGTTCCCTGACGGGGTCCCTGACGGGGTTCCTGACGGGGTCCCTGACGGGGTCCCTGACGGGGTCCCTGACGGGGTCCCTGACCCTGTTGCGAGCGCACGACCCCATTCCTGCTGTGGACCACGCCGCCGGGGGCCACGGCAGCTAGACGTCGGCGGCCGACGGCGGCGACGGCGCGTTGCGTGCCTCCTCCCATTCGGCGCGAAAGCCTTTTTGCCCCTCAACCGCTTCGAACCTCCGCCGCGCTGCGCCGCTCCCCCTCTACTTCTCCTTCTTCTTCCCTCTCTCTCTCTCTCTCTCTCTCTCTCTCTCTCTCTCTCTCTCTTTTCGCTCCGCCGTCGTGTCGAACGGGGCGCATCTGTCCCGGGGAGAGAATCCCTCCCCGCCCCCTTTTTCTCCGAAGCGCCGCGTCGGCCGCCGTCTCTTCCAGTACTGCTCACTCTGTATGCGGGGGCCGTGGTCCCCCTCCCCGCGCCCCTCCACCACCACCACCACCACCACCACCACCACCACCACCACCACCACCGCCGCCGCCGCCGCCACCACTCCATTGGCCCCGACGGGTTTGCGGCAAACACCGAATGCTCCTGTGGAATCATAATGTGCTGGCCCTGTGTTCCGGCTAGGAGAGGCGAGGCTCTGCCGGGCTGCCACACGGCCGACGGGGGCGGGCCGGGAGCGGGCCGGGGGCGGGCGCGCCGTGCGAGGTACACGATACGCCCCCGGGGGCGGACGCGGCCCCATGCATCCCTATCAAAATACGCCCCACCGCGCACCGCACCGCACCTGCTGATCGACTCGATACCCGGCGCCTGGGCGCCTGGTGGGCGGGGCCGGCATCAAAACCCACACCAAACTCCCCCCGAACCCACACCAGACCCGCGCATCAACAAACCCTCCCAGCTCGGTTTTTGGCGACGGCGCGGCCGGCGGTGCTCGAACCCGCCCCGCACTGCACGAGGCCGTGCACAGCGCCGGAAGCCCAGCCGGAAGCCCGGCGCTGCATTGTCGCACTCCTGCCGACGTAATTGGGTCACGGCGGCATCCGGGGGACCCCCCAGGGACACTGTGGGGAGGGTGGAGGGGGGGGGGGGGGCTGCACACCTCAATAGTGATCTCCGGCGAGGAAATGGCGAGCTGTAGCAGCAGTCTGGCCTAACCGGGCCTAGACCCCTCCTCCTCCTCCTCCTCCTCCTCCTCCTCCTCTTCCTCCACCTCCTCCTCTTCACCACTTCCTCCCCGTCTTCGAGTACCTCTCGCCAGTATCGACTTAATGAAGGCCGTGTGGGAGGGCCCCATAAAACCCGCCGTGAGAATGGTGCAAAAGTTTGCTAAAGTGCTGCGCTTTTGCGTTATTGCCCGCGCATCCTTCTATAACAGGCGGCGAACACCTGTGCAGCCGCCCTCTGCTGCCGCTACTGCCGGTGCCCGAGATTACGTTTGGGAACCAGCCGGAGAGAGAGAGAGAGAGAGAGAGAGAGAGAGAGAGAGAGAGAGAGAGAGAGAGAGAGAGAGAGGGAGAGAGGGAGAGAGAACGGAGGGTGGGGGGAGGGGCGAATTAAAGGGCGAGCAGCGAGAGGAAGGAAGAGAGACACACCGACAGAGAGGGAGAAAATTAAAAGGTTGTGTCGCGTCGTCTGCTTCCCACGATTAGGCGGCTAATTTCATTCACAAGCCCTCATCGCGTCAGCAGACTGTACGCGCGCGCCGCCTGCCTGTGTGCCGCGTGTGTTGCCGACCGTACCGAGCACGCAGCGGCGAAGCGGCGCAGCGGGTCCTCCTCGCCTTATGGGTGATGTCTGCCTGCGTGTCGTCTGCTGTGTGTTGTCTGTTGTCGTCTGCTGTGTGTTGTCTGCTGTCGTCTGCTGTGTGTTGTCTGCTGTCGTCTGCTGTGTGTTGTCTGCTGTCGTCCACTGTGTGTTGTCTGTTGTCGTCTGCTGTGTTGTCTGTTGTCGTCTGCTGTGTGTTGTCCGCTGTTCGTTGTCTGTTGTCGTCTGCTGTGTGCTGTCTGCCGGCGAGTCGTCTGTTGCGCTATCGCACCCACCGAGGGACGAACCGTCGGCAACACACACACACAGTCACACAAAGGAAGACAGTTTAGAATACCAAAAGTAATCAGCCCCGGGGCCTTCCCTGCGCATTGTAAATTTGTTGCACACAGGTGGTGGGGAATGTAAATGCACAACTACACGACCGACGGGCCGGAATAAAGGATTTGCATCCAGGAGTGCTCGTTCACGAAAAGGCGTGGCTGCCGGCGCACGCAGCGCGGGGCCGCGCGCCGCCGGGCCCGCCTGCCTGTCTGCCCCGCCGGGCCCCGGCTGCCCGCCCAGCGAGTTTCTCGCTGATCTGCGGCCGTATCGCTCACGGGAATCCTTCCCCCGCTCTTATTTTCTCACAATTGCCGCAGCAGTCCTCGTAATTAATAAGGCACTTCCAGCGGCGCCTGGAGGCGGGGAGGACCCGCAGTCACACACACGCACACACACACAGGCACACACACGGTATAACAAGCCTCGTGAGCGGCGGCAGCAGTCACGGCTTTCGTACAAGTCATGCGGGAGGGCCCTCAGACGCGGACACCTCTCTCCCCAGCCCCCGCTAAATACTCCCCCGCCATAACCCTGCGTTATCAGTCGCCAGCCCCTGGCAGTGATAAGGGCTGTGTGCGCGGCCGGGCGGGCTGCCGGGTGGGCGAGTCGCGAATGGCTGCCGTTAGCCCCCCACACAGCGGACGCGCGCTCGGTGCCCGCCGTACCAAAACACCGCCCCATTCCCCCAGCCTGTCCTCGCTCCCCCGGCCCCAGGGCAGCCCCGGCAGTCCACGCAGGCGCCGCTAAACCTGACATGACACCACTTAATTTGAGGATACAGTCTCTCTCTCTTTCTCTCCATCCCGTTGTCACCCCAGCTCCAACTCCTCTATGTCTCTCTCTCTCCCTCTCTCTCTTCCGCTTTCACCCCCAAAACAAGGCAACGGCCGGTACATGGCTCGCAGAGTCAGTGCACCCTCATCGGGTCCCCCTGCCGCCCGCCCGACCACCCTCTTCTCTCGTGTCGCATCCTCCCCGCGGGCGTCGTTTCGTCTCTCCACACGTCGCGGCTCCCCCTCCCCCTCCCCAACCCCCTCTGCGGGGGTCCTCGCCCCCCCCCCCCACCACCAAATCCCTCCTCTCCCACCCCCTGGGTGTCGTGTCGGCCGGGCGCGGTTTCGGCCGTCCACCTGATTGCGTCCGGTCGGCCACTTCGCAGGATTAGAAGTGAGCGGGACACGAAATTACCCCCTTCAGTGAGATTTAAGGCGCGGCCGGGGGCGGGCCGGGGGCGGGCCGGGGGTGGGCCGGAGGCGGGCGTTACGTGTGTGTTACGCGCGTCCCTTTACTGCCGCCTCTCCGGGGGTGGGTTGTGCGGCGGGCGCTACGCGGCGCCGCTGCGCAGTCTGACGGCGGCGGGGGCCACGCGGCGGCCTCGGACATCATAAATATCACTTAGTCCCGAACACTCGCCCGCCCACCGCCCTCTTCAGGAACCTCCTTCGGCTCTGCGCGTCCTCACCTACGCTCTGCTATATATATATATATATATATATATATATATATATATATATATATATATATATATATATATATATATATATATATATATATATATATATATTCGCGCCAGCCTCAGTTCGTAGCGATATTTGTGTGGCCCGTACACACACTAACGCGTCCCGCGCTCCGCAGTGTATCGCACGCACGCCATGCTTTTGAGGTGGGCTGTACCGGCGCGGCGCGGACAACTTCTTCGCGGCGGACTGTACCAGGGAGAGCGCCTGGCGGCGGGCCACCCGGTGGACACAGCGGTCTGCGGCCGGGCCCGCCTCTCGGGGGCTCCCCGTGCGCTGGCGGTGCTGCGGCCGCTCCGCCGCCGCTCCGCCGCTTCTCCCTCCCTCCCTCCTCTCTCTCTCTCTCTCTCTCTCTCTGGGAGACGTTGCGCCGGAGGGGCCGGTTGGTCGGACAGGGCCTGGCAGTAGTGACCAGGCGAGGCCAACGCCTGCAGCGACGCCAGCGCTGCCAGCCCCCCCCCCCCCCCTCCCGCTAACCGAAAGAGTCCCCTCCCCCTGAAGATGGTATCAAGCAGCGCGGCTCTCCGGCGTTCGCCCCCGAGCCGGCCCACATCCTCTTACTTTTTAACGGCGTGTTCAGAACTATGCAGAAGTTTTCAGCCCCAACCGGGAAAAAAATGTCTGTAGGGAAAATTATATCAATATTCGAGTTCTTTCTAGACCCCAAACTTTCCGAGCAGTGTGTCCCCTCCTGAGATCAATCGGGGGGCAACACGCGTTGATATTGTTATTGTTTTCCCTAACCACCTGACTTTTGGCTGCCGGCCCCCGCGCCGACAAGGATCAGCATTAACAAAAGTGACGTCTAATTTATTCATGCATTCGTTTTGATCCAAACCCCCTAACAACTAATTAAAACAATGACGAGGCGAAAATGTGCGAGGCAGGGCTGGGCAGGACCTGGCGGGACCTGGCAGGCCCTGCGGTCTGGTCCGGAGTGGGGGGGCACTCACCTTCCTCGTCACTTAATTAGTCATGTTACAATTATTATTAATTTTTTTTCCAGTGCCGGAGGAGGGGGCAGCAAGTGGCCGCCACCTTGGTGCACTTTGCCTTCGGAGGGGTCGGGGCCCTCCGCTCCGCTTCTCGGACCCTGTAGGTGTGCGGCGACAATAACGGTGGGAGCGCTACACACATCACCTGTCGGCCAGCCGGTCATAAAGCGCTGCGAACACTAAATACTACATACTAAATACGAGACGCGCGGCCGAGATTCTGATGGCGCTGCCGCGGTGCCGCCCGTCCCCGGGCACGCGTACGACGACTCGCAGCAATGACTTGCTGCAGCACCCCTCCGGGCCCCTCCGGCGGCGATGTGGCTATAAATTCTCACCACCGCGCCGCTGCAGCCGCTGCAGCCCTCTGGACTTGCTGCATCCAGGCGCTGCAGCGGGACTCACTCTTCGGCCGGAAATGGACGCACTCCGGTGGCACGCGAGGAGGGCCCTCGGCTGTGTGCCCGTTTTCAACGTTTCGTCGCTAATTATGATTGTCTTCGAGTGCCGCCAGGGATCCGTTCGTCGGCTCCGGATCTTCCTTCTTCCCGAGACCAGTGTTCCACGCAGTACTCCCCAGTATAATTTCCCTCTTTGCACAAAACAGAAGTGCTCTTCAGGCAACGAGTGGAAGGGGGAGGAGGGGGGGGGGATCTCGCGGCAAAATGGAATTCGCCTCTCTTTCAGGCAGACTGCACCGAGCATAGGCCACAACCACTCCGTCGCGGCCACCGCCTCGGGCCCCGCATGCAGCGCAGCATCACAGAGCCGGGGGCCGGGCGCTACTATACACACTCCAGAACCGATCACAGATGAATTAGAGTGCGGGGCCAGCCAGTATCCTCCGACGATATTTTTCCTCAGCAACGACCGTGTTAAAAGGCTGTTCAGGTTAACCGTCTCGGGATACATCGCCGAGTCCCCATCCGAGAGCCGCGGGCACTCTTCACAATTAGGCTCCTTGTGCGTGTCGTCCGCCTTGTTTCGGAAGGTCACTTAATTTGCCCCCAAGTCGCCCCCTCCCCCCCTCCTTCTCCCCCGCGAGCACTCGCGTGCAGCCCGCGCCGCCGCTGCACCAAACGGTACGACTTTTTAGGCACCTCGTCATGTCGTTATAGAGGAGTGCATTAGCATGGCCCGCGCGTCTTGCTGGTGCTGGCGCGTCGGATAGAGGGCGGGAAAAGAGGATAGAAAAACCAAGAGCTTCAGTTTTTTTTTTAAAGAAAAAGTTTGTAGCCTTCGCCGTAGTGGAGGGTTTGTCATCGGTTACAGAAAGTAAATTAGAAACAGAAAGAAAAACAGAAAACGAAAATAATTAAGAACTCAGTTTTTAGCGGGGTAGTTTTTAAAATTCTGCGCGCCCTTTGCCGCTGGGAAGTATTGCTGCCGCCCGTGCGGTTATAAACACACACACACTCACGCACTCACACACTCACACGTGTGTTTCACAGGAGTACCGGTAGGCCTGCGCGGCGTTAATGAATGCAGCGTTGATCCCCGCTCTCGCGCACCGGAATACACTCGCGGAGCAAACGGTGTTTGAGCGTCTAATAGTTGGCATTACGGCGTCATTGCGTAGCCCTTTTCATTCTGGACAACGGTGAGGCGAGCTCCACCGCGGCAGCAGCAGCAGCGGCGGCGGCACGGCCGGTAGCCGGGGTACGTGTACTCGGCGGGTCCGTCCGCCCGCCGCCGCCGGCGTCCCCACTCATCCTAATGACCCGATGCCGTGCCCATGCATACGAAATGCCGCTATTACAGCCGCCAGCTAGGCAGGTATATCATACGGCCCAATGTTGGGCAGCGGCCGGCGCGCTGCAGCGCTGCAGCGCCCGGTCCGCCACGAGCAGGCCATGACAAAGATGATGTTGGGGCAGATACTTCCTAATGAACCGTTCATGCCCCGCCGCCGCCCGCCACGTCAGGAAAGTATTGCCGCTGCCTCTGGCGCCCCGGGCCAAGGCGTAGACCCGCGCAGACCCGCGTAGTCCCGCGTAGTCCGGCGTAGTCCCGCGTAGCCCCGCGTAACCCCCAGAAATGAACGCCAGGAACTTACACAACACGGGCTCGCTGCACCGCGGGTTCCGGGGCGCCTGAGCACGCCGCGGTGGGCCAGCCCGCATCACACGATATGTGCGCCCGTGGTTGCCTAACCGGCGGGCGTATGGCGCACGTGTTGAGCTGAAAACTGTCGTGATGGCGCCGCAGTGTTTCATTCCCCCCCCCCCCTCTCGATTTTCTTTCCTCGCTCCGGGTAGGCAGGCGGCGGCGGCGGCGGCAGGCGGTGTGTCGCGTGGACAAGCCGGGCTGATTGCGTGGGACTGGGCGGCGCTGGCCGCTATTCGCAGCGCGGCCGCCTCGAGCCGGCTGTAAATAATGAAGAATATACTGCAGAGGCGCGAGCAGCGGCAGCCGGCCCGGCAGAGGCCCGGCCCTGCGACATGTCCCTAATTTATTTTTCTTTGCGGAAGTGGTGGGCGGGGCGAGAGGGGTGGCAGACGCTGCGGACGGGCCGCCTCAGCGCGCGGCCTGCGATGAAGCGGCGTCAACTGGGCCCGCCGGACCCGCCTGTCCGCGCCGCGCTCTCTGCTCGCCGAATGAACACGCGGCGGCCGGGGGGGAACCTGGCGTGAGAAGCCGGCCTGAGCGGAGCCTGTCGCCCGCGTAGAAAAGTGTTCAGCTACTACATTGTACATTGTGATTTCTGAGTGGACTTTGCTTTACTTTTAGATATCTGACACATATACTTTGCCGACACATAGTTTGCCATTGACACAAAGTGCGGCGTAGAAGAGCGCAAGGGCACAGCCCCGCAGCCCTTAACGCGGAGCGGGGCATTCCTGAGTGGATAATGGCTTTTTCGCACCTGAACGCGGAGGGCAGGACGCGCAGCACAGGAGCCCTCCATGTGATTACAAAAAAAAAAAAGAAATAGAGAGGCCCCTCCGCAAAGCGGGCCGGGCGTGTCGGGGCGTGGCGTAATCACATCTTAGTTTCTCAATTCCGGCCGCACTTTTCGGCGGCTGCTAACGAGACGCGCCCGCCTCCTGCATAGTGCATGGCGGCCGGGCCTCCTCCTCTCCTCCTCCTCGCGCACCTGTCCGTCTGCCTGTTCGGCGCCACCGGACCGTGCCGAGCGGGCCGAGCGGGCGGGCGATATCATCTGGGAACAAGGCCCACCTATCCGACGCCATTAACAGGCCCTTGTCATCCTCCTGTGGGCGCTGCTGTTAAACGACACGTAAAACGGAAGCAAGGGTGATGGTGCAAAGTGTAACCCGTGGCGACGCGGCGCCGAGGAGCCGCGCTGCTGCGGCCCGGCGGCCCGGCGACCCGGCGGCGGCCCAGCCAGCTATGCAGTGTAGTTTATTCCCTTTGCACGTCCGAAACTCATCTTGAGGCGAGATAATTATGTACGCGCGTTATCAGCACGAGTAAATAAGGGATCCAAGGCCGCCGCATGCTCTGCAGGACGCCGACGTAGCCGGGGTTCGGCGCGCAGGCCTCGGGGGGCGGCAGCTGGGCGCACAGCAGCCCCCGTCGGCCTCTCGCCACCACCTTCCCTAATTTCCCCTCACGTTTTTATCAAACCTTACGCTACCCCGAGCCCCCATCCCCGGCCGCGCCAGTGTGGGGCCCTAATCCGCTGCGAGGAGATAAGTAAAGTCAAGCAGCGGCGGCCCGCCGGCCTGCCGGACTGGACCGATGGGGGCGGGCGCCGCGCCGAGGCCACGCGCGCCGCTCGGCCCCGCGACTAAATTGAAGCTTCAATATTTGATGGCCAGATTTGTGGGGTTGAGGCGGCGGCGCGCCGACGGGAGAGTTGTCGGCGGCCTTTGCGGGACCCCCCGCGAAGCGAGGCGCCGCGACCCCCCGCGACCCACCCGCGAGTCCACGGGAGTCCGTCAGGGAGTCCCCGCACGGCCGGCCCGATCGCCGGTCCGTCCGTCAGGCAGCCCCCACTTTGTAAACAGTGGCAGCATGCAAATCGGCCGTGATAGCGGCGAGCCAACAGGTACGGCTGCGGCCGTGTGGCGCGCCGCCAGCCCCGCCAGCCCCGCCGGCCGGCCGCCGCCCTGCCAGCTCTGCCTGTCCCGCCCTGGACCGATCCATCAATACGGCGGGCCTCCAATGAGCGCCTCTGCTAATGGATTTCACCGTTCTGTAACTCACTTCTGCTCCGCGGGCTCATGGTGTACAGTTGGACGGACACCATTTTTTCCCCGCCGTAACCACCTACCCGGGCGCGCCGAGCGCTCAAAGTGAAACAAATAGTAATAATAAGCGGATGTGGATTTATTGAGCACTTTAAGGCCAAGGTTGGCTCTGTCCTATTTTTCCTCGTTTTTTTGCCGCCCCTTGCTCCGCCCCGCCCCGCGCCGCTGCTGTATAGTATAGAACTCTCCTGAACGATCGCCAATATTTTCTAGAGAGCAGCCGCAGCGGCGATTCGAATCTATACGGGATAAGCATGGCCGGCCTCGTTCACTCCGCGAGTCGCATATGATGCGGGAAGAATAATGCGGGAGATATGGCGGAGTATGGGGCCGGCAGCGCCAGTGGCTCTGTCCCTTTTTTTTTACCCGTTGCGTTATTTCTGTTCCTTGTACCGCACACATGTATCGCGGCATAGTGGGCCGTCGGCCGCAGCTGCCGCAGCGGCAGTTCGCTTTCTCTCTTCTTCTCCGCTCGTAAATACAACACAATCATAGCGAAATCGAAGTATGTAGTGCGGTCGCTTTGCGGACTGCTCGGCAACAACTCGCCTTGCGCACGCGGCGGCCACGGCGGCGGCCACGGGCAATACAGTCGGGCGCGCGAACACACGCGTGTACCGCACCGGCACGCGACTGCCCCCCCGCGATAGCGGCTGACGGGGGGTCCGCGCGACACGCGCGCCCAGTGACACTCATCAGGGTTGATAAAACGTTACGACACTCCTTGGCGTCATCAGTGTGTGTGTGTGTGTGTGTGTGTGTGCCGGCAGCGAAATTGGGCCACGACGTTGGGTTGCGTTGTGCGGGGCCTAGAAGCACTGCCTATCGAAGAATTTGATCTGCCCCCGCCCCCCGCCCCCTCACCCCACAGAAAATATATACATCATACGGACGTGGAAAGTTTACGAGTTTCTCACGGGAAACAAAAAGCCAACTGTGTTTTTATTCCTGTCACCGGCGACGTCACCTCTAGCATTATCATTCCTCAGCAACGGCAAAAAAAAAAAAAAACGCAAATGACAATACTTACTCGTATCTTGCGCGCGCGATTCCCCAAACTTTCTTGTGTGATTCTGTCTCGTTTTCTTTTTCTTTCTGTATACAAGATCACGGGTCCTCTGAGTCCGCTGGGTCCGCTGGGTCCTCGCACGTGCGCGCGAGCTAACGGACCCCGCCGCGGCACCATCATCGCGTGCATGACAACCCCGCAGTCTTATTCAAACAATGGTCGAGCGAGAGGAGGGGCTCTGAGAAGAAGAAGGAGAGGGGCAAGAAGAAGAAGAAGATGCGCAGAGTTCCTGCGCTCGGGAGAGGCGGGAGGCGTCTGGCCGCGTTCCCGGCGCATAATCTGCTCACACGCCGCCGGCCGGGCCCCGGCACGTGCAGTGCGCCGGGGAGGGCAGGGCCGGCAGGGCCCGGCAGTGCGGGGCGACGCTGGGGCGACGCCGCCGCCGCCGCCAGGTCACCGTCGACGCCGCCGGCCTGCAGCACGGCGCTCTCGATCACGCCCGCGGAGAGCAAGAGGAGGGCGGGGGAGCAGAAGAGGAGGAGGACGAGGAGGGAGCGAGCCGGTGCGCGCCGCCCGACGCTGCGAACACCGGCAGCGACGAACGTAGAAATAAAAGAGGGTGACCGTTTAATCCCGGCATCTGGCGGCCCCGGTGCCCTGCCGGCCGCGCACTCCCCGTCGTCCGGGTCTCGTCTCTGCTGCGCGATGCGCGTAGGAATTCACTTTCTCCCCGATAACACTTTACTTTGGGACGTCACTCCCAAATGGAGGTATCAAAGAGGAGGTGGGTGATGGCCCCCCGGCCCCCCCCCCGGCCCCCGCGGCCCCCGCGCCGCCGCCCCACCCGGCGGACTCGAGTCGGAATGACGCTGGAGGGTCACTCGAGTCTCGACTCGACGCGACGCCGATTACGTCCAGCGCCATTCAGCGCGCCGCGCGGCGACCGTGTCGCCCCCGAGGAAACGAAGAAAGGCCGCGAATCCTTGCCGCCGCCGCCGCTGCCACCGCCGCCGCCGCCGCTGCTGCTGAATCGAGGGTGATTAGATTGAACTCCACTTCAAGCAGCAGGGTGGTCGAGGACGGGGAGGAAAAGTGCGACGGCAAAAAGGAAAGCAACTCTCGGCTATGAAAAATTTCCGCAATGTCGTCGTACAGCGTTATGTGTCGGCGGCCCTCCGGCCGGCCTCGAGGGCCCTGACATGAGAGCCGCCTCCTGCGGCCGGCCGCCGCAGCCCCGACCAATGAAACGCATCGTTATATCAGGGCTGGGCGGACCGCGAACGCAGCCGCCACCGCCGCCGCCGCCGTTGCGGTCTTGATTCGTTTTGACGGGCGTAAGAGCCGCGTAAGGGGACTCCCAGCGTCCGAGCGGAGCGGCGGCGGCGGCGGGCGGCTAGCCTCAGGCTGCCTGAGGCCCCGACGCTTTTGTACGCGTCGCGCGCGCCGGCCGCGTCCCCGGTGAGGAGGGGTCAAGCCCTTCGCCGCCGGCCCACACTCACATCACATCGCAGCGCAGCGCCTCGCCTCGCCTTTTGATTTCCCACTTTCTCTTCCCCTTATCGCGCCGCATCACTGCACCGACACCTCGGAGAGTGTCGGGACTGCGACGCCTCGGAGAGTGTCGGGAGACAATATGCGACGCCTCGGAGGGTGTCGGGAGACAATATCCGACACCTCGGAGAGTGTCGGGAGACAATCTGTAACGCCTCCGAGAGTGTCGGGAGACAATATGCGACGCCTCGGAGGGTGTCGGGAGACAATATCCGACACCTCGGATAGATAAATGTGCGGAGCCTCGAGTTGAGAAAACGGAGTCTCTTAATTTTAGATATTGATTTACTTTTTTCGGTGCGAAATGATTCTGATCTCGTTCTCCGGCACGAAGGGGACCTCGCAGAGAACTTTCTCTCCCTCTCGCTTGCATGTCTCCTCGTCCTCTCAGTGTGTGTGTGTGTGTGTGTGTGTGTGTGTTCTCGGTCGCGTGGCCGTGGTGGCCAGAGGGGCCGCGGTCAGTACGGTCCGCGGAGCCGCGGGGCCGCGGGCGGTGGGGGTCGCCGTCGAGTCCCCGGGCCGGGTCCCCGCTGCGATGTGTGCGGAAGTGACACCCGCCGCGCGCCGCCATGCAGGCCGCCGCACGCCACCGACAGACACGTCACGGTGCGGTCAACTCTGCTTTCACCCGCCGACACGGAATACTAGGCCGGCCGCAGCCGGGGCGCAGCCGGTAGTGGGCGTGCTTCACACCGCAGCGACGCGCGTAGAATGTGTCGGGGGCATCTGTTATCTTGCCGGGATGCCGGCGCTCCTACGCTCCGGGCGTTTGCGGGCTCCGCGGCAACGGGGGAGACCGAAAACGGACCGGCGTCGAGCCGTCCGTCGGCATCCGCGGCGGTCGCGGCCCCCGCCAGCTCGGCGGCAGCTCGGCGGCGCCTCTGACACCGCGGGCCGCGGCGGCCAGAGGGAACACTATTAAGGACCTTCCGATTCAATTTATGCTTCCCGGCGCGGCGCGGCGCGGCGCGGCGCCGGTATTCACGGTGTAGTGATAACTGTCGGCTCTCATCAGCCGGCCGGACCCGGACGGACCCGGCCGGACACGGAGGGCAGTGCCTTTTTGGCCCCTGGCCCGCCATTGTGTGCCCGGGCCGCGGGGCCGCGGAGCCACGGACCCGGGGAAATTGGACATGGTCGTGTCAATGTCACGTTGAGTGTCGATTTGCATGGAAATGACGGCCGGCCCAGAGCGCGCGGCTCGCCGCGACCGTCAAAACGACCGCCGCCGACGCCCTCCCCCCCCCCTCTCCCTCCTAAACTCCCCCATTCCCCCGCAGCGCCCCGCAGCGTCCCCCGCCGTAGGCCCCGTAGGCTCCACCAAGTTACGACTGCAGTCCGTTCTTGTCCGAATCCGCGCCGCGCCACGCCTCTCCGTTTGGGAAGCTGTTGGCAGGGACACCCCGATCGCGCGCAGCTTAGTCACGAGGTCCAGCGCTGGCCGCCCGGGGTCTCTCTCTCTCTCTCGCACCCGCTGCCCAGGACCTCTCTCTCACTCTTACCCTCCCGCCTCCCCACCTCTCTCTCTGCCTCTGTCCACCTCTCGCCTGCCGCGGTGGGCGACCGCAGGGACCCCCATGTTTCGGAACACGGGCCGCCACCGCCGCCGCTTCCCCGAACACCGCCGTATTTCTTTAACATACTAAAGAAGGCCCCGGAGAAGGAAATTGAATTCGTATTGTGTGTCGCCCGTGAAAAAGTCGCGCCCGGCCACAATGTGACGCGCTGCGCGCAGCCCGGCGCAGCACGCGCGGTGGGGCCCGGCCAGCCCTCCTCAACTCCTTCGCTGAACAATACCCGAGGAATCCTTCAATCTCAAGTTTACGGCCCACACGACGCTCTCCTCGTAAGCGCTTCCCGGCCTGACGGGAGTGCGGGAGTACCTGCTGGCCGCCCTGACGGCGCGCCCTGCCACACCAAAATGACCTTACGAAATAGACCTTTTAGCCTAACTGTGGACAACTGCGATGTCTGCCAAAAGTCCCGAGAGTTTATTTGAGCTACCGTCGATATAACCGAGCCAAACCGGTTGCCAAAAAACCAAGAGCGCCGAACACAAGCCCGATTTTGAAGATGTGTCACAAGAAACATTTTGAGAAACAGACACACGGGACATTTCAGTTGGGGTGAAAGGTCGATTTATATGCGTACATATTAGGGTTGCTAAGCCGTTCATTGAACTTTAATCTTGGCAAAAGTGCAGTATAACTGGCCTCTTCCAAGCTCTGAGGGTAGGATTTTCCGCACCCGCCTCGCCGGCCCGCACTTCTTCGGCTCACGGCGTCAGACAATCCGTACTCGCAGCCACAAACACACAATCCTACGACAACAAACAACGACGACCGCGTTCCCAATGAGCGACTCCCATTACTCCACTTTCGGTAGAAAACGGAGCGCGCGGGGCCCCGTTGCCGCTGCTGCCGCTGCCGCCGCTCTGTTGTAATTGCCCGGCAAGACGTTTCCTTTCTTCCTGGAGCCTCAATGAAAAATATAGGCGGGCGCGCGCTGCTGTGGAAGGAAGGGGCGAGGCCGGCGGCCAGCAGCGTGTAGTTACCTCTCCCAGCGAGGCCCTCCGGGTCCCGTCTAGTTCACGTGCGGAGTCCGGCGGCCGGCGGCCGGCGTCCGCCCGCAGAGAAAGTCGTGCCGCGCCCCGCAGCTTCCCATGGCGGAAACGGCGGCCACAAAGCGGTGTCGATTGTTGACGTGGGAAGCAGTAAGAAGCCTATCACGAGATAAAAGTATCAAATTACCGCGGACAGCCCGGTAGCCCCCGCGGCCGCTGGGACAAAGCCGAGTGGCTTCCCCCACTTTTCTGCTCCTCCGAGTCCAAATAAGCCGCCCGGAAGGCGACGACCCCGCGCCAGCCGACCGGCCAGCCGGCTGACCGACCCGGGCGAGTGCTTTATTGAAATTAAGCTGCCGCGAATCGCCAGCACAACAACGCGGCGCCGACCTCTTTTTTTTCGCGTCCTTTTTTTCAGCGCCAGCGTAGTATTTTACTCCGCGCTATCATCGCGTTTCTGCCCGACGACGTGCCGCAATTTCGTGAGTGATGTGTGTGCAACTCGTCCGTTCGTTCGCGCGCGGGCCGGATGAAACAGTTTCTCCGCGCTTCCACAGCTCATCCTTCGCCATACCGCCGCCACCACCTCAGCGAGCGAAATGAAAACGGCCTTCGAATCTGAGCGAAGAGGTGTAATCGAACCCGCGCGGCCCGCGCTGCAAGTTGAGATGTGGCCGCCGCGCGTCGGATGCGGAGCAGCGCGGCGCTGCTGCAGCGAGCGCCTTGTATTTAAAAACGAGTCGGTCCATCTCGCTAACTTGTTTGAAGAAGGCGGCGCGTAATTGCGGGTGCCCTGTGTGAATTGTGGCGGCCGCCATTATCCGTACGTACGCAATCGCGGCATATCTCATGCGAGGGCGGCCGCGGCCCTTGTGAGCCGCCCCTGATGCGGCGGCAGATTAAACAACGGAAAAAGAGATTGCTTGGCACGCCGGCCAGATCCGCCCAGACTTATTCGAGTCATAAGTCAGCGCCCGTTTCTTGTCACTGCGCGCCCTCTAATGGCAGCCCTATCACGGCTGGATATCGAATATTAACGTCTAATTGGATCATACCTGCGCGGCGGCGGCAGCGCTGCGGTTGGCAGCGCCGAGCAAGGCCCCCCCGCGTGCGGACGAATTTCTCATAGCGATCTGCGGCTGTCGTGGGCCACAGGCCGCGCCACAGGCCGCGCCACAGGGCAGTGCAGCTGCTGCCGCTGCTCACTCGAGCGGCCTCATGGTCCAGAGAGATGCCGTGGGGTGAGCGCAGGTGATCCGTCTGGCCCTGGGTGGCATGGCATGGAGGACGGCCGAGCCACCGGCAGCCGTCGTCCACCGCCGCCTGGCCCGGTAGATGGCCGTGCTGTGATCCAGCCAACCTCCTGTGAGCGGAGCGCTGACAAACACGCACCACTTGGAGAGGAAAGTTGACCCCTGTAACAACAAAAAAAAAATCCACAAAAATCTCGTCTCGTTTTGGGTCTATACCAGCCGGGTACCAAGGTCTACATTCATGGCTTCACCAATACTAGACCTTCTCCTGCGGGCCTTACCCGCTTAGTTCATAGAACCAAGACATTTCACTGAATCCAAACCGTAACCAAATAAGAATATCGTCTCGTCGAGATATGACAAATCGAGGCGGTAGTGTCCCATTGCGCAAAAGTGTAAAACAATCTTTGGTCCTCATCGTCTTGATTGGGTCCGGGTTGCATGCGGTGAAGTACCCTATTGTTCGGAGATTTTTCCGCGTGGCCGACTTTCCACACGTACGGCGCATGGCGTTGTTGGGGCGCATTCCTGTTGCTGAGGGCGGCGTGGCCGGGCGTGGCCGCCCTGACCCGGGTCAAGTTACGCAGTACACGCAGTCATACGGCCTCGGCCGCCGCCACCGCCCCCTGCTGCTGAGGGATGGGGCACGGCCGACCTAGTGTGCGCCAAATGGGCCGTGTAAGGGCGCGCGCCACTGTAGGGATTCACCGGGCTGTGATTGTTGTGGCCACACACACACACGGCACTATAGTCTGATCAGTCTGGGAAGAACGCTGGTGTTGCTGCGGTAGCACACACACACACACGGCACTAGACGGCTTTCCTCTATTGTGCAAAGTCCTCCGCCGCGCAGTTCAGATCGAGGTCACTGCTCCACAGCACGGGCCAGATGTGACAGGGTCCCCAGGCCCACAGACCTACCCAGCCCCCAACCCCCAGTCCTCAGTGTTGCTGCAGTTGCTGAGGTGGCGGAGCCGTGGAAGCTCCGAGGTCCAGCGTTCTTCCCAGACTGATCAGACTATAGACGGCTTTCCTCTATTGTGCAAAGTCCTCCGCCGCGCAGCGATCGAGGCCTCTGCGGTGGCGGCACAGACACACACACACACACACACGGGGGAGGAAGTTGACGTACGCTCACGGCCGACTTTGTTTGTTTGTCGCCTGCTCGATCGGTGTCCTAGGAGGCGTTCGCCTCGCCCCCGCACGACGCCCGCGAAATTAAAGAAGAAAGCGCTCTCCATCACGGCGACGCAGATTGTGTTGCCGCCCGGCGGGCGGGGACGCCGTCGTCTTTCGGACGCGGCCGCTCGCCTCCCACTCTCCGCCTCCCACCGTGAGCCCTGGAGGGCTGCGTGCGAGCGGTGAAACACGACGCGCGTGCTCCCTTCCGGACGCGTCCCCCGGAGACACTTGATCCGCGTGATGCCAAAGTGGGCTGGCTGTCTGGCTGCCGGCCGGCGGCCGGACTAGGAACATCCCGCGGGGCCGCGGCCGCTACAGCCGCGCGACGGACTCGCCGCGGACACCGCCGCCATTTCGGGAGCCCCGCCGCTGCACGTATTTGGAGCGGTACACGCCTTGCTACCCCCGGCTCTGTGTGCTGATAGAGAGCTCTGCCCGGCAGCGGCCCGCCTGCCTTATAGGCCGCGTCTGACGCTCGTCTCTTTTTCAGCGTCCGCACGACACGCGCACCGACCGGACCGCCTCGACAACGCCGCGGCCGCCGCGCCGCGACGCCGCGGCTGCCGAGACGGACGGCCGCTCGCTAGCGGAGGGAAACAGAGACATCCTAAAAGGTTCGACATTAATTTGGAGGCAATGAGTTATGGGCGGCTGCGGTGTCGCCTGGATGCGGCTGGCGGCGCGGCGGCGGCCCCGCGGACATCGCCGGCCATCGATACCTGCCCCCCGCGCCGGCGGCGGCCATCACTCTCCACACGTCGTCGCCGTCGTCGTCGCCGTCCTCGCGGAGTACCAACCGACGTGTAAACAGCGTGGAATGTCTCGGATCGGTCCGATTTTTCCGTCTGCTCCTCTGTGCCGCCGGGGGGTTGGCGGCAGTGACTTGCGCCCTGCTGCCCTGGAGCAGACTCCCCCCCCCCCCCCATCCCCCTTTCCTTTCTGCCCCAGACAATGGCTGCGCACCGGCGGCGGCCGCCCCGCCCGCACCCCGCGCGCCACGACAGGGCAGCGCTCAGAAACGTAACAAATTGATGCGACGAAGTGAGGCTGAAGGATCATTATTCACGGAGATAAGTATACTCACCCCGCCGAAAAGCACGGTCAGCAGCGCCGCCGGGGGTTGGCAGCAGTCGGGGCGTAATGATAAGATAATACAGGTGCGAAAACATTGAAAAACACGGGGGGAGCACCGGCGCGGCGCGGCCTCCATTTTCGGCCGCCGCGCAGCACACCTGTATTAGACAAGTGCAGCGCGCGGCGCGGCCGGGCGGCCCGCTTATTATGCATAACTAAACAGCGTCTGCTGCAACAACTTAAGGGTGTACCGGCTTACTTTTTTTTATTTCATAAATCGACAGTTTTGAATACGCTGATTCTAATGGTATGTGTCTGTCCCTCCTAGCCCGTCTAGTTTTTGCTCTAGAGGCGTCCAAACATCCGTTTTTTCCACTTTTTGAGCCAGTCCGGTATCATGGGCAGAAACGCGACCGCAGTGCGATTTCCAGGAAGGCTCCTGGAATCATTTGAAAGTCGGCCGATATCGCAGCGGACCAAGTCGAAATTATATTCAAAACTCCATATTTGTGAGCGACTTCGACTGGCTCAAATGCAGGCCTTTTTCGAGTTCCAGGCCTGAGACAGACTACACCTTCTCTCTCGCACGTGGCGGGGTGAGGAGGTGCGTGCGGGGAACCGTCCCTCCCCCTCCTCCCACCGCCAATGCGCGACGTCTGCCGGAGCACCGGAGCCCGCTAAACATTACAATAGACGGATTCGACGCGCCCCGTCCTTTTAAACCTGACGGAAAACCAAATCTTGACGCCAAATTTTTAACACTTGCAAGTCACACCGTTTTCGCCGTGGCAGTGTGATTTCGTTTTTGAATCGTGATCGTGCGAGGTTTTAGAGCCGACTTGTGGTTGCCAAAAATCCGGAAGAAGAGCGAAACTGAGCCAAACTCTGGTCCGGAAAGCCGGAGCTGGCCGGTGACACCGACTTCGGCGGTGTTGCAGCGGCGTTGCCACCTTGGCTGTTGGGGAGGAGGTGGTCAGCCTACCCACCCCTCCCACCCCCACTTTTGACTAATAAGCGTGACGATTCCGAGAGTACGAGAGGACCTGCACACCCTTAACAAGCTTTCCGCTTTAATCTCGGACTCCGGTGGGCCGCGCCGCCGCCGCCGCCCTCCGCCGGCCTCCGCCCGCCTGCCGCGCGGGCCGCCCGTGCGAAAATCATCCTCGCTCTGAAATATACGATGCAGCGCGAAGCATGACTCACCGGACGGGAGGGGCCCGCAGCGCGCCGCCCAGCCCGCTCCACCCGTCGACGCCGTCCTCCGAGGCCCTCTCGAGCCTTACAAAATGCGGGGCCGCCGGGGCCTCCCACCGCGTCCGCGTGGCGACAGAGTCAAATGGCGCGACGCGAACGCATGAGAAATTGATCGGCGTTGTTATCCCGCACGGCGTCAATTAATAGTACCCACTCTGCGGGAAAAGGTCAACGCTGTACTCTGCCGGGCTGGCCGCCTGGTCGGCTGCCGGTTTTGCCGCCGGAAACGACGCGCGCAGACCGAGCAGCCAACAACGGTGACGGGGCGGCGGCGGCGGCGGCATCGCGTTGTCGTCGCCAGTCCCGGAATTGGTTCTGTGTCCCCCCCCCCCCCCCCGAAAGTGGCGAGCTCCGCTCAGCTCATTACATTAATTAACAAGTGAATGAGGGAGGGAGCACTGCAGGGCTGAGTGCATTAGACGGGTGCCGCTGGGGGCGTCAGCAGGTGACTGTGGCGACGGGGATGCGTGAGTCACTCGTACCGTACGCCCCTCACGATCGGGGAAAGAAAATCACCTCGGCGCTGCTTTCCCCCGCGGCCCGAACACTAGTAGCCGGCCGGGAATATCAATATGAATCCCGGCACCGCGGCCAGCCGGCTGGGCCCGGCGCAGTCCTGCCCAGGTGGGGGCAGACAAAGGAGGCGGGCGCCATTGTCTCCGCAATCTAGTTGATCCGGGCCGGATCCAGACGGGAGCTCATCTCTGATTATTGGCCCCACAACAACAACGATCCGACTGACAATAAGCGGGCCGTGAGACAATGCGCCGCGACGCGAGAGCGCGACGCCGCGCGGTGCGGGCTGCCCACCTCGCAGCGGAGCAGTCAGATTCCGGCGGATGTTTCTGAGCCGCAGCACGTACGACGAGGGGGTCATCGAGATAGGGGGGCCCCGCCGGCCGGCCCGGGCCCGTCTATCTGTGACAGCCGCCCCTGGCCGCCCCCCGCCGCTGCGCTTCTCCGGGGGCCCCGAGGCGAGTCGATAACGACGCCGCCGCGCTACGCGTCGTGACGCCGGCCTGCTCATCAGCCACATGCCCGACAGGGGCACCCGGACAATGGCCGCGCCGCCGTGTCCCCCGATATGGCATCGGTCCAGCGGGACCACGGCGGTGGCGATCAGGGCGCCGTCGTCCGCCGGGCCTCGCACGACCCTGGGCAGCACAATGCAGGCCCTGTCTGCCCACCCCCGTCGCCGGCACACGCCGCCGCACGCCGTCGTCGGGGGGCCCTTCGGGTGGGCCCGGCCGACCTGCCGAGTGATAGCGGCCGTTAGCCCCCCCTGCCGGGGCCGCCGCCGGGGCCGCGCCAGCATCTGCCCGCCATAAAGCACCCCGTTGGCCGCGCGCGCCGCGAGCATTCGGCCGCACCTGGAGCCGCCCGAAGAAAAAGTTAGGCCCCTTTCTTACAGCTTCCCGGAAGCGTGTGCCGAGATATGGGCCTTCCACGGAGCCGCGGCGCCGCGCGGCGCGGACACACCCGGCTTCTAAATTCCGAGGAATAGTCGGATATTATTAACCCCAACGCCCCGCTTGCAGCCCGCGGCCCTCGCCGCCACCCGCCGGCCCGTTCCCTCGCGCTCCTCCAGCTCTGCCCTCCCCTTTGTCTGCCCGGCAGCGGTCACCGCGCCGTCCGTCTTATGCAATCGGGCGCTGGCCATCTTTGCGGGTCCGGCTGGGTCCGGCCGGGCCCGGCGGACACCTCATGGCACGTGGCGGTGACAGTGTCGCAAGCCGTGACGCTAGCGGGGCTGCCGTCGTAACGGTGCTCGCCGGGAGCCCCGCGGGGGGCGCGGCTGCTGCTGCTGCGGGTATCACCTCACATTGAGGCGCACGTCGGCCTGTGGTCAGCCGGCGCGGGGGCGGGCGGCCGGGAGCGGGAGAGAGATGGATGGAGGTGCGAGCGGGAGAGGGCGAGGTCGTGGGGGGAGCAGGGAAGAGAGGGACCACACGCCGGGCACAAGTGGCCGTTGCAGCCACTGCTGCGGTCGCCCGCAACGCCGCCGCCGCCGCCCCGGCCGCCCCGTGGCTGCCCCCGAGCAGGCAGGCCAGGCCGGCCGGCCCCTTTGGAATGTGCTAACGCCGACGGGAATATTTTATCCGCTACTAAATATGATATTTCATGCCTCCCTGCAGGAGATGTGGAGCGGCCCGGCAGCGGCCCGCAGCCGGTCTGGCAGCCGCTGGCAGCCGCGTCATGCGATGTGAGGGCGGCCTGCCATGCGCTGCCGGACAACGAGCACTGCTGCAGGAGTGGCGGTGATGCAAAAGGGACTGGCCGTACCTCGAGGCCGCACTCGTTCCTCTCCACGCGCGGCCTGGACGCTCTGGTGTTACCCGGGTGGGGTCGGCGGGCCCGCCGCCGGCGCCGGTTTCCTCACCGCGCCGCCCGGGGAGCATGTCGGAAGGGGACTTCTGTATCTGACTGCGCTGCCGCCGCTGCCCCCACATGACCCCGTGCCGGGTAGGCCGCCGTCCGACGTGAGCGCACACCGGCGTCGTGCGGGTCGGCCTACCCCGGCCCTCGCAGGCGCTCGGGAGTCGTGTTTACATTGTCCGCAAAGGGTGTGTGCGCGTCCCCCCCCCCCCCCCACCACCCGCCTCCCTTCCCTTGATAATATAAAACGCGCCGATCGCAGTCGGTTATTGCTTTCCAATTTCCATCTGGTGGGCCGCGGTGCCGGGAATCGAACCAATGAACACGGGGCGCGGAAGGTTTTGTGTGGGCTGTGTAGTTAAACCTACTCGGGCCAATTAACGACCGTATAACGGACGGGGAATAATCAATTTTTTCTCTCGTTGAGGGTGATGGAATAACGCCTCACGCACTACATTCTATCGGCCCGGAGGTGCAGCGACGGAAGCCGTCGCTGGGGAGCATTTTAATCAGGCCAAAGCAGCGCCGAAGCCAATTCCCACTTCTTTACTCCTTCGAGAAAACGATTATTAATGAGGTTACAGCGCTGTTCGATGGTTATCTATTTTTATTGTTCTGTATTAAACCTCGTCAAAACGCAGGTGGAATAAATATGACTATTTTTGTAAAAGTTTTAGATTTTGTTTCTGCTTCGACCCCCTAAAATTGTCGTGTTTAGGATGAATGATTTTTTTTTAAGTTTCGCTGCGTGGTCCGTTCCAGGTTGTGTGCGTCTGTGTTACGTGCGACAATTAATGAGGCCGGTAACGAGCAGGTAATAGGTGTGCGCGCGGCGGCCGGCTCCCGGACCACGCGCGTCACTCTGGACCCTGTGTTTACCTCGGATTACTTTGGTTAATTTGCGCCGTCTCCGCGGCGGCGGCGGCGGCGGCAGCGGCGGCGGCGGCAGCGGCGGCGGCGGCAGCGGCGGCGGCGGCAGCGGCGGCGGCGGCGGCGGCGGCGGGCGCTGCTCGGCTGTGAGGAGAGGAGGAGGCCTGCTGCTAGGCGAGGACGCAAAGGGCTTTGGAATCTTCAAAGTGCGCGCGTTTAAATGTCGGGGCATAGGGCCGCGGGGCCGCGGGGCCGCAGGGCCGCAGGGCCGCAGGGCCGCAGGGCCGCAGGGCCGCAGGGCCGCAGGGCCGCAGGGCCGCAGGGCGGGGAGCGCCGGCACACGCACGTGGGGCTGAACGCAATCAGCACAATCTCCGCTGCTTTGTTTGATGGATGGTCGCCTAATCACTGGCGCCCCGCCCCGGCGGAGCCCGGAGCCCGGGGCCCGGGGCCCGGAGCCTCCGCAGAGCAGAGTGCCGCCGCCCCGCCGCTGCCGTTCGATTGGACTTCACTCCACTTCACACCGGAGATGGATGGCGCCCAGTGGCCGTGGTAAATGCTTGTACAGGCGGTGGACGCACATGACACGGCGCAGGCTCCCGCAGGGCCCACCACAGCAGCGCCTCTGCCGTAACCTAAGTTTCGTCCTCACGTTTGCAGCGAGGCTCGGTCGGCACGGCGGCGGCCCTGCGGCGCAGAGCTGTGCTGTGCTGGGCCGGGCGTGGCGGGCGGGCCGCATGCAGAGGACCAGCAGTGTAGCCCTTTCATTCGTGAGTCGTATTTCACTCACTATAAATTAGTCTGCACAGTAGTGACGGGGCGCCCCCCTTCCCCTCCAGACCCATCTCCGCTCCAATAGTTCTCCCGCCGGCTCCAGGCCTCCGAGTCGGTCCAGCAGACAGAAACACAAGGCCTGCCCCGCTTTGTTTTTTTTACCCATGAACGGATTTTGCTTTCCATCGCGACGAAGGTCATCATGAAGACTATCGTGACACAGAGCGCGGTGAAGATTCATCAAAAATGTGTCATCAGGAAAGAGCTGAAAGATTTCAGAGAGAGAAAAGAAATCGTGTTTTTTTTTTTTAAGGAAAACTCTTGGCAAATTCAGCCGTGTCTCTTTCTGCCGCACAGCCAGAAGCGTAGAACAGGTAGACACGTTAAAGAACTATTCTTCTTCCGTAGGAGCAGCAGAAGCGGCAGCAACGCAAGGTGACAAATGCTGGCGCGCGACATGTCCCCGCAACACAAGCAGCCGTGGCCCCAGCTGGCCGACAAGGTGTTTGGGGACGTCCGCCATCAATTCTCAGTTCAACAGCACTTGGCTTTTAACCACCAAGAGCGCCGTGGTGGGGAGCGTTCAGCCGCATGGCAGGGCCGCGGCCGCGCTGGGGCCGCGCCGAACTCAAAGCCCTCAGCCATGGAGCCCTTTTCTGCTGCCGCACCCGAAATACCATAAATTCGCTGCCGTGATAAACTCTCGCTTGCGCGCACAGAAACTCGGAAACTCGTTTTCCTTTTCTTTTCGGTCGGACTGTGTGCCCCCCGCGGGTTGCTGTAGCCGGCCCCCGTGGGGCCCCCGTGGCGTACGCGCGCGCTGTAGTGACTGGCCGCGGATTAGGAAGCGAGGGAAATGTCCCATTCCGCGGCGGCTCCTAAGTGGCTCTCCCGCCCGTGGATGCTCACACTTTCGTAATCCTAATCAGCCACGCCGAGGCCCTGCCTGTAGTGGCGCTCTGAGAGCGAGAGAGACGGCTTGCCTCATTCCACTACGAGAGCGCGAGAGAGACACCCTGCCGGGACCGCCACTGCCCCTGACGGCCGCGGCTAGCGCCAGCCCCCCACCTCGCCCATCGATAGCCCATCCACCGCTGCCGCGCGGCCGGTCGCCACCGAAATCAAGTCGAATGCGGCTCGGAATCTGTGATGGATCGTCGGCTCGCTAACGAGTTATGACTGCCGACGACGTCCGACCGTTGTAATGTGCGCCGCCGGGCCGCCGGGCCGCGTGGCCGTCTCCCGGAATAGTTTGGCAAAACGTCAGCGATGCCGCGATAAGGTTAGGCCTCGGCCGGCACAATCGTTACTCATGCCGTGCCGCAAGGCGCCGCCGCCATGCGCCGCGCTACTGACTCCCTTTTGTTTTTTCCACAGACAAGGCGCGGCGGCTCGGCGAGGCGGCGCCGCCACCGTACTTCACGGGGCCCGGGATCCGTAGTATTCGGGTTCCCCCTTCGACGACGACGCACTTATGAATGGTGGCCGCGATCGGCGGCCGCGATCGGCGGCCGCGATTGCGGTGCGCGATGCGATACGGACTCCGGCGGCGTCGGGCCGGGCACGGGGCGCGTCTTCATCGGCTTGCGGAGGTGTCGGCCCACTGAACTATAGCGAGGCGAACACTATAAACACCAGCGGGCACGGTGACACGGGCGGGGCCTGCTGGGGTACCGTACGCCGCGGTCGGGAGCGAGGGACACCACAAACACTGCCTCAGACCGGCTCGGCAGCGGCGGGACAGGACAGGCGGGCTGCCGCTGCTGCCGCTGCTGCCGCCGCTGCCGCCGCCGCCGGCCCGCGAATCATAATAAGAATAATGCTCCCACCTCACCTCGTCATCCGTCGTGATTTGTGAGCCACTCGCCGCCCATGGAGAGGTGGGGCCGGGCGGGACAGGGGCAGGGCCGGGCAGGGCCGGGCAGGGTCCCGCGTTGCACAAGGCCTCGTAGAGCTCCGCCAGCAGCACCCCACCAGCGCCGTGCTGTACAACGCCCGGGACACACTCCTCTATCAATCCTCTGACGCGGCGGGGCCGGCGGAGGGCGGCCTGCCGGGCCTGCCGGGGCCCGAAACCAGCAGCGTCGCCGTTACAACATATCGACGCTAATCAGAACACATTCCGTCCGCTAATTGCGGCACACGGCGGCCGTAAACAGACTCTTGCGAGGATGACAGCGAATGGCGAGTCGTAAAGCAGATCTCTATTTCGACAAGGCGGTGCCGCAGAGAAGGCAGGGCGAGGCGAGACGGGGTGAGGCGAGGCGGCCGCGCGCGCCGGCCGAGGTCAAGACGCCGCTTTCATTACCTCACACCTGCACATTTCTTTCAATTTGCGGGCCGTGCAGCAGCCCATCGCCTTCGTCGGGTCGCCAGCATTCCCTATCCTTACCTCTCTTCTCTCTCTCTCGCTGTCTCTCTCTCTCTCTCTCGCTCGCTCTCTTTCTCTACCTCTCTCGTCCCTCTCCCGCGAAATACAAAGCTAAAGGCGGAGAAGAGAGAGGACTCTTCCAAGGAAATGACTTAGAGGCGTGAAGGCGCGTTCTCTCAGTGTCGTGCCTCCGGTGCACGTTTGTAGTGTGTGTGCGTGTGGTTTGCGTGGATGTGGACGAGAAGGGGGGGGGGGCAAACCCGCGGTAGGGGGGGGGGGCGCTTGCAATTTGCCGCGTGCCATCTCAGCACCCCGTAAACAAGGTGGACAAGTGGGAGTGCACACAGTGCAGAGCTGCGCTGGCGGCGCTGGCGCTGTACAGGACACCTCCGGACCTCCGGACCCCCGGGCAGCCCCGAGCACCTATGGGACGGGGGCTGCCACAGCGCGGCGCCAAAAACTGCCACACTTATAGTCAGGACGTCCGGCTGTGGTTCAGCGCAGAATTACCCGCTTCTCTTGTCGACAGCGGTGTGTAGCGCATTCATTCACTCCCGCTGACTTGCCTGCTTCCGCGTCCACTTCTCTTCGTTTCATTTACTAGGAAGTTGGGAAAGAGTCGAACAAGAATAAATACTGGGAAGTTGGCGGCGGCGGACACACACACACGCACACACGCACATACACACACACATTCGCTCGCGGGTGCGAGGGGCTCGTGCCTCATATACGAGTTTTACCTCTCCTAACCTGCCGTCATCGCTCGGCGCGGCCCCGCCCCGCCGCCGACCAGAGAGCACTCACTCTGTAATGGACATTCTGTGTCCAGCCGCCGCGCGACCAGGTCGGCCGGGTCCTGCTGTGCGTGTGCGTGTGTGTGCGCTGTGCGTGCACGAGTGTGTGTGTGCTACGGCTACAGCGGCCACCACTACACTCCGTGTCGCCCGTTTCCAAAAAGTCAGTGGCCGCGGGGGCGGGCTCACGGTGGAGGGGGGGGGGGCAAGACGGGTGTGCGGTGTGCGGCGACGTGTGAAGTGCGCAAGACACACACGACAGAAAAACGAGCACGAGCGACGCAAACTTTTAATTCCCGTTAAAGCGTTGCTCAGCCACGGGCTCCTGCTGCCCCCACCGCCGCCGCTGCTGCCGCGACAGCCCAGCACCGGCGCGAGAAACGGCGGCGCGCTCTACTATACAACGAACAGAAACTCCCGTCGCAAAATAACCGGCGCCAAAGTAAGACGACTTCTCTTATTCGGCGACAGCGGGCGACAGCGCCCTGATCAGTTTCAGCAGTTTCCCGCGCGGCAGAATAAGATTTGTTGCTCTGACGGTGGCGCATCAAAGAGCCTTTCGGAGGCTGCAGCAGTTCCCTCCCTACTCCCCTTCCAAGGCACAAGCGGCATAGGCCACACCAGCAGGACCTTGCTGGCCTCCTGCGCAACGTCTCTCGCTCCCTCGCCTTGCCTCTCTCTCGCTCTCTCTCTCTCTCGCCGATCCGATATCGCGGGTACACAACACATTTTGCATTTTCGATTTAAACTTCCCGCTGTTATCTCGGACATGCAGTGATGTGGGCCCGGGCGCTGCCGCAAAGCGACTGCCCTCGGCCCGCGCTACCCGCCGCCCCGGCCGGGGCTTCGGCCGCGCTGAACGGCGTCTATCGGCAGCGCACGCCCCCGCTCCAGCCCGGCCGGCCTGCGGCTGCGCGCTAGCGGGCTCTTTTCCGATCGCCAACGCGACGGCTCGGCTTTGGAGTTTTGCCCGCGGCCACCGCCGTTTTATTTTTCAGTGGACTCTTCGGTGCCCCCGTGCGCCAAGACGCCTGCTGGGTAGGCAATCGCGACTCTTGCACGCGCGCGTGTCTAGCGGGCTGGCCTACCCTTGCATACGCAGGCGCTGAGCACAGAGATTCGGTTGTCGTTTTGGAGGCGCGGCCGGGGAGCCCGCCGCCGCCGTTGGCCGGTGGCGTAGCGGCCGCAGCCGAGGCGCCGCGGCCGCGCGCGGTGGGCGGCGGTGAGTTATGGGGGCAGCGATCATATCGACTCGTGTACCCGGAGGTACCCGCCGGCCCCCTCCAAGTGTAGCACTGCCGAGGCTGCCGGCCGCCTGCCGCCGCCTGCTGCCGCCCGATAGTCTCTCCGCGGCCCCGCGGCCCCGCCCGCCGCCATAGCGGTGCGTTCGAGGGGATATAATTCACGCTGGGCGCGGTGCCAAAGGAAGAAGTCCGGCCGATGTGGGGCCTACGGCTGCTCCAAAGCGGCCGGGTCGCCGGCGCCAAAAGCCTACATACACCGCGCGAAAGCGCGCTCATTCGTTTTGGGAAGTTTGGTTGTTGAGCGCCGCACTAGTGTGCCAGTGTGGATACCTGTCGCCAACTCGACGCCACTGCTACGCATTTGTTAGGTTACCCGGTAGGCGCTACAGGGCACAGTAGGTGGGCCAGGTCATGGCTGGTGTTCCAGGCCAGAGTAGGTGTGCAGGCCATAGTATGGGTGCGTAGGCCAGAGTAGATGTGCGGGCCAAAACAAGCGAGCAGGCCAAGGTAGGTGTGCAGCGTGTCGCACACTTTTTATCCCGACCCCTGCATGCCATTTTCTGGGCGGCAAACTTTTTTCCCGGAGGCTCGCGCACCTCTCTGTTTCCTTCAAACACACAACGGCGCGGCACACCGCGCAACATGTTGCCTGAGAAAACACGGCAACAGCCGCAACAGCGAGGCCCTCTCCCGCGAGACGTGCCGCTGGCAGCCGCTGGCAGCCGCTGGCGCCGCCGGCCGACTCGCTGGGAAAACAAGTCACGGTGACAGTCGGCCGAACACACCACGCGGACATCCTATCCCGGACCATCCCCTCCGCTGTTTGCCGCAAACTCATACAAAATTCGTGGAGAATATGGAACGAGCGTGGAGCAGGGCGACCTTTCTGTCGTGCGGCGGCGGCGGCAGCGTCGTCGGCGCGCCGTGCTGCCCTCTCCTGGGAACCGCCAAGTGTTACACCCCACCGCACCTGACGCGCCGCCGTCACCTCGCACGTGCGCCAACGTGACGATATAACTTTTCTTCTTCGGCTCAGAGCCGCGCCTCCTTGCCTGGCACTGTGCGTGCGTGTGAGAAACTGGGTCGAGTCAATATTAAAACGTCTTCCGCCGTGTTGCCTTTCGGCCGCCTCTGCATCGGCTGGGGGTTGGCACGGGCCGGGTCGCCTCCCGCTGCACCGCGGCGGGGTTGACGGCCCGACGCAGTTGGCAGCCTCGTAAAGGAGAGGCCCGGACAGCCGGCCCGGCCAACCTGCGCTTTCGTTTTACGCTGCTTGCGGCACTCAACGTCTGACATGGCGTCAAACGCGAGGCGGTTGCTTCCTCGGCCCCCGCCCGGTATATTGGGTATAAAACACCCCGGACCGGGACGTTGCCCCGGACAATCCCGCCGCTGTTATGGCGGGGAAACGGTGCAAGTGTGAACCTTCCTGGTGGCACCGATAACTCACGAAGGCACTGGCAGCGTAGGCCAGGCCTCGCCAGGCCGGCCTGCACGCCGGCACCGGTGTGGGCGGGCTGCATACCCCCGGCGTTGGCAGGGGTTCAGCCCCCAGGCTGCCCCGGGCTGCCCCAGGCCCCCACACACGCGTGGTATTGAGTGAATTTGAATAAGAGACGCGCGGAAAAGGGGTCTGCTGGCAGCGGGACCCGGCACACCTATATTCCTTCCTCGTCCTCTACCAACGTCTCTCTCGCTCTCTCTCATAGGCCACAGCGGAGCTTCCTTTGCGGAATCAATACGCCCCCCCTCTCTCTCTCTCTCTCTCTCTCTCTCTCTCTCTCTCTCTCGCATACTCTTCCGTCCCTCGTCCTATCTCTTGTCGGAGCTTTGTGTTTGCGGCCTGCACACATATGCCGACGTGTACCACTGATTCTGTCCCAGTTCCCCAGACGGGTCCTTGTTAGTTACTCGGCTCCGCTGAGGAGGCCCTGCGCCGAGGTAAGGCGTCGTGCACATCGGGGACCGGCCACCGCCAGCCGCCCCCGGCCGCCCCCTGCCGCCCCCGGCAGCCCCCGGCAGCCCCTGCAGCCCCCGGCGGCCGCGCTACTGAGTTACAGCCGGCGATACCATCCCCTCGCCGCCCCATCGGCCTGCCGCCGGCCTGCCGCCGGCCTGCCCCGCACTCCTGCACTGATTTTCAAGACGAGGCGGACGCTTCCGACCGGGCCGGCCTGAGTTTTGCATGGAGATGAGGTCGATAGGCGCAGCGGGCCATAAATAACTTTTCTGCGCGCGGAATGGATTTGTGCAAAGTAAACATTTGCTCCGGAGATAACAGGCTCGGCCTCCCGGTGCCCGCGCCGACGAGCACCTCTTATTTGTAAATAGCGCCGTCGTCCGTCGTTCAGCCCCGTTTGATTTACACCGGGCCGGGAATTATTTACAGCAGTTTACCGCGCTCGGAACTATTTCGCGTTCCTCCCGGCCTGTACATTGCATTCCCCCGCCGCTGTATCGCTCGCCTCCGTTCCTCCTGGAAATCCACGCCAAACACTGCTGGGCCGCGCGCCGCGCCCTCGGAATATGGCTTTCACTGTAATGACCCGGAGTCCCCCGGCGCTGCCTGACGAGTTCCCGATAGGGGATTCGTATAGCGGGAGATCAGGGCGGGACGACGGCCCCCGGGACGACGGGGAAGCCGAGCACCATTCGCTAAAGGTGTCAATCGCGAGGGCGTGCTGGCTCCCCCCCCCCCCCCCTCTGAGGGCTGCCAGGCCGCGCGCGCGCCTCGTGGAAAAACTCGGCTCTGATTCGCCATATCCGCCGCTGCCTGGGATTATGCGAAGGCACCAATCAATAGCCGCGTGTGTGTGCGCATGCAAATGAGTGTGTGTTTGTGTCTGTGTACCCTGCAGCGAGTACTCGGACCACCCGGACGGCTGCACTAGCACTGGCTGCCCGTACTGCCTATGCGCGTGTGCGTGTGTGTGTGGCATATGTGTGTGTGTTTGTGTCAAATTAGGATGAGGTAATCCAGAAATGCGCGTGTGCGACCCTCCTCGGGTAATCATACAGTGGGGCAGGGCGG
The DNA here is from genome assembly GCA_026979955.1 of Megalurothrips usitatus. NCBI lineage: Eukaryota > Metazoa > Arthropoda > Insecta > Thysanoptera > Thripidae > Megalurothrips > Megalurothrips usitatus. Next base: position 4,785,812 of record CM049597.1, on the reverse strand, counting down.
GGCGTAATGACGGTATGGCACACACTGCCTGCGCGTGTGCGTGTGTGTATGTGTGTGTGTGTGTGTGCGCGTGTGTGTATGTGTGCGTGTGTGTATGTGTGCGCGTGAGCGGAGTATGTGTGCTCATGATGCCGTGCGTTGTTGTGATAGACTCTCCTAGGCTGGAAAGACGCCGCGCAGCGGCGTAGCCCACCCAAAAATCTTTTGATCCCCGAAACAGGTGTTGGCTAAGACAGAGAGAGAGAGAGAGAGAGAGAGAGAGAGAGAGAGAGAGAGAAAAAGGGGGGAAAAGGGAAGGGGGAGAAAAGAGAGAGAGCGAGAATCTGCGACAGAGCTCGCGCCTCTGTCCGGAGCCTCGGCCAGCGCAGCCAGCGCTAGAAGCGCGGCTGTTGCGGCCCCCGTCCTTTATATGACGCCTCGCCCGGCCAATTGCTCACGTAATGGTAACAAATGACAGACGCTGCCGCGCCGCTCCCACCTCGCGCCCACTCCCCGCCCTTTCTTCCGCTCTCTCTCTCTCTCTTTCTCTCTCGCGCTCTCTTTATCTCTCTCTCTCCCTCTTTCTCTCTCATCGCCTTTGAATTAGGGCGCAACAGAAAAAGAGAGGGACATAAATAGCGAGAGAGAGAGGGACAGAGACAGAGAGAGAGAGAGAGAGAATAAAAGAGAGAAAGAGTTGTCCCGTGTGTCGGCTTTATTCCGGCTCATTGAGAAATTAAAAGGACATTTGGGCGGCGCAGAATTAAAACACACTTAGAACAACATCGGCACGCCCTATGACGGTCGCCTTGGCCGCTGCTGACTGGCGTCCTGGGAGGCATTAGGCCGGGCGGGCGGCGGCGGGCGGCGGCCGGACTGCGTTGCGTGCGCGCTTCATGTCACCGGCGGCAAGGCCGCGCTGTGTTCGGTGCCCAACGGTGTGGATCCGTGCGGCGTTTATAGTCGGCGTTCACACTTTCGTTATCGGCCTACGTTCTGCCTCACACCGGGGCAGGGGCAGCGGGGGCGGGTTGAGGAGGCGGTCCGCGGCGAGTGCGTGCTTGCCGGCAAACGCTTTACTTCGTTGTTGTATCGAGCAGCGCGAGGTTGTGGTTGGTACATGAATCACTGGAATTCTCAATTCACCCCCCCTTCTCTCTCTCTCTCTCTCTCTCTCTCTCTCTCTCTCTCTCTCTCTCTCTCTCTCTCTCTCTCTCTCTCTCTCTCTCTCTCCCTCTCTCTCTCGAGGTCTTTCGCTATATTCACGTCGTTCCACCCCTCTTTTTTTCCACCGTGGCGGACCTCGCGCGCGAGTGGTGCGCTCCGGCTGTATACAACAGCCCCGGCACTCTTGTCTATTAATTCGGGCACGCAGGGCGGAACACCCGTTTAAAAATTTCCAGCCCCAGAAACAGCCCCGTCACGGAACAAGCCCGAAAACGACTCCGTCGGACTAGCCCGCGCGTTGTCCCAGAATGTTACAAATTCAGCACTGTTCTCGGGTGTGGCCCGAGAGCCCGGCTTCCCCGTCCGGGTGAGTCCGAAATGAGTCCGAAGCCCGAAATCGGCTCCCGGCCCTAAAAGCAGTAGAGATCCGTTCCGCAGACAGTTCACTCCTGAACCTCGCTCGCTATCCGTTAGGCTGCGCGCCTCGCTTGTGAGAGAGGGCGAGCCTCCCACTCGACGCCAGGACACACGGCGAAACGATTCTAAGTCCCTGCGGGCAGCGTGTGAGAGGGGGGATCCCACAAAATGCTGTCGCCATCTTTGAATATGTTGATCAGTGGCTCCTGTGGACACTTTCTGACTCGCGTTTCAAACAAACAATTTTTGACGTAACCTATTACTATTTTCTCCCACACCGTCTGCCGCAATAGTCCGTAGCTGGTCAATGACAAGAAAGAATAGATTAGTTATTGCACTTTTTTTAGACACTTGCGTGTAGAATAATGCAAATTTCATAGATGCAGTGGGACCAAATTCAATTTTTGAAACTTCTATTCGGCTTTAGGTACCTAAATTCACTAATATTAACACAGATTCGAAAATTTTTCTAAGTCCTGATAGGTGGGACAGCACCGACAGTGGCCCGCAATCTCGCCTCGGGCTTGTTCCGGAACTGAGGTCCAAGGCGGAGCCGATTTCGGGCAGCCCCAGAATAGGCAGGGCTGTTTTCGGGCTGATCCAGTCCCAACCCATGCACTGCCGGACTTATAGCGGGGCAGCCCGAATACGCATCGGGCCGCTCTCGGGGTAGCCCGCGGTACGCCGGGCTTTTTCGGAGCTTGTTTCGGCACGATACTGGGACTAAACTTTTTTAAACGGGCAGCTCCGAGGCGCATCTTCCTCAGCCTAGGGCAACACTCCCCGGCCGCCGCCTCGGGCCGTCCTGGTGCACCTGGCCGCTGCTCCTTTTCATTTATTTCTCCTCGAGGCCGCCGCGGCCGCCGCCGCCGCCGTGGCTTTGGCTCGATACCTCAATTCCTTTCCCCCCTTCTTATCTTCTTTTTTCGTCCCTACGGTGCTGGGCGGGGGCCGGGCGGCTGCCCATCTCTTTTCCCCCCTTTCTTCGTGTTCTCCCGCGTTGTTCTTCATGTTGTCCGTATCACGCCTTCCTGAAAATTACAAGACACTAATGGCATGGCGGTGGCAGCGGGAGCAGCAGCGGCCGCCGCCGGTACGGATCCGGGGGGGATCCGTCTCGTCCAGCAAGGCCGCGATTGATTCGGCGAGGTGGCCTTCTTTTTCAGCGCAAAACAAAAAAGAGAAAGAATTCCAATCAACGTGCTGCTGATGCCCGCAGTCCAGCCCTAGGAGCGCCCTGCCGCCCGGCCCGTGCATCAGGGGTCCCGGATAGCTCCTACGACGGCGACGACGGCTACCCGGAGGCCTCCGGGGGGAGGGGGGCTGGCCGTCAGCGGCTGCCGCCCGGGTGTCGGCGTTATATCACTTTTGGCGCACGCGATATTCACGATCGCCCGCTAATGTATTATTAAGATCGCAGTGTGCGGGCAGTTAAATACAGAGCCGTTTGCAAAGGGAATAAAACAGTCACGGGGCCGCAGTGTGTTGTTAGGTCTGCCGCTACACAACCTGACACTGAAAAAAGAAAGGGACAGAAACAGATTCATGTGTGTCGAGTTCGCCTTACGGATATCACTAGAAGAAGGATGACCGAAGAAGATTAAATTCATAGAGGGAGCGCGACTTGTAACAGCCGTCATTGCAGGTACGTTTCTCCTTCATCAAGCCGCATAGATTGCGGCATTGTCGTCGGCGCGTCTCTGTGCCAGTGTGTGTGTGTGTGCGAGTGTGTGTGTGAGGCGTTGTCCCGAGCGTTGTCCCGCCCGGCGGGCGTTGCGATTGCAGCACGTCTCGTTGCCGCCAGGTGGCGCTAGGGGCGGTGCGGGCTCACGACACACTCCGAGGCATGCGCCCGTTCCGCTTGCAAAACGACCAAGAGAAGAGAGAAGTAGCGCCCATCCGTGTATAACGCGGCGACCAAAATAATATTATTAATTCCGAGTTGTCTTCTTGTTTCCCACAGGCACATTCCTCTACGCGTAGTCACCGTATAACCAATGACAGCTGTAATGAGTGGGTATTTATTATTGAGATTTCTGCCACTGTGTCCGACTTACGAGAGAGAGAGAGAGCGAGAGAGAGAGAGAGAGAGAGAGAGAGAGAGAAGAGGGAGGGGGGAAGAGAAGAGCCGGAGGCGGGTCCACAATTACAGCATTGTCAGGGGCGTCCGGGGGCGTCGGCGGCGACCGCAGGAGGCCCGGTCATTCTGTCCGCATTTGCGTATACATTCAACTCCACATTCGGATTCGGCGGGGTTATTGGAATCGTCTCCCGAGGCAGCGAACACACGTTGTGTGAGACGATTTCTGGCGCGTCGTATAAGAGACACGGAGAAGTACATTCACGCTCGCGCCGCTGTCGCGCCGCCGCCACTGCTAGCGCATATCGATACATTCTGTTTGTCGGTGGCCGTATTTGATACGGTATTCGTAGGGCGCAGGGGAGGGGGGGGGGTCTCCCAGAAGGCCCTGCGGTGCGCGCTGCTCCCCGAATACGTAGGCCGCTCACGTCTGGTGCATGGCGAAGAGGGCCCGGGGCAGGCCGGGGCAGGCCGGGGCAGCCCAGGGGCCGGGGAGAGGGGTACGCGGGGGTCAGAGGACCTCCCGGCGTATTGTATCCAGCCCAGCCCGGACAGCCGAGAGGGGCCCCGGAGGGCCGCAGCGTCTGGCAGGGCCCGGCGGAGCCCGGTGGAGCCCCGCACATCCAAACATGTAATCTTTAATGCACCGCGTCACTTGGATCGACCTCTACGTACCCCTTCTCATCTCCCTCTCACACACGCACACCCTCGCCGAGTGTCTGTGTGCCTCTCAAACTTTCTCGCCTCACGTCACATACAAGCTCCTATGGCTCTGCGATGCGCTGCACATAGGCGCACATAGTGATATTCACACCACGACGCTGTGTACACACGCCGCGGCGACACCCAACAGCCGTCCTCTCTCTCCCTCCCCGCCCCCTCTCTCTCTCTCTCTCTCTCTCTCTCTCTCTCTCTCTCTCCCTGCTGTGCTCTGTTCTCTGTCGTTCATCCCCTAATCGCCCTGGGGCATTGTTAGAGAGATCCCAAATCGAGATGGTAGCATCAGCGGCACCCCCATTTCCCCTCCCCCCTCTCTCTCTCTCTCTCTCTCTCTCTCTCTCTATCTCTATCTCGTTCGCCTACAAACACTATCTCTTTCTGCTGTGTATGCTAGCTCCACGTCATGTATGCAAAGTTTGCCAATCGAAGAGACATCGGTTAGAGGCGCCCCGCCGTAGCAGCCACCCCGTCTGGTTGGCCCCGCTTGTAAGTCCCCGCCAGCCTCCTGCGATTAATCTATATGCACATGAGCACCGCCCCGCCCGCTGTGCCCGCCTGCCTCACGGGGTGCAAAGGTCCTGGCTGGCGGGGTGCAGGGAGAGCCGAGGGCACCGAGGCCGCCGAGGCCGGCCGGCCATTGTTGCCTAAATACACACGCAGGCCGGCCACGCTCTATGACGCGGCCGATTAAAATTCTGTTGGCATGTCACTGTGCTGCGATGGATACACGTTATAACCATGGCGACGTGTGAGAGAGATGGGCTAGGGGAGAGGATTGACGCCCTATGGACACTGAGAGCGAGAGAGAGAGGGGGGCATACATTGAAGGCGAGGAGGGTTGGCAACCCTGCACCGGAATGTAATGATGATACGTGTCGGTACGTCATCCCGCGCCGTTCGTCGGCGTCTCAGCGGTGAGTATTTCCAATGAAACGAAGCGTATAGCCTCCTGACTCTATGTATCTGTTCCTGTGTGTGTGAGAGGGAGATAGTGTGTGTCGTGTGTGTGTGTGTATGTGTGTGGAGAGGAGAGCCCCCTGGAATTGATGCCTCTCCGATCCAGATTGTGCGGCCATTATCCGGGGCCCCGGTAGCACAGCGTGGCACAGCCACCTCCCAATTACAAGGAGGGGCGGACGGTGAGCCGGGGCTCCGCCGGGGCTCCGCCGGGGCTCCGCCGGGGCTCCGCCGGGGCTGGGCACGCTGGGCGTGGCGCGGTGTCGGGGTGTCGGCCGCAGCGGCCTGCCGAGCCTGTCGTGCCGTCAGAGGCAGCCGGCGGCAGCCTCCAACCACTCGGGGCTAGAATCGTAGTATCGCGTCGAGGCTTCGGCTGAGGAAACTGTCGCTACGGTTGCGGGCCCGCGGGTCACTCCACGCTGACTGCAGCAGCGGGCCCGGTGGGTTCGATTCCCACAGACAGCTCCGCCGCACTCCTCTCTGCGCTGCTGCGAGTCAGTTCACAACAGAGGCGGCGCTGCCGCTGCCGGTGCTCCGGCCTCGTGTCCCTGTGGACAACCCCTCGGCCCCTCCCCTCCCTCTTCCCGCGTTTGCAGTGTCACGTCGCTATGTGACCGGATTCCCCGCCGTCGAAGCCGTTTGAAGAAATGCTGAGCAGCGCAGCAACGGTGAACAGATCAGAAGAAGATTAATGTTCATTTTAATATATGATTCGTGTCATGCCGCGGTCATCAGCGCCGGGGTGTTGTTTACAGACGATGAACATGACGCTGCGCCATTTCACTCCTCCCGGGCCAAAATGGCGGCGGCAGGACCGTCCGGCGATGTGTGTGTGTGTGCGTGTGTGTGTGTGAGGTGCTGTAGGGCTACCGTGGGGGCCGTCATCTAATGAGCAGCTCATAACAGCCAATCAACCGATATGAAGCCGCCTGGCAGCCTTTTGTCGTGATTTACGCCGGCATTGTTTCAGACACCCCAGCAGGTGTGAGTGAGAGTGGAGAGAGAGACCGAATTCAGCTACATTGATACTCTTTCACCCGGCTGATTTGAAAGCTGCGTACAAACGGATGAACACATTCGTACACAAAATCCATATTTTGCTAGGGCTTGGGGCTCGGTTAAGCCCGCTCCTTGACGGCTCGGAACCGCGTCCCTTCCATTCCGAATTCGGGACGGCCTGGATGCATCGACTTCGTAATCGATTCCACCGTGAACAGGTCTACGGTCCAGATTTTATAAGCCAGCGCTGGGGCGCGTAACCAAACTTTATCGAGAAAAGGGCAACTCGAGGCGTGAAAAACTGAGGTGATGTTTTGAGAGGGCTTGTTTTCCGTTTAACTACTTGATGCCTATCGGTATGACCGTTCCATCGCGCTCGCCCCCTTATCTGCCATCACATTGTTGTTGCTCTGGAGGAAAAAGCATTAAATCACAAATTATTCCTCAGTTTTTTTTTCTGAGGGCACACACACACACTCCAGCCAGGGCTACACGAGAAAGGTCTGCTCTTCCGCAGAGACTGACCGATATGAAGCGGGAAAAAGAACTAATCCGAGTGCCACCGAGACAAAATGGTGGCCCGGGGCTGGCCGAGCAGGCGGCCGGCGTCGTCGCGCTCGCTGGCCTCTGGCGGCCGGAGAGTCAGTCGCCACTGCTGAATGTGATTGCACGGCCGTCCGCCGAACACGACGCCATGGCAGCACAGTATTTGCGCTGGCCGCGCGCACACACACATGCAGTACGATGGGGGGTCATTTCGAATGTGGTTTCTCCATATGCGACCGGGATTCCAGTTCATGCAGCAACGACAGCGAACTCCGTTGGGCAGTTCTGGATATCACTACTGATTGCTTTCCGATCGACTTCACCAGGCGAGGTATATGCCTAGGGTTTGTATATATATGTATTCACATAGACATGGGCAGAGTTTGCAACGCGGTGTGTGCGTAACAGGGTGTGCGTGCGAGAGGGGCCGTCGTGGCATCATGATTCAAAAGCACGCACGTGGCGCCGCCGTCACTGCCGCACCGCACTCTTAAGGGCTGCTCTGCTGTGCAGGAGAGAGAAGGAGAGAGAGGGAGAGAGAGAGGCAGAGAGGGGTGTTGACGGGACGGAAATTGTGTGTGCCTCGCGGGCGTAGGAGAGCTGCTAAGCGTGTCCCGCCGAACAATTCGACGCGCCTCCCCTCGCAACCCACCACTACTGCCACCACCACCACCCACCACCACCACCACCACCACCCGTTCAAAGTCATACGCATCCGGGCTGGCTTTCACATGTATAGCGCCCCTCCGGGCCCCGGGCCTCCGGGCCTTCGGGCCTCGCCGAGTGTCGGCGCGACGTTTTTCCCCTCCTGATGACGGATCTGAAAGCCGTCGTGGCGGTGGTGTTGTCCTCCCCGGCCGGGCCGAAGGGGACGACGGCGCCTCTGCGATGCAGCGGCGCCAGCAGCGGCGCCGGCAGCAGCGCCGCGCCCCACAAGATTATGACGGCAAAGTGCGCCGTAAAGGTTTCGCCATTGTAGTTTCGGGCTGTGCTTGCTCGGAGTCTCCGGGCAGCGCGTTCTGTTTTATTGCGCACTAGGCGCGCTCTGCCCGCTGCATGCATGTGTATGTGTGTGTACGTGTGTGTGCGCGCGCGTGTGTGTGTGCGTGTGTGCGGGCGCGTGTGGGTAACGCCGCGTGGAGAAGATTTAACCAACAGTCATCGTCAGGGCCGGCGCGGTGCATATGCATATTTCGCCGGATAAGTGGACAGTTATTGGACGCGACGGCCTCTGCCCGCCCGCCGCGGATGAGAATGTTGCCCGCCCGCGCCGCGCTACAATGCGGGCACCGCCCCCCGCACACACACACACACACACAACTATTCAATATCTGTAAAGCTCACGTTTTCATATAAGCGGGGCGGGGAATATTGAAAACCGCCTCCTAAACCCCGCAGCGCGCCGCACCGCACCCCGTCCGCCGGGCCGCGGCTCCGCGCCGCGCGCCGCAACACCCTCCGCCTCGTTCCCGATACGAACTAAGAGGATAACGCGGCGAGGCGATCGGTCTGCGCGCCCCGCCTGCCGCCGCCGGCCTGCCGCCGCACGGCTGACCACAATGAGCAGCTCGTGTACTGACCAGACCATTTGTTTCTCCCTTATCTTTCGATTAATCTCGTTATCTCGGGGTGTGAGAAGAGGAGGCGGGGCGGGGCGGGGCGGGCGTCGCCCACCGCTGCTCTCACACGTTTAGTGCGGACACATCGTCGGCTGACCGCAGCGCACGGCTGCCGGGCACAGCCGGGCACCGCCTCGTCTGTAGCAGCACGGCGTTCAGACCGGCGGACCCGCCGGATGCAGGGAATCGGTGCTGACAGGTGCGGGGCAGCCGCCGGCGCACCCGCGTCAACGCCGGTTAGAAACACTAGACGGACGGGTGCAGGCGAGGACGCGGCGGCGGCGAGGACCGCGCCGGGCAGTGACCCTGCGGCCCTGCGGCCCTGCGGCCCTGCGGCCCTGCGGCCCTGCGGCTGCCTCGGCCCCCCTCCTGCGATAAGCCCTCCGTGACCTCGAGCCTGATGACGTATGATGTACGCTGCGCTGGCATGTGTGGCACGCGGCGGCGGCGGCGGCGGTGGAGGCGGCGGCGGTGGCGGCGGCGGCAGCGGCCCGCGCGAGGTGTCGGCCAGGACCCCCGCCGCACTACGAGGTCCCCGCTTGTGCCCCGGCGGTGTGTCCCGATCCCCGGGCCGGGCCCCGGGCGGCGCGCGCTCTCCGGTTACTCCCACATGACCGCGTCCCCGCCGTGCTGCTGCACTGATGCGGTCCGCGCGCGCGCTCCGTTCGGCCCGGTGAAAGCAACGGCAGCGGCGGGTGGACGCAACGCGTCGTAATTTTAGGAGGCCGAAATAAGTCAGGTCGCAGCGGGAGAGTGGGGAGCGGCGGCGGCGGAGCGCACGGCGACCGCAGAGCGCCGCGAGACACACATATACACTCGCCGGCCACGCGGTGCCACGCGACCACAGGGAGCGGGCGCGTGCGGTCGGCCACACGGCACGGGCGGGCGGGCGACCACACGCAGAGCACACACACACACACATACACACACACACACATGGGTATGTCAGGCGATCCGATCGTGACGTGCAATTCAAAGCGACCAAAAACCAATAACGGTTTCGAGTGTTTGCGGCGCGGTGCGGGCCGGTGTGGCCCCGCTGTGACAGGGGTATGTGAGGTACCCCGCTGGGGGGCGTCCCCGACCCAGCGAGGACCCCACCAAGACGCGGTGCGTATTTACGCCAAATAAGCCGCTGCCGCCGCCTCCGCAGTCCTGATTTACGTAGGCGTTCGCCGTTATGTACTACATCACGCCGCGCGCACGACCGGCATCACACCCGCTCCCTCTTACTCGCTCTCGCTCTCTCTCTCTGTCCCTCCTTCTTCGATCCTCTCTCGGCCTCTCTCGCTCTCTCAATCTCTCCATCTCACACACGCCGTCTGCCCACCCGCATCCCCGTTATAACCTCCTAACCTGCACAACGCCAAATAACTCGACCCTGCGCTGCTGCTGCTGCTGCTGCTGCTGCTGCTGCTGCTGCTGGATGGTGTGGAGGTGGCTCTCCCAAAGAACTACACTGCTGCCGCCGCTGCTGATAAAGAAAACGCAGCCCCCGTTACGGCGTCCAGTCATGGCGTCGCGTCGCATCGCCCACGCCGCGTCACGACGCGCCGCCGCACGCTGCCGCTCCTTTTTACCGACCCCCCTTCTCTCCCATCCGCATCTCCCGAAAGGTTTCCTGACGGAGCAGCAAATAGGGTGCAAGGGGGGAAAAAAATGGTGGTCGCACGAGGAGACGGAGAGAGATGGAGACAGAAAGAGGGAGAAACAGAGAGAGAGAGAGAGAGAGAGAGAGAGAGAGAGAGCGGGAGCGGGAGCGCCTCGGTAGTTTGGGCCGCCCGATAGTGGCCGGCGCGTGCGGCGCCGTCGTAGTCCTGGGCGCGCACCGCGGCTAACGGGAGGCCGGGCCGAGGCCGGGCCCCGCTGACGTGCCGGGCCTGCGCACGGCCGCATTAGCCGCTCAGGCTTGCGTCTTCCTCGTGGTCGTCGTTGTCGTCGTCTCCGGGGTCAGGCGGACGACGGTCCGGGACGTTCCCGAAGACGTCCGTGTGGGCGCGGCGCTCCGTATAATTAGGTTGCGGCGGTGCTGCCGTGCGGGTGGCCGCGGGCCGGCAGTGATCACCCCGAAATTAGGGGAGAACCGGCATTGGAGGTCTGGCAGCTGGAGGTGGGTAGTTCCGCGGAGCCGAACCTTTCGGCAAAAAGAAATAAATTAAATCGTTTCCGCGCTCCGCTTGATCCGCGCTGCTCTGCTTCCCGCCCGGCTCCCTCGTGCTGCTCGTGCGTCCAAGTCTCCCGGCAGCGGTCCGGGAGGAGGCGGCGGACGCCGTCCGTCACCCGGAGCACCGAAACGTCCTCCGACGTACCTGAAACCGCGCGAGCGCAGCGGAGACGGCCGAGCGCCTGCGAGCGCCGGGCTAGGCCGGCCCGCACGGCGCGCGAGCGTCCTGGAGCCGTGGCTGCCTACCCGGCAGGCGCGCTGCTCGCACTCCTCTGCGGACGTGCGTGACGCGTGATGGTGGCCGCTGGACCCGGCAGCAGAACCAGCGCCAGCGGCAGCACCTACGTCCGTGTGCCCAGCCCGGCCCGGAACGGGGGCGAGGAGCAGCGGCGTAATGTCGTGCCGTCTCCGTCACACTCGGTCCGCGCTCGCACCTGGGTGCGAGTGAGAGGGACGCGGGCAGCTATACACGCGTCCCGTTAGGCCCCCTGCAGCCCGGCCTGCAGTCTGGCCTGCAGCCCGGCCGGCAGGTCCGGCCGTCCCACCAGCTCACACAGCCGTCGCGCGCTGCCGTTTCGGGCTTCGGTTTTCGCCTCATTTCGGATGAGCAACTGGACCGAAAAGCGGAGCAGCAACAGCAGCAGCAGGTGTCCGCCGAGATCAGCAGGTGAAGCGGCCGGGCCGATTCCTGTTTGACTAAGGAAAAGAACTTTATTGCCGACTGAGTGCGCACGCGGGGAGCAGAAGATGTGTATGGGGAGGGGAAAAAAAGAATGGATGGCTACGAAAACAGCGGGGGCACACGACATGGGCGCAATCTGCTGCTGGAGGCGGGCTCCAGGGGGCTGCGGGGGCTCCGCAAGACTCTCATCATCATTCGAGAGCGTTCCGCGATACCCGACGGGTCCAGCCCAGCGGGCCAGCGGGCCGCTGCCGCTTAGGTCCGGCTAATGACGGAGATCCGCTAATTCCGCTCATGAAGACGAGAAAAAAAATCAGTTCTCCATGCCGCGCGAGCGGGCTGCTGCTGCAGCAGCAACCAGCCCGGCCGTGGCCCCGCCTCCCCGAGCTCCAAGTCCATCAGCAGCGAGACCCGCCTCGCCTTCGCCTCCATCAGGAGGCTCCACGACAACGTCCAGCTCCCGAGCGCTGCGGCGCGCACTTCTACACGGCCGTATCCGCGGCCCCGCAGCCGGATTCCGCGCGGTGTAATTACTGATTACGTCGCGTCTCGTGGGGACTTTCGCCTGTCGCGGCGTGGCGGATCATAGAGCGCTGCCGCGTCGCTTATGTGACGGCCGGCGAGCGTCGGGGGAGTGCAGGCCGCCGGGCCGGGAGCGGCCAGCGCTCCGAGCCTAGCAGAACCGGGTGCTTGATCAGGATCAGCAAGGGTTTTCGTGGCGGCAAAGTTACGGTGTCGGGGATTTGGTGTCCGAGGGACCATGTGCCCTGGGCTGACGTTGAGAGACAATGTCCTGGAGGAGCTTGAGAGGCAACGTCCTGGAGGGACTCTGAGAGAGTCCTAGGAGGAGAAGGCTTCTTCGAGGACTTCCATAGTCGTGGAGGATGCGACGCGTGACGCCAGCGCCCCCCTTCCACCTCATATCACTTGTATTTGCATACAGTGCGCCGCCGCCGCTGCACCGCGGTGCCAGAGAGTTTCGCACGTGAGCGTCGACCTCTTTCTTTATCGCCACAAAAAGCCCTCGTCGTCGGCTCCCCCGCGGGACGCCGCCGGACGCCGCCGGGACGGACGGGCGACGGGAGGAGTCGCCGTAAAGACGGGGAGTTCGCAGGGGCGCGTGCATAACATTGGCGTGATCTGACAGCAGCGGTGGCGGCGGCCGACGGCGTCCTTCCTTTCCCGGAACCTCGTTGACAAACGGCCCTTTACCCGGCGGCGCCCCGCGCGGACTGGGGTGCCGTAATTAAACTAATGATACAATGCAGTTTGAGATAATAACCGGAGGGGGAAAGAAGAGGAGTGGCCGGCCGAGTCTCGCCGCGGCCGCACGACATCGCCCTCAAGAACCACGTGGTAATCGAGGACTTGACCGGCCCGGTGCGGCGCCTCCACGCTGCCGAATCGTCCGGCACCTTCGTACCTTCGTGTCAACACGACCCTGACGCGTCCGCCCCCGCAGACTTACGCCCAGTTCTGCTGGACCATTTTCGTAATATTTTGAAACTGTTTCTTTGTTCAATTAGAGGAATTAGTGTCGCAAAGAGTGGTACCCCTATTCTATGAATTGTCCAACTACTTCCGCAGTTATCCCCTCTGGACTTTCTACAAACACTTCACCATTCACCTCCAGTCATTTCTTCGGATTACAGTTCCTGCATGCACCGTTCTCGAGAGTGGCGTGCATCTCGCATTTTATCCAGCCGCGTGAAACCGTCAGGAAGATCGGGCGCGAGGAAATAAAAAGCCACGTCCGCCGGGGTGGAAGACTCACACGGCCCGCTTGCTGACGCGCCGCTGCCCTGTCGTCCCGGCACATCATACACGTCCGGCCGCCTGGCGCAAACCACAGTGGTCTGCATGCATACGCTTGGCCATTGTTTGCTGAGGGAAGTGAAGTTCCTGCCGGGGAAGGGGGCGGCAGGGGCGGCAGGGGCGGCAGGCTGCACGTATACTTGTAAGTCCCATTCGGCCGTGAGCCTCGAGGGGCTATAAATTCAGACTTATACTTGTAGTGTGTTAGGTTTATTGCTCCCCTAACTCCAATCCCAATGCCGTGGCGCGGCACGGCGGGGGGCAGGGCGCGCGCTGCACCGCTGCTGCCGCTGACCTTGTGAGTGCAGAAGGGCTTTAGGGGCCGCTCACAAACTACGTAACGGACACGGTGACACCATCGGCACAGCAGCTAAACCAGCGAAAAGCAGAGTGTCGCGTTGCACTCGTGCAGAAATGATACATTGATCAAATTTTGTCTGATCTTTAAAGTCCTAGCCCTAGAGGTTTTCAAGTCTGCAGTCATGACCGAAGCTACATTTTGACCTATTCTTGGAATGTTTTTTTCAATCAAATCTAACACTCCCGGAGCGACCTAATCCAAATCAGCGCATTTTTTCTGGGTGTGGCATCGTTACGTGCTTTCTGGACGGCCCCCTCCGAACCGCTGCAGTGCACGGCTTAATTGCTTCTCCGCGCGGCCAAACTCTCAGCGGGGGTCAGATTGCGAATCAAAGACGCTGCTGCGGCGGCTCGCGAGCGGGACAGCGTTAAAAATCGTTTCGTCGGCATATCGCATCGGAACAGTACGAAACGGCACGAAATTCAGCGCCAAGATGCGGGACGGGCGGGAGCGCCTCTTGCGAAACATTTAATAATCTGGCCGTGCCTTGATTATGGGTCTCCCGCGGGTCTCCGCCGCGCTCTGCTGCCCTTGCTCTGCCCGGCTCTGCCGCCGCGCGTCTTCGTTTTCCTCGTCGATCCGGGAAAGAGAGATGGGTCCTCGTCATGGAACCGGGGAGGAAGGGCAGCCACAGCAGCGGCGGCCGCGCTCGGGAACCAGCTCACTAAATTAAAGCCGTGCGTATGCGTGGCCCCCCAATTCATGTCAATCGGGTGATTCATATTGGTTCGGGGGGCGCTCTTGCGTTAGGCCAAACAGAGCCGTAATGACTGCTGCCCACACCAGGTAATGCCGCGCGACCTCGCCACCGCTGCCGCCGCCACCGCCACCACCGCCGCCGCTGCCGCTCGTTCGGAAACGTCAACAAATCCAGACGCCCACTGACTGGGGCCCCGACGGGGAACGGGGGCTCAAATGAAGCAATAATGCATGAAGCCGCGGCCACAAATCAGCCCATCGCACACAATAGTGGCAATCCCGGGGTAATATCGTGTCATCCTCGTTTGTTGCCATGCCTTCGCTCTCTCTCCCTCTCTCTCTCTTTTTATTGTTATCAATTCCTTCCGCCGCGCGTCCTCGCCACCGCCGTGTCGTCGACGGCGAGGGGGCAGAGCTTAGCGTCAGCCCCGCCTACAAAAGTGCCGGAATGTTGTAACGACCCGCGGCCGGCCGCCTCCAGTGTCCCCTCCGCAGGGCTCCACACATTTTCACACCTGCGCGCGCCCGGGGGGAACGAGTCGGTGCGAGGAAGTGGCCAGTTTTATGTCGTACTTCGGTTGTGACAACGGCGGGCTGCAGCGGCGCAGCGGCAGCAGCGGCAGTGGCGGCAGCACCCCCTCATGCGGAGCCGACAATGTTGAACAGCGGAGGAAGTGCGCGATAGCGCATATCTGATAGCGCGGCCGGCGCCCTCCCCATCCGAGGTCGGCATTTGCCTGGCAGCTGTCAGTGGCCGGCGCTGCTGACGCCGCTGCCGCCCCGCCCTCTGACGTTTGGCGCGGCCGGGCGTTGCCCATCTAGGCCGGACCCTCGGACCCCGCGGGGACCCCGCGGGAACCTCTTGTCCGATGCCCATATAGGTGAGCTGTTAATTTTCTGTCGGGCCGCCGCCGCCGCTGCCGTGGATGGAAATGAGCGAGTGACGGAGTGGTCCGCGGCGGTCCGGCGTGCGGACGGCAGTTCATCAGTTCAACGGTCGATACGCATCGGCTGATGGATTTCGTGGGGCGCTTCCAGGGCGGCGCGTCTAATCGGCCCGGCGGACCGCCAACGCCGGCCGTAACGAGCGCACACACACTCAGCCCGAAACGGAAGTAGCGAGTGAGAAGTTACTCAACGCCTTACACTTCGGCCTCGGATCATCTCCGGATGCGCCATGCAACTCCATTCGGGCAATCCCACTCGGCGACAAAACTGTTCTCCAACGGCGATGCGTGTGTTGCAGCGCCGCCAGCGCAACGCTCATCCACTTTGCTCTGATAAATCCTCCCCGCAAACTAATGGTGGCGAGATGCATCTGGCTTCGCGCCGCCTGTGCGCCGCCTGTGCGCGCTCGGCCGACGCGGCGGCCTTGATCTTAATGAACTAGTTAATACCCGCGCGAGGCCTCTCGCGCGAGCAGCGGCGTGCAGCGGTGCACACGGCGGGTCCCCGAGGACGTCCAAAGGGGCGACTTACTCGGAAATTCTGTGTACAGGGTACTGCTACAGCTTATGTAGATATTACAGGGTCACAGATGCAAGTGTTACCCAAATACTTAGGCATTTTCGAGTGTTTAAGGTCCCCTTTTAATTGTTTTCAGGTCATTAAAGACGCCCTTTCTATCATTTCATGTAGACCTTACGGAACTATCACAAAGTATTAGAGGGCATGGTATACAGGGCAGTACTGTGTGGATAGAACGTCCCCAAGCGCCCCGATATGTAGGGTAGCAGGGCCTCCTGATCTGATAGTGTAAGTACAGAGGCGGTCCGACTTAATTTTTTCCAGTAAAGCGGAGTGGCCAGCCGTGGCCGGTGGGGGGGGGGGGGGGTCGTCGCTACGGTCATTGCGCCGTCACCGCGGCAGTTAGTGGCCGGCGTCGTCGCTTCTTGTAAGCAGTCTGGGAGCCCGCCGGCCCCGCCGGACCCACCGGACCCCGCCGGACCCCGCCGCCGGCCCTGCTGGGCTGCTTAGGACGCGTAAATCCCCCGGTCATGAAACCATACCGAGATAGAGGGCCATGACGTTATGGCGGGCCGTGCTGCGCGCGCCCGCATGGCATTTGGACGAGGCGGCCATCTGCCTTTGCATCTCGGGCTGCTGCTGCCACCGCGACCCCCAGCGCCCAGAGTTTTACGAGGGACTGCTGCTGCTGTGGACAGTGTCTCTCTCCGCTCTCGCCCTCTCTCTCGCACGCTCTCTCTCTCTCGCTCTCTCTCTCGCTCTCTCTCTCTCTCTCTCTCTCTCTCTCTCTCTCTCTCCCGCACAGTGCGCTGTCAGATTGTCCGGTCATCAGCTCTGGGGCCGCGCACAGTAGCGCTCGTCTCACGTTTCAGCCCGGCCCGCCGCCGGCTGCGGCCCCTACTTTTGTCAGGTGGGCGGCGGCGGCGGGCGGGTCGCGGGGCGCCGCTCACACCCATCTGTCCCGTCGGAATAACCGGCCGTGATATATGCCGTCAGATCACGTGACACCGGCCGCCTGACAGCGGACTTCATCCCCAGCGCCGCATAGGTTGCTGAGGAGGGATCCCTTTTCAATTAATATCCCTGGATGTGGCTCCGCACCGCCGCCGCCTCCTCCGCCGCGCCCGCATGAGTTACCGCGCGGGGAAGGGGCTCGTCCAGCTCTCGGCCCGCCCAATCTGTGCCAATCGCTTTAAATGCAGACAAACGACCCGCCGCCCGGCCGCCGCCCGCGCGATGAGGGATGGTGGCCGCGCCAGTCGGTGGCAACTTTCCCGGCCGGCCGGCACCACTGTGGGGGACAGGGAGGGCCGGGGGCACCGAAGGGGAGCACAGAGAGGCCGGGCGCCGCGGCGCACATCGAGGAAAGGCATCGTCACCGAAGGAGAGGCGGAACGCGCCCCAGTTGACTGGTCGGGCATCCTTGTTGCACCACTGCGGTCAGATGGGGCGTCCCGCCTCGCTCTCTCGCACTCAGTCAGGCAACCAGGGGGGTCCAGCCCTGTCGCTACCGCCGTCACCCGACCCGGCGACGGCGGGTCAGCGACTGCGATTGTGGCAGGGCAGGGCGGGGAGAGAGAGGAGAGAGAGAGAGAGAGAGAGAGAGAGAGTCCGCGGGTGGCCAACCTGCAAATTAGCAGCAGCCGGCACTATGTGTGCCCGTGTTGGCGCAGCGCTGCGTGCGTGTGGCGGCCGTACGTCACGGCCTTTTGTAATTGCGCGCCACTAGTCGATTAGCGGGGCGTGTTCGGCTAGCAGGCTCCGCCGGGCCCCGCCGGGTTCCAGCCGCCCGCAGCGGCAGGATGGGACCGTGGACCGGGGAGCCGGGGCACTCGGACAGGCCCTGGTTAACCCTTTCACCCGCTGCCGGGCTTGCGCTGCCGCGGACTCGCTGCCGCGGACTCGCTGCCGGCCGCTGCCCGGCCCGGCCTAGCGCGGCCCGCATTCCCGTGTGAAAGCCATCCGGGTGGATGTCTTAATTGATACGCGGCTGCTTAACTGGATCCCCCGTCCCAGGAGTCGGTGCGGCCGGCCTGTGGTCGCCACCGGTCATCCGCAGATCGCAATCATCGCCTCGCTCAGGCAACCCGACACACGCGGCTCCGCGGCTGCGGCGGCGCTCCGCGGCTCCCCGGCCCCGGCCCGGTCCCCGTGGGGCCCCGTCACTTGTCGCCGCCCTGTGGAGACGGCGGCGCTGTGGACGGCGCCCGTTTCCGAAGCAATTTCTGCCGCTTCCGTCCGCCGCCGACGATGAGAAAGTAGCGGATGCAGCGGGCGCCGCATGCGTGCCGGTCCTAACCTAGCCTGCCGTAAAGCAGACCACCTGCCGCATAGGAGTCGCGGAGGGGCAGACGAAGAAAAAGGGCGGCGGCGACAAGCGGCGGCCGGGCGGCCCGCAGAACCGCGCGCCACCTCACCGGAAATTAGGTGGAAGAGTGAGTGAGAGCGGTGCGGACGATAGCGAAAGCGAAGCCGCCTGCCGGGGCCGCCGAGGGCCGCCCGGCCGGCTAGTGCGGCGTATCTCCGTAACAGCGATACTCCATTAATTACACGCGGCTGGACGCGCCGCCGCCGCCGCCGCCGCCGTGACGCGCGATGCAATAAATGCGCAACAGACTGTCCGGGCTTATTCCGGACGGAATCCCGGTCCCAGCCGCGCGTCGCTGCCACCGCCGCCGCCGCTCTGTCCGCCCGCGCTTGTCCATTTAGTCCGATTTAGTCTCTTTGTTGAATAAAGTTGGCGTTTCCCGAGCCGCGGGCGCACCCGCCGCCACACAGCGCGCCGCGCGGAAGCGGCGGCGGCGGCGGCAGCTCCAGCGCGTGCTCTCATCAAAACTACGTTTCCAAAGTACCACGGGGCTAACTTTTCCACAGCCGCCGGGCACCGCCGGGCACCGCCGGCCGCAGGTACACACAGAAGTTACGGCGCCCGGGCTTGTCATACGGGGCCGCAAGTTTGCTGCGTGGAGCAAAAGTCTGCTCTGCGGTACAGTTTTGGCGCGTGGGCCGCGGGCCTTCAGCTGCGCCCATACCAAGGCGCTGGGGAAAAAAAAATTTCCCCGGCCAATGTGACTTTTTTGATGATAGATTATACATGGGTCTTGCGAGGGCGTTAGTATTTATATCACATTGTAGAGACCTACATATTGTCCTTATATGGTTATATATAAATCCCATTTGACTTGGATCCGAAGGTAGAGCGCAAATGCAACACACAAAGTGCAGCGTCTCCTCGCACCAGTTGCAGGTGAGTGACGGAACGGGCGGAGCTCTGGAATGCCACGGCGACGCACAATTTCGTGGACCTAAACGGAATCTGCATGCCGAGTGTGCCGTCCTGTGTGTGTGTGTGTGTGTGTGTGTGTGTCGTGTGCCAAGGGAACGACAGAACCAGGACGGGCAGAGACAGACATTCCGCAAATAGCGGCGAAAATTACGTTGCCAGAGGCGACGAGAGAGGCTGCGTGAAACGGGCCCGGCGACTGGTGCAGCCGAAAGCGTTCGCGTTACGAGCGGTTTATGGACAATATCTGTCCGGGCCAAAGCGGGCACTTATCGGTCGGGAAGAGGGGGTGTTTGACGGCCGCCAGGTGCAACAAACCGGAGCACTTTTGAGAGGCGTCGGGTTCGGCTCCCTGGCGTCCGTCTGTTCTGCGAACGGTCCGCGGCCTGGGGTACCCGGAAGGCTTTAAAACCCATGGCGCTAATAACAATCATCACGGGACGCGAGCGCGACTCGAGTCGTACGAAAACGCTGTCCGAAATCCGGCCGGCCTGTCTCACCCCTCTGCCTGTCTGGCAGCGTTTCCGAGATGACAAATGAATTCAATGACCGCACATCTCAATCTCGGCTCTCCCTCTGCGCACCCGCCGCGCCTCTATTCCACTGCGTCCCCCTCCCCTTCACAAGTTTTTTTCTTTTTGTTTTCTTCTCATTTTATTTCCCGCATGCAGGCAGTGCATCACCGGGCAGACTGTACCCGTGGTCAGCCGTAATTACGAACGGGGCGTGGCGTGGCGGGGCTAGCGGCTGCTGGGCGTAAGAATTATCGGGAATAACAGAGAGCTGTGGTCCGGGCCCTCTCTGCTGCGGGCAGCGGCGGGGCCGAGGCACTGCCGGCCACAGCAGCCGAGCGCCAAAGTCTCGCCCGTTAATAAATGGAGCAAGTATGTGTTTACGACGTGGCTGGGCCCGGCGCTCGCAAACTCTCGCGGACCCGGCCGCCCGACGGGACTCGGGACTTCTCGCAGGTGCGGGGGGCGGACGCAGTGCCAAATAACAGCTCCTCTGTCGAAGACGTCCTCACCATGCTGTCAACCTCCAAGGGCTGTCTGTACGAGACGGACTGAAGATGAGAGACGCCTGGCTGCGGGCAGCCCCAGTCGGGCGTCCCCGTGGGCATCCCTCTTGCACATCCACAGTCAAATGGGGCGTCCCGTCTCTCTCAGCCAGACTGCCACCGGTCAGTCCCCAAGCCCACTCAAGGAGCTGCGCGCTGCTGCTGCTGCTGCTGCTGTGCCGCTCGCCCCGCGCCGAGATTCTCTCCAGATCACCGCCGCCGCTGCCCATGTCCGCCGAGTGCCCCCGGGTCAGGTAGCAGCGCCGTCTTGCTCCTTGCTCTATATGGCCGGGGAAATGATTATCGATCCCTGGCCGACCGATAAGCCCCCCGCCGCGGCTAATGACCCCCGCCGCGATTTGTGTTCCAGATACGCGGAACAGAGCGCGCCGGCGGCGGCGGCAGAGCCGGGATGAGCCGCCACGCACCGCCGCCACGCACCGCCCGCCCCGGATAACACCGCGGTTTCCCTTTCGGTCGTGAACATTATCTCCACGGTGCTCTCCCGTCATCCAATGCTAAAGCGCGAGGCGCAATGCTAAAGATTCACAGAGGATCGGAAATGCTCGAAGGTCCACATCACCATCTCTACACCCCTCCACTGGTTAGAGATGAAGATATTGGCTTACGTTCTTCGAGAAACTGATAACCATTCATTAGTTTCATTTCCAATTTTTTTGGTTTATTTGACATTTTATGTGAATTAATTTTCTGCAAAAAAAAAAAGAAAAGAAAAATTGTTTCAACAACGACATTACTCAATTATACATATTCCACTGAAAAAAAAGGTCGGAAAACTATCCACGCTTCCGATGTCCACCGGTGTCATTAACAATTTCTTGGTCAATACGTGGCGGGGAGGCGCGCGCGCAGGAGGGGCTTGATAGTAGGCGCGCGCCGCCGCCATCACACACGCCGTCACACACGCCGTCGCACACGCCACCACACACGCCGCCACGCGCGCTGTCACGCGGCGTGCCTCGGAGCAGCACGGCGGCGGCGGTGGCACCTCGATCGCACGCCAGGGGCGTGCTGACGCGCGCGACTTCCATATTGCGCGTGGCAAAGTAAAGTATGCGGGGAGGGAGGGGAGAAGAGGGCGAGAGGGGAGGGGTGTTGGCTAGTGCGTTGTCAGCCGCGTGTCAGCCCTTGTCACGGGCGGGGGGACTTATGGCATGGCAGCCCGCGGCGTCCGGAATAGGTGAATACACGGCGGCGGCAGGGGCGGGCCGCTGACACGTCGCGGGGGTTGTCACCGCACTCCGCGGGGACGGCAACCGGCGGCGGCTAGAGACAGAGGCCGCACAGCCCTGCCTGCCAACGTGCCTCTAACCCACGTATACACCCGAGTGCCCATTAGCGCGACAAAAAAAAAGCAGTCCTTTATCAACTTCCATTTTCTTTTGACATGACAAGTTTCGGGTGACGGACGCTGGTCACCTGATTGCACCGCCTGCCTCACTGCGCTGCCCGGAGCAGGATACTCGGCTGGATGAGCGCGGCGGCCGGGGCCCGGGCTCGGCTGGTGGCAGCGCTGGTGTGAGACACGGCCGCGCGCCGCGCGCAAACTTTATTCAATAATTAAACTGAATTAGGCGAGGACGGTCCTGACGGCGGCCCGGGCGGCGGAGGGGCGCGTCAAGTCCTGGCTCCCAATCACTCTGCCCCACCCGGCCGGCGCCGCCCAGCGCCGCCCAGCGCCAGCCATGCCGGATAACTTGTAGCGAGTAAGGACTCCTTGATCCTCTGACGCTCCGCTCCCCCGCTCCCCCCGCTGCTCTGCTTCCCCACACTGCTCGGCCGGATACTTCCCACTTCCTATACTGTTGCTGTCCTCACTTTTCCTCCGTCATCCTGCAGGCATTCGCCGAGCATTCGGAAATCGCACCAACAGAGAGAGAGAGAGAGAGAGAGAGAGAGAGAGAGAGAGAGAGAGAGAAGAGGAATTACAGCCCAAGTAGATCGGCTTTGCCACACAAATTTGTTGGAAAACTGAACCGCGGTCTGCAGACGGCAGACGCGGTCCACTCCACATTGACTCTTTGATGGAAATCATAACCGACTTCATTCGTCACCAATCGAACGACGAAAAAATAAAAGAAATAATACCTAACAGTGACCGGGAATTGGTTTTGAGATCGAATGCGATGATGGTGGCACCGTTTGACCGCGATGAAAGTATGGAGGACGGAATGCGAAGGCGAATCGACGAGCGCGCCCTGCCAATGCGGCCGGAGCGGCTGCCCGGCGGCGGCTGCGGCGGCGGCGGCACGAAATATGTCCCCGTCGCCGTATTCGGCGGCACCTGGGCCTCCGGGACCCGGGGCCTGCCGCTGCCGGGGTGTGGTGTGGGCCCCGCCGTCCTCAGATCACAATCGGTCTTCCTTCTTTATCGACGCCTTTGGGCTGCGCTGCGCGGCGCGCTCGCCGCCTCTCTCGCTGCGCGCGTTTTCCAATAAAAGTCTTGAAAACCGGACGGGCCGGGGGGACGGACGGACGGACAGGGGGGACAGCAGGCGGGCGGGCGGCACCGCCCCGGCAGGAGCCCGTGGGGGAGAGGCCGCGGCCGGCCTGACGTGACGCGGGACGGCGGCGCTGGCGTGCGCACGTAAATATGGATGCCCCATCACTTTTGTCACAATCCCTTCAGGACGTGTCAGAGCGGCGGAGGCCGCCGCAGCATCGCTACCACACCATTTCATTACGGAGTGAGCCGGCGGCGCGGCCCCCCGGGGGCGCCTCCGATCGGAGAGGCGCAGAGCGGTGCTCCTGCGGTCCGACGGCCAGGTGCACCGCGAGTGTCGTCGTCCGCTGGGGGGCCACGCGCTGCTGCGGCACGCCTGCGGCACGCCGCCGGGCTGCGTGTGAGTCCTCCCGGCCTCCTCGCCGCGGGGCCCGGGTAGCGTGATGCGCGTCAAATAACAGCCCTCGCGTGGCCGCGGACCCGACCGGACCGGAGCACCGGAGCACCGGAGCCGGGCGGAGCCGAGCGGCGCAGCGGCGTGACAACTAGACCGGGCGGCTCTCCACTGGCGCTGCCGCGCGCACAGGATGCAGGGCGCCCTGCGTGTGCACGCCCGTAATGACGGACATCGTCCTCCAGGTGGAGGCCCGGCCCGCTGGCCGGCGCGCTGCCGGCCACTCACTGCCCCCCGAGGAGGCAGAACAGGCCCTTCCCCCGGGCGTTCCTCCGGCAGGCACCTAGCCCCGGGCGCACTGCCGCCGCCGCCGCTGCTGCTGGGCACGCGATGGCGCCCTCCGTCCTCCGGCTGCGTCCTCGGGAATGCGGCAGCGCGGCGGCAGCGCGAACACCGCGGCCGTCGGCCGTCACTCCCTGCCTAATTATCGTCCGATCACGGCGAGGCGACGGACGCGGGCCGCTCGCCAACAAATACCCATGCAGGGCTGCTCTCTGTACACACACGGCTCCACAGCGCGGCGGCACCCCAGCATTACCTCCCGGCTCGGTTAGCCGCCCTGCGAGTCCGGGAGGGCGAGGAGCCGTGTGCAACAGGACGAAAATGGGCGCGCCACGCACGCACGCACCGCACACCCAGTGCAATGCATAGAGTTTGGACCGTACACGACGCCCCGCACGGAACCTACCTGGAAGCGGAGGAATAAATACCAAAGGATACGCGCGCAAGCTGCTGGCCCGGCGCGCACACACAAGGTGCCAAGGACAAAGCGCGGGGCGCGGCGGGGCGTGGCGGGGCGTGGCGGGGCGTGGCGGGGTGCGCCGCGTGAGTCGTGCAGCGTCAAGTGCTCCGCATGGTGCTGCGCAGCTCCGCAGCTCCGCAGCTCCGCAGGGCCGCAGCCCCGCAGGGCCGCAGGGCCGGCAGAGGGCAGGTCCCACTATTAATTAAAATGATGGTCTACCTGGGCTGCCAGCACTGGCTCCGGCTGGCTGCCCGCCCCCACCCACACCCTCGCACACACACACACACACACACACACAGTCACCCTCAATAATGGAAGTTGGGAGTCGACTTTTGAACCGAACAACGAAACGCCACTCGGCCGGCACAAAGGGCCAGGCAGGCGGGGGCCGCCAGGGCCGCCAGGGGGCCTCGGCCAGAGCAGGTGCTGTTGCTGCGGGCCAGCGGATGGCCGAGGCCGGCCGAGGCGGCTCACCGGGCCCATCCCCTCATCGCCAAACAGTTTTTATTTTATTTTTTATTTTAATTTAAACATTTTTGTCGCTCGTTTTTGGCGGGGGACAGCGACGCGACAGGACGGCCGCGACTGCGAAGTCGGTGGAAATGAGTTTGGTCTTGCTGGCCTCGTGCTCTGTGTGTGTGTGTGTGTGTGTGTGTGTGTGTGTGTGCGGGTGACGTCTCGCTGGATTGCACACGAAATAAAGGCAAATAATATCGGCGCAGCGAGGCGCCGCTGCAGCGGGCGCGGGGTGCTGCAGCCAGACCGCCACCGACCCCGCAATCCAACTTTTTCCGACACACGCACACACACACGCATAGCGCGTCCTGTGCGCGTGGCCACGCGATCGGCGCGTAATGAGAACGCAGAGCGTGTTCCTTGATGAAAACGGCGGGCGTGCATGTGGCGGCAACAGCAGCACTCCTGCGCCCATCGGATCCACATTTGCCATATTTTCTCGCGGCAGCCCGTCCAGTGATATAGATACTACGGGCATGCTCTGTCGTTCTTCAGTGTCCAGCTAGGAGAACAGAATGAATATGTTTTTTTCTCCCAACTCTAATGGGGATGTGGGTCTGCGCGCGGTGGCGGAGCCACGCCGAAACATGTCCTCCTCCGGCGATCCGCAGAAAACAGCGACTTGCGTGAGATAGTTCCCCGAACAACGGCCGAGCTGGATCAGGCGGTGCGGTGAATAGCGGGGCTCGAGGGGGCGGGTGACTATACAACTGTTGTGTCGATACGCCAGGTAGCGCTGGGACTGGCCACCTGACCCGCCCCTCCGGCCCTCCGGCCCTCCGGCCCTCCGGACCTCCTCCCATTCATCCCTGCCAGCAGCACCGCGCCTCTCAGTCTGCCGAGCTCATTTCGGCATTTTTCGGTCGGCGATCCGGACGGAGATGAACGGTGTAATCCTGGTCGGACGGTGTGCATGGGACCGGCACTGCCACACACAGCACACACACACGCACACACACACACGATGTTTCCGACTAAACTCAGCCAAGGGCGGCGTCGGCGGCAACTACGAATACGACTACACAGCCAACTTGGCCCTAACGACACTTAGGACGAAACGTGCGCGCAGCTTCCGCTATACAGGTGGGACAAACAAAACTTGGCTGCGTAATGACTTTTCACCCTTTGAGCGCCTCGTGCTCGGTGCGGGCCGCTGGGCCGGCCGCTGCCGCTGACGCCCCCCCGCGCCGCAGCTCCCCGCGCCTGCTGATTGCTTGTAGGCTGCCGGTGGACGCGGCTGGTCTGTCAGCCGCGGGGAGTACGCCGTGCTGCAAACCATCCGAGGGAGGGGGCCTATGGGGGGCCGGGGGGCTGCGCGGACGGGCTGCGGGGCTGCGGCTGCGGTTACGGAGCAGCCCCCCCGACCCGCCTGATCCGCACCGCCGCCGCACCGCACCCTGTCGCCGAACTTCCGCAAAGGAATTTTAATCACAGAGACAATGGCAGCAAGGGGGCTGATCTGCATACTTGATGGCTGTCACGCGGTGGCGGCGGTGGCGGCGGCGGCGGCGGCGGCGGCGGCGTGCACGCGCGCGCGCCCGTGTGCATCACGAAACTTGTGGATAGCATTCCGCGCGGCTCAACCCGCGCGTGCGGGCGGTGGTGGTGACGGCGACGACGCGCTGCGGCTGTGACACACCCCGTGCGCCGCAAGTGCACACGGGCACTACTTGTAGTCGGCGAGGAGCACGAGGGTGCTGCGGCTGACCCCCGCCGCCGGCGCCGGCCTCGCGCGAGAAGGCGACAGCTGCGCCGCACCGAGCGAGAAGTCGCAAGGCGAAGAAGCAATCCGCCGTGGATGATGGGTCAGGGATGTCGCGGAGCACAGTTGCCGATGTGTCTCGCCCCCCCCCCCCCTCCGTCTCGGAGATATACAGCATGCCCGGGTGCATCCGAGGCCGAGCCGGGCCCTCACTGCCTAGCCTTCTCCGGCCCTAACTCTGTGTCACTCTTTGACGTCTGGCGGGAACGGGCGAAGAAAGGCGTCCCGGAAAGTTGTTGATGCTCAGCGCCGCCAACTTCGACACCCCGAGAGCAGCCCTCTACCCTCCCCCCCCCCCCTCCCTCTCCTCCCACTGCGGCCCTCCGAACAGAGTCCCCAAAGAGTTAGCGACTCTTGGTTTTCTCCGATATTTTTGCTCCGCTGGGGCCTACAGGGAATTTAATCGGAGCAGCCAGGACTTGCATTAAAACAAAAGCCGCTCAGGGAAAAATCGAATTCTTCCTCTTTTACCCCTCCCCTATATTTCCCTCTCTCCTTGCGTGTACGACGATGGCCCCTTGGAATGCCGGGAACAAGAATTTCATAAGTCGACCTCCCGGGACACACAAAGTCTGCTTAACCGGCCCGACAAAGAGCTCCGTACGGCGGAATGTTTTCGTTCCTATCACACACGACCTGTTGTGCGGGCATGACGTATCGTCGGCGGTGCGGTGGGTACCCCGTGGGTACCCCGACGGGTGACGCGCCCCCTTGACGACTCCCACGCGGCGGGCCACGGAGGCTTCTGCGGTGACTATGTAGATCGGTATTTGATCCCCAGATCTGAGCCTCCACGTCCCCCGGGGACTGCCAGCCCGTCACCTCACCTGCCACCCGGGCCCCGCCGAGGCCCTGGCCCCGGCCACTTCTGCTGACCGGGCCTCATAAACTATTGAGAAACTTTTTTTTCCTCCTAGGACACTTTCAGTGGGGGCGGAACAACTATGGCTGCGGTGCTGTATGTCGTGTCGCGGTGTCAAGATATGTGACAGGCAGCCGGCACGCGTCAGGCACGCGCTCGCCACGCCCAGTCACGCGCGATTAGCGTCGGCAGCTGTGGCAGCTGCCTGCCTGCGGGGGCGGCCGGCGCGGGCGGAGCACGGCAAAGCGCGGCGCTAATGCGCAGGGCACCGCGGCCGGCAGGCGCCGCTACGCTGTGGCGCTGCCTGGTGGCGGAGAGCGACAAACTACACCGGACTTCGATCTATCGCACTCTTTCTGAAACGCGCGTCAAGGACATTGCTCCGCATTTACTTCGCTCGTCAGCTCCTCCTCACTTTTTTGCCGCGTCTATTGCGTTGCGACAGGCAGTGTGGCAGCACAGCCCTGGATGAGCTCAGGTCGCGCCGCCAGCTCTCATCAAGGAGATGGCGGCGGTGAAGTCGTCCCCCGCAGCGCGGTGACCCACTGACCGCCGATGGCAGCCCGTGGAGGGCCGCGACGACGTCGCAACGAGGCGACAACGAGCCCGTGGGGGCTGTCGGGCGGAGAGCGGGGGGCGCGGCGGGGCCTGCGAAAGAAGAAGTGTGTTGGTGACGCAGATAGGCACCTAACAAAGCCTACTCTGAGATTCAACATTCGTGTTTGCGGGAAAATTCAAAATGGAGTATCGGCCCAAAATTTCAGCGCATCCGTCTGAAATTCGTAAAATGTAACAGCCCAATATTCAAAATCGAATTCCTTGAATTCATAATTTATATTCCAGAAATTCCCGACATGATAAAGTTGAAAATTTTTAAAATACAATCAAGATATATTTTTTTTAAACGACCAAAACACCTGAAACTTTTACAAACCTACACCTCACGGAAAACCCTCACGGATGTCGTGAAAAAAAAAACTAGCACACGGCGTTTTGTAGTCTCTATAATCTTGAGAAAGGAAGGATCCGGCCTGCTGACTATGCAACTGCAGGTGTACTAGAGTAGTGAGTCCTGGAGGCCGGTGGGCGAGGAGGCCGGGCCCCGGCTGGTGGTCACTAATCTCGTTCCGGGGGCTCTTTGAGGTGAGCAGCACGGTGGCTGAGCGCATAGGGCTCCGTGCATTACACCGAGGAGGCGGGGGCGGCGCGGGGCGGCGCGGGGCCCTGCGGCCAGTTGGGACACATTACTGCCCGCCGGCCTGCCGGGCCTAAACTCCCCGAGGTAATTCGTTAGCTCGAATGACTAAAGGAGGCGAGGTGGCGCCCGGTGCGTTGCGGCATTGCGGCCGTAAGCTGAATAATAACGCCGTGAGGACAGCCGCCCGTCTCCCAATTTACTGAACAAACACTGGGCGACCACATAATAATCCCTGTCAGGTCCTGGAGGGCCTCCCCGCAGCAGCAGCGTGGCTGGACCGGAGGATGCAGAAGGGCACGCGGCGAGGGACGCGGCCGCCGGGACTGGACAAGAGAGAAACGAGGGAAAAAATGAAACATTTTCCAGCGGCGGCGGCGCGCGGGTGCGAGTTGTGGGAGAGAAGGGGTCGCCGGCCTCCGGGCGCCTCCAGGCACCTCCACGCCTCCAGGTGTGGGAATGAGCGAGCGCAACGTGTGAATGTGGTTGATTGCGGTGTGAGCAGCGGCGGTGGCGGCGGCAGCAGCGGCGGCAGCAGCGACGGCGGCGGCGGCAGCAGCGGCGGCGGCAGCAGCGGCGGCAGCAGCGACGGCAGCGCGCTGGGACTTCCCCTCACCGAGCCTCGACGCGCCCAGCTTTCCCAGATTTCCCACACTGTTGTATCACACGTCCAGTTGCTGCTGGTGGTAGTGGCGGAGGAGGTGGTGGTAGCCCTGCTGTGACAGGTGCGTGCGGTTCGGGAGACCGAGTTGGTGCCGCTGCTGCTGCTGCTGCTGAGCCAGAAGGCTTCCTAAGGGTGAATAACGTGTGAATGACTCCGGACCTAACCTCATCAAACAGCCGCCAATAAATGAAAGTGACGACTGGTTAGCACCGGGCGGACGCTACGAGTAGTCCATTGCTTTCATCTCCATGCAACGTCCACGGAAAGTACGGGAGGCGCGCAGACACAGTGGCAGTATGGCCGAGTGAGAGAGAGAGATGGAGCGCCGCATTTGACTGCGGTAGTGCGAGAGGGATGACCGGCCGACAGTCTCTCTCGCACCCGGCCGCGCTACTGCGCAAACTCAGGTCGACAAGGGGTACGCGATTTAAATGAGCGCCTTTTGCCACGCCTCACGTCGTCTGCCGGCCCGTATCGCACGCACGGCGACCTTCCGGTGCGCGGCTCTGGTTAACATTCCAGCCGAGTCCGTTGACGAGCGCCGCCCCGCCGCTGCTGTTAATTTTCCTCGGGGGATTCCTTTTGCGTTGAAGAGGGGCCCTGCCCGCTCCGTACCGATGTAACCGCAGAGAGTCGGGGCGGAGGAGGGGGAGGGGAGGGGGGCGTGGTCCCGGGATAGTAAAACCTAATAAATTACATTACAGCCCTTGTGCGGTGTACTCCACGGGTACCTCACCTCATCAAAAAGGGCCATTTGCTGGATTCACTCGCAAAACGAAACAAAACAAACCCCGACGACGGAGCAGCGCGCGCACCGCGTTTGCGAATGCGGTTGTGCTAAACGGCCACCTCTAGCGGCAGCGCACGAAGGAGTGGAAAACACCGGAAATAAAAACTTTCAGACGCTTCGCCATATTTTGTTCTTTCTTTTCGAATTTTACTGCAGAAACCCGCACGAACAAGGGGCAAACAGTACTATACTGTGTGGCTGCGGGGCCCCGGCGGTGCGGTACAGTCCGGAGTAGAAAGTGAAGGCAGCCGTGCGTGGTGCTGAGGGGGGGGGGGGGGAGCAGACAGGGTGGGGATGGAGGGGGGAGGGGTCCTAATGGTCAGCGCCCGTAAAAAGGAGCCATCAGCGCCTGCAGCCGCCCGTATTTATCAGCCCGATACCGCTCTGAGTGCAGCGGCAGCAGTGGCGGCGTCGGCAGCTTCAGGCCCTGGTCCGGAGGGCTTTGCCAAAGTAGTTGAGTGCCTCGCAGCCCTCGGCCTGCCGCCCCCGGCTGCCCCCGGACACCCCGACCGCGCGCACGGCCACCGCCACCAACATGACCGTCTCGATGAGGAAGCCCCGCGGCCGACGCCCCCGACCGCGCGGGGACGACGCAATGCGATTGCGCGCACCGAGAGAAGTGGACGACTAAAGAAGAGGGCAAAAGTTTATGCCGCCGACAGCCGCTGTAAAACCGGGAGGGAAATTCTGGCTCGGAGCTGCGCGAGGCGTTAGGTCGGAGGCGTGAGACTGACGCCGTCGCCGTTCGGCCTAGAGAAGCGGGGTGGCGGCGGCAGCGGCGGCGGGGCGGCAGCAGCGCGCCACCGGCTGCATTCGGGTGGCGCACTGCGCGGCGGCGGCGCGGTGCTGCACTCTGGTGTTTGCGCGCCGAACAAAGAGTCGTTAAGGTTCCGCGTTGCTTTTGTTTAGGTGGGAGGATATGAAACGCGCCGCGGCCGCGGGGTCTCTGCCCCAAGAAAGAGCGAGCGAGCGAGAGGGATTACAGTCGTCAAAGTGAGAGGGAGAGAGACCGAGGGGGGAGTGCAGTGCGTGCAAACGGCCTGCCAAATACGGGCTGCGATGCCTTACGGGCAGTCCGACCACTTGTAGCCCGGAGCCCAGCCTCAACACCACACACACACACACACACACACACACACACACATACACACAAACCAGACGCCCCAACGCAGCAGCAGCAGCGGTGCCAACAATTTTCTTCGCGGCCGGGAAGCTTTCCGCAGCGGTGGCTCACAACCAACAGCCCGGAGAGGGGGGGGGGGGGGGCAGCCTGGAGCAGGCCACTTCGAATGTTCAGTGCAGTGCGGCGGTATCCATGTGCGTATTTACCGACATCAAAACCCCGACACATCGTCGGCAAACTTCCGAACCTGGCATGTGCAGCCTATGCGTGCGTGTTGCAGGCAGTGACGCAGACGCAGTAGTGTGAGCACTGCGGGCCATGCATGCTTGCGGCACTCTGACACCGGAAGTGTCGGCGGTGCGGTATGACCCCGGTGGTGGCGGGGGGGGGGGGGCATAGGGCGGGCCGACCCTCGGCCCGTTTCGCCAAAGTGCGTTTTCGCAGGCAATGGCGGCCCCTTACGACGTATTGCAACGAATAAAACTTGCGCAGAGCCGCGGGGCCGTCGGCCCAGCCATCTCTCCGTTATTGGTGCTAAAGTCTTGCCGCCGGACCGCGGCGGGGCCACGGGGCCGGAGGGCCAGGCCTCGGCGCGCGCCGCGCTGCCTGCACAGCGTCTCCTGCCTGCTTGCCGAGTTTTAGGACGCACCTTCCGAGGCCTCTCGGTGGTTCTCTCCCCGGTGATGCCAATTTTATTGTGGCGGGATAAAGACGGGTGAAGGGTGGTGGCAGAGGTGGCGGGGGGGGGGGGGGGGGGGGAGAGAAGGGGGCGCAGGGAAATTATGGGTGGTGTCCAAGAAAAGGGAGGGGCGATCGAGGTGTTTGCCGACACGCGAAGAGGGTGTCTGGGCTCGTGTCCGGCGGCCCCCGCCGCGACCGCAAGAGGAGTTTTGTGTCCTCCGAGGCGGGAGTCACGGAAGTTTCCGAGGAAGCGAGGCGCTCTGCAGAGTACAACATAGGTGCCCCGCATGGTGTCCCCACGGTGTCCCATGGTGTCCACACGGTGTCTCATGGTGCCGCGCCGGTTCGTGACGTTGCCGCAGTGTCCGCGGCCGGGGGTGGGCCGCGGGGAGGGAGAGGGGGAGGGCTGAGTGATGCGGACCCGACCGGCTAATGCGGGCGCAATCACATGGCTGAACACGGCCTCCGCGGCCCGCCGCACGCCCGTACATCGGGCTGTGCGCTGTGTGCACGGCGCCCCCGCCCCCCGCCGCAGCGACATCCGATACGTTTCGGCGGCGAATAAATGTCGGCTGCACAGCGGTGACAGGCGCGCGGCGGGAGCAGGGCCCTGCGCAGCGTCGACTGCATGCCTAGCCGGGCTTGCCGCCTGCGAGCGCCGGGGTAGGCCGGCCCGCACGACGCGCGCGCGCACCCGGCGACCGTGGTTGCCTACCCGGCGGGCGGCGTCTAGCCGGCGGCGGCTGCGGTCCCCCGGTCCCCCGGGACCGCTGCGGCGGCGGCTCCCGCGGTGCGTGCCGAGCCCCCGTCGGACCGCAGCCCCTCGGCTCGGCGCCGTATTGATATTAATTAAACACGGGCCGGACGGACGTGCGGCCGCCGTCTCGGGGAGGGTCACGTCCGGGATTAGGAGAGGGTGCCCCAGCGGCCGGCGGCGGCCTTCTCTGTGAGCTCCCCGATGACAACGGTGTCCCGCGGGCCCCCCGGGCACCCCGCCGACGACACTATCCCCACCATCAGCGCCCATACACCAGCGCGCCTGCAGCCCAGGTGCGGGTCTCGGGGCAGCGGGTCCGTCGGGGGCCCGTCGCGGACGCCGTGTCACCGGGCTGACGGGATGCTTCTGCTGCTACCGCCGCCGACACCGCCCCAGGTGCGGCCCGTGGACAGTGGACACGTACGCAGTGCGGCTGATGGCGTCGCCCGAGACACCATACCGCCAGCGGGGCCCTAAACACACAGCGGTGACAACCGGAGCACCTGCCCGCCGCCGGCAGCGTCCCGCGTCTCGGCCCAACCCCAGCACAAGCACACACACACACACACACACACACACGCACACAGGCTCCAAAACCCGTCGTCGTCCATGCAGCCGGCCCGCCGGCCGCCATCGGGCAAATATATGCCCAAGCCTGTATGCAGCAGCGCGGGCCTTATCTCCCCCGAGTGAGTGAGTGGACGCGCGCGCGCGCGCGTGTGTGTGTGTGTGTGTGTGTGTGTGTGTGTGTGTGTGCCGCTGCCAAACTCCGAGCCGGCGCACCCCTTCGCTCCCCGGCGCACGGACTCCCAGCACACGCCCGCTAAGTGTGGTCACTGGTCACCCTGCGGCGGGGCCGGCGGGCCCCTTTCGCCTGCTGCAGAGGATGTATAGGAGGGAAGCCGGCCGGGACGGAAGGCTCATCCGTCATATTCGTGTTTGCCGAAAACTCTGCCGGGCAGACGTGCCGAGCCGCCGCCGGCCGCCTCCGGGACCTCGGCCCGGCCCGGCCCGCCGCGCCACGCCCCCGCTCCGGACGCCGCCGCCGTGCCGCGCGTGTCGTGTCGCTGCGTGCCGCGTGCCGGGCCGTGCCCTCCCGTGTGTTTTTCGGGCACGGAGGCGTAATGACGGTAGCCGGCGGCCTCCCGTAATTATTACAGAGGCCCCGGCGCGCCCCGTCGGCCTCCGCCCGCCGCCCCCCGCGGCCCTCGGAATGCGCGTGTCGTGTCGCTCCCTCTTAATTCCCCCTCCGTTTTTCGGGAGCCGCCGATGAAACCGACCGACCGCGCGGCGTTTCCACCGAAAATCCTTATTTTCTCCAATCATTATTACAGCGCCGTTCCAGATTATTACCGTGGCTGTGTGCTCCCCCGCGGGGTGCCGGCGCCGGCGTCCTCGGGCGCCCCGCGGGTCCGGAGGGCAGCAGCGACCGGCAAAGCCCGGCAGAGCCCGGCAGAGCCTGCGGGGGATGGCATTCCACCGTCGCAGGAGGCGGCCGTCGACCGGCGGCGGAAGGAGGGAGGGGCATTTCAAAATCGGGAAACTTTTGTGACAAGGATTTGGAGCAGGACGGCGAGCGGCGGCCCGCGGGGTCTATCGAGCGGCCGCCGTGATCCGAGCGCGGAAGGGGAGGGAAGAGCGACTCTGGCGATGCCCCACGGGGTACGGAGTCGTCGTCGGCGCGGGCGGGGCGCGGGCGGGGCGCGCACCGCGGCCCCCAGATGACACTCGGAGATATCCGCTCCCCCCCGCCTGTGTTCCTCCTGTTCTCGCAGCGGGGCTCCCGGCGGTTATGACGGGGACCTTAAGAAGTAGCGGTAACGAAGACTAAACGCGCCCGGCCCGGCTACCTGACCCGCACGGCCGCACGCTGGAGGGCTGACCGGCAGCCGGACCGGACCGGGCGAGGCCGGGCGGGGCCGGGCGTCGTATCGTGATCTCTGCTCGTGTTTTGTGGGCGACGATGATGACGATAATGATCGTCCCGCGTGATTAGAGCCGGGGGGCGTCCCTAAAGCCCCACAGCGTCCTTCTTGTTTTTTTACCAAGCAGCCAGCAGTGACGGTCTGCTATCCTGGAATGCCGCGCCCCTGCAGCGCGCCCTCCTGTTCCGGTAAGCGACACTCCGCCCACCACCACCGCCGGGATGCCTCGGACGACCACTTTCTCCGTGATTGCCCGCAGAATATATTTTTTTTCTCCCGTGATCTTTTTCTTCTTCTCCTTCTTCTCCCTTTCTTGAACGACGCCGTCGTACTATCCGAGCATTTCGCTTCCTGCCGCCGCAGGCAAAAAAAAAAACAGCAGCGCAACGCGAGGAGGATTGCTGCCGCTTCGCCGGTCGGCTCGGCGGCCCCCGCGTGCCTCCGGTTAGGTGTCCCCGCGCGTTGCAGCACCATCATTTCCATGTCCCGCGAAACCGCGGCTGCCGCTGCCGATGCGTCGCCGTCGCCGTCGCCGCCGCTGGCCGCCGCCGATCGATTGCAGAAAGGATTCCTCGGATCGGCTTCGGCGTTCGGCGGCTCGGCGAGCAGCGCGGCGCGGCGCGGCGCGGCCGGCCGTACAACCAGACCAGCCGGCCGAGGCACATTCTCTGATAAATCGCAGGTCGGTGGACTGGGCCTGTTCGTCTTCCGCGTACGTAGCCCCGTCGCCACGGCAATGTCTGAGCTCTCTCTCTCTCTCTCTCTCTCTCTCTCTCTCTCTCTCTCTCTCTCTCCCTGCCGCTCTCCCTGCCTCTCTCCCTCCCTCTCTCTTCCTCCCTCTAGGCCGCGCTAGGCTCCGCTAGACTCCACACAGGCTCCGGTAGACACGTGATGGATATCGGCCCCTGCGTTTCCGTGTACCGGCCCAATCATTCAGTCCGAGTGCGCCATTGGGCCCCTGAGATCTCATGTCTGCCGGAGAGAGGTCCGCTCTGCTCGCGTCTGCGCTCTTTTTCTGCGCGCGCAGTGTATGTGTGTGTGTGTATGTTCGTGTGTGCGTGTGTGTATGTGTACGTCCCTCTGGGGGAATTTCGTGTGCCAGAGTAACGAGAGTGTTCCTTTTCGGTGCTCCGAAAGTACCCTACGAGTCCCCAAGTCCCCCCCGCAGCGGCCGTCCCGATATCAGCCGGGCGGCGGATCTGCCTGATTGCCACCTCCGAAGGCCCCGCCGGGGCCCCCGGCAGCCCCTGGCAGCCCCCGGCGGGGTCCCCGGGCCCCTCGGCTCGGGGCTTGGCCCCCCTCTGGTCTGCACTCAGTGCAACAAGCCCGGAAGGAAGGACGGGCCAAAGTGAATTTTAGTTAACGAGACGCCTCCCCTAACGCAGTCTCAGTTTGTTAACCTGATTTGATCCCGGCCGCCCAGGAGCTTGAGGCCGAGCAGACCCGACAGCCCGGCGGCGAGCCGGCGCGGGCCTCTCTCGCCGCCTCCACCTCCGCGCTGACCTACGGGAGTGCCTGACGCTCAACCTTGCGCGCGCCCCGGCAACCCCCCGGACGACGACGGCGGCGGGGTCCGGGCCGCCGCGCCGCCCCGCCGAGAGCCTCGGAGCCCTGCTACCGTACCGGGGCCACTACTAGCCCGTCGAGAAAAACGTTCAGCCTCGGAAATAATTTGTTAACGAGCCGCTTGGGGGCGCTGGGCGGCGCTGAGGCTGTACCGCCAGCCGAAGGCCCATCGCCAGCTTGTACAATCAGGGGAGCAGCGAGGAGGAGCGGGAGGTAAGAGAGGAGAGGAGAGGAGAGGGCGTTCGGCTCGGCAGTCCTCCGAATCAAGAGCACGCGCGACTCGAATCCTCAATGAGGGAGCATCAAGTCTGCCGCTGCCGCTGCTGTGGCGGAGGCGGCGGCGGTCCGGCCTGCCGGCCCCGCGGCCCCGGCCACTACAGGCAGGCCTGCCAACTTCCGAACGCGTCGCGTTCCTCATTCCGATGTTGGTCGCCGTGATCTGGATCGCCGTCGTGGCCGTAACGGTGAGCGGCGGCGGCGGCGGCAGCGGCGGCGGCGTCCTAAAGCGGCGTCGCCGCGCTTAGAGTGACGGCCGTCGCCGCGGCAGTCGCGAAAAACGTCGCTCCCGATATCCTTTGCCGGGAGTCGTCCTCGCGAAGAAAAAAAAACAACAACAAAAACAAAATAAGCAGGACGACATCGCGTCATCTCACCGATTTATGGGAACAGTTTAGTATTTCCTGCGCGAAGCGACGCACCGGGGGGACGGCGGCAACGCCAACGGCCAGTGAACCTATCGACCATATCGGCAAAGGGGAGGGAAAAAAACGTGGAAAAAGAGACAGTTTACCGAAATCGGACACGCTCGTGATGATCTCCGCGCATCTCGTGGGGTTGATAAGCAATTTCCTCCCGTAGCTCTCGTGGCTCACGCGCCGCCGCCGCGGGCGCTGCCGCCGCTTTGGTTGGTGGGGTGGAAGAAGGAAAGGGAAATTGGCATCATTTCGCCGACCCCCGGTGCCGGCGGCATTCTCTCCGTGCCGCCCATTGTGGCCGCATTTGTCAACCCAAAGTCGCGTCCGGTCCGGCCATGTCTGCCGGGGGCCGTGGGGCCGCCGGGGCACCGGGAACACCATCGGCACCCGCAACATATTCGCGGCGGATACACTTTTTGCAAGAGGATTATATGCCGTGTGAAGTGAAGCAGACGGGCGCTTTCCGCCTCCCAGCGCCGCGGCGGCAGCGGACTGCAGCAGCAGCAGCAGCAGAAAGAGGAGGGGGGCGGTGACGACGTCGGCGCGGCCTCTTGGCCTCCGCTTCTCACAGAGGAAACTCCGCGGACAAAAGAAAGAAAGGTGGCGACCAGCTCGTTAGAAACGCCGGTGCTGCCGTCCGCGCACGACCCAGCCGGTCCCCGGGCCCAGGGGGCCCAGGCCCCGGGCCGGGGGGTCGGCAGCGCGGCCGTGCCCCCGCGCCGTGGTGGTAGTGGAAGCCCCCGTGGTGCTGCAAGACAAGCAGGGCGCCCACCGCCGCCGCCGCCCTGCAGCCAGGCCCTGCAGGCCCTGACGCCGACGGTGGGCGGGGGGGTATCAGGCTACTCCCCTCCTGCCTCCAATATTAATAACGTTTCTTTACTTCTCTTTTTCGAAGAGCGGCGCAGCGCGGCGGGCTGCGTCCGGAAGGCGGAGGCACAGCTCCCGGACGCAGCCCGCCTGCGGAGCCTGCGGGGCCTGCGGAGACGCCCGCTCGCTGCGGTCGGCCGTGCTGCAGCAAGGCGGCGGTGGCGGCGGCGGCCTCGGCCGGATTAGAATTACAGCAAAATGATTTATCCAGCGTGTGCGATCCGCCATGTTTGTGGAAACCAGAGAGGAGGCGGCTGGTTGGCGTGGCCGGAGGGAGGAAGAATAATATATAATAAAAAGAGCCGGGCCGCACGACGCCTGTGCGCAACATCACTTTTTGTTTTCGTCTCGTCAGATATTTCCTCCTCCAGCCGCTGCTGCCGCTGCCGCCCGCGGTGGTTGCGGTAGCCTGACGCCCATGCACCGCCGCCGCCGCCGCCCGGACCATGGACAGCCAGCCTCCAGACAAATAAAATAATTTACCTCCGGCTGTAAAGCCAGTGAAGTAACGGTCGGCGCTACCAATATGAGAGAAGAAGACTCCCATGGCCCTCGGGATAATCAACTCGCGGCTGCTGCCTTCCACTAAACAACTCCCGCTGGTGTTGCTTGTTTTGTCCGGTCACCGCGCTGCCGCGGCCGCCACGGATCACACTACTGCCTACCGGGGCTCCTCCACCCCGCCGGGACCGAGAGGGTGGACGTCCCGCACAGTGCACGACCTGAGGCTCGGCAGTCGCGCGCCAAGTCAGAGCGATTTTTCATACGCGGTGCGAGGACTTATGCCGGCACATCTCGCGGCGTCCGGGAAGGGGACGCGGGCACTCCTCCGTTCTTCTCTTTGTGACGAGGAATACACTTTTTATGGCACAATTAAAGTCTCATTTCCCGTGCTGCGTCTAGGAGGTGAGGTGCATGGCAACGCAGACGCCACGATGCCACGCCATAACCCCAAACGCACAAAGGAGAGTGCGTCAGGTCCGGGTGGAGGGAGATAGGGGAGGGGGATTCGGATGGCCGCCGCCGTTACCACAAAACGTAATACAGACGTCAATAGCAGTCATAAGGGAGTTAGTTGGTGGTTGCGATTATAAACCAAACACGCTCACAAACATACCCCGCAGGTGAAGGGGGTTAGCCGGGCCGGCATGTGACCCAGCCTTTACACAGCACACTTAGGGCCGTCTCTAACCTCACTCAACTATCTCTCCCGCATTCTCCCGCCTGCTGCCGTCTTTCCCGACGCTCCGCTCTCCCAAACACATTTGCCGCGTGTACGGACGACGAAGATCGTCGACTCCCCTGGAGGCCATCATAACGCAGCGAGCGTTGAGGCCCCAGGTCAAGCGCTGACCGCCCCGCCCGGCCGCGCCCGGGGCGGTGCGGGCGCGGCGACAGTTTCGGGGGATTGGCCGCGCCGCCGTCGTCCGCGCCGTGGCCATCAAGGCCATCGCCGTTACCGGAGTCCGCCGTGACGCCCGGGTGTCATCGGGCACACGATCATCCCGACTTATGAGACCATCGCCGGCCCCGGAGGTCCTGCCGGAGGTCCTCGGCGTCGACGTTTACGCGCCACATCCACGAGGCCATCCCCGCGGATGGACTTCCGCCTCCGATCGTTCGGTCCGCCTGCCGAGACGAAAAGTATTAGTCGCTTTGCGATCGCAGCTTCGCGCTCCGTCCAGGCGACGCGAAATTAATTAAAGTAGTGCGCGAGCTACTCGGGGCGGGCGCGGCGGGCCCGGGGGAGGGCAGGGCAGGGACACGACGAGTCGGTGTGCGGGGGCCGCCGCTGCGCCGCCGCCGCTGTCCCCGCGAGCCAAAATAATTGATGGTAGATCCCTTTTCAGACCACCCCCCCCCCCTGGAAGCTTGGCGCGCACAAGTCCCTCCCCGAGGGGGCGCGGTTCGGGGCGGTGCGCTGTATTCTGTGCCGCGCACCGCGGGGCTCCGGCCGAGCCTTTAGGCCCCCGTCAACTCCCCTTGCAGCACAAAGCCCGCGGAGCCCGCGGAGCGCGTGCTGTTCGAGTATCACGAGCAGCGGCATTACGTGGTTCATGGACGGCCCGGGTCGCGGCCGCCGAAACCAGGGCAGCAGTGCCAACATGACCGGAGCTCGCTGCCGCCGCCGCCGCGGATCGCGGTACTCCTCGTTACTCCAAGAGTTTTTTTCGGCGCGCGTCGTGACGGCGCGGCGGCGGCGGCGGCGGCGGCGGCGGCGGCAACGGTAGCGCCCAGCCACGCCCCGCCACGCCCTGCTCTGCTCCGGGTGTAGCTAACGTCGCTAACGCCGCTAACGCGCCGGCCGGCCCCGCGGCAGTCCGCGCGGCCGAACCCAGCGGACGCGCTCTTTCGTTTCCGTTCTGTCCCGTTCAGTTCAGCTCCGTCCCGTCCCGTCCCGTCCCCCTAATGCAGACGTCGCGGCGCGTCTCTCGGCGGCCGCGCTGCCGGTGCGGCTGCTTGTGCAACACGACTGCGTGGGCGCCTGACGCTGCTGCCACCGCTGGCGCAGCCGCTGCCGTCGCCGCTCTGCCGGTGACTCACGCTTATTAAGACTCCGTTCGCGAGCAAGCCCCGCGGCGGGGCCACGGCACGGCAACAAAAAGCGAAGAAAAGTTGACGGAGAAAATTATTGCAAGAAAAGCTCTTAGTGTAACGTTATGGAGGTAGATCTTCCGGGATATGTACCT
This sequence comes from Megalurothrips usitatus, assembly GCA_026979955.1. Lineage (NCBI taxonomy): Eukaryota > Metazoa > Arthropoda > Insecta > Thysanoptera > Thripidae > Megalurothrips > Megalurothrips usitatus. Next base: position 4,746,047 of record CM049597.1, on the reverse strand, counting down.
CCGGGACATGAGCGCAGCTGCATTCTAGAGGTCCCTCCTTCTCTCCCTCTCTCTGTGTCTTTCGGTTTCTCTCTCTCTCTCTTTGTCTGTCTCTCTCACTCTCTCTCTCGCATAATGCAGTGACAGGCCGTGGCGGCGTGTGTCCGGCCGGAGCGCACTGCACTTGGGTCTCTGCGGCGCGACGCCATGTCGTCCGGCAGCAGCAGCAGCAGCAGCGAGAAACAGGGAAGATGGGCAAGTGCAGTATACAGAGATGGGCAGCGGGCAGCTCCACCGGTCTAGAGTGAGATGGTGCGATGCAGCACGGAGGAGAGCGAGCGCGACAGACACAACGGCGGCGGCGGGTCCGGCTCATTTCTATGATACAGTGCATGACGGGAGGAGAGGGGGGGCGGGGTCTTATACAGTCGTCAGGAGTAATGTATGCCCTTACAAGACCGCGGCGGCGGCGGCAGCAACACCGCGCGGTTCGATTGCTGCTCCAGATAGATACAACACACACACACACACACACACACACGCCGCCTGTGAGGCAGGCAATAAGCATCCCCTTTGCGGTGTCTTGCTCCACCGGAAGTGTGCGAGAGGGGCGGGGGGGGGGGGGGGAGTCAGACCACGTAGTACTTGTAGCGTTGCGTCTTTCGCGCGGCCCCCCGCCCCACCCCTCCCCTCTCTCCTCCGATTAACTCGCTTCCCTGGCAGTGGCCCCCGGAGTAGACTGGCACGCGTGCTGGTGGGTGGTTGATGGCGCGAGCGTTGAGGCCAGATTTGAGAGCAGAGACCGCGGCCCCCTGTGGAGAAGGGGGGGGGGGCAAGGTAAAGGGGTTAGGGTGGGGCAGGGCCGAGGTAAGGGGGTGAGGAGGGGGCCAGGGGCGGCGTGGGGGGCGAGAGGGGGGCGCCGCCGTGATAAAGGGGTGGCGGTGACGCGCACTGCTGCTTTGTCACCCGTACGACAACAACCCCCTTCCCTTCCCTTCCGCATTGTTTCGGCTCGCGATAACAGCGTTCACCGCGACGTTGTCGACGACGGCCTTCTCTCTCTCTCTCTCTCTCTCTCTCTCTCTCTCTCTGTCTCTCTCAGTGGCGTGCCTTGCTTCTCGGCCTCCTCTCTTTTCCTGTGTTCATTATTACTGAATAGACATCACTCCCCCCTCCCTCCTCCTCCGCGCTCCTTCCCCGAACAGCGGCAGCAGTAGCAGCGCGCTGCCGTCCGACTGGCACGGCAGACCTCTTTCCGCGGGGCTTTGCAGACCGGCAAAGCAATCAGGTGGAATTCGTCCGGCGATAGGATGCGATAATTCGGGGGTATAACCGTCTGGACGGGGTAATCGAACCCGCCGAACCGGGAAAGTGGCCGGGGGCTCCGCGGACGGTCTCAAGGGGGTGGCGCCCGCGGCGCCGGTGGCGCTCTCTGTAGTGTAACTCGAGTAATGCACTCACGGCCCCCCGGAGCCGCCGCCGCCGTGCTGCTCCCCGGAAAACTTGTTTGCGCGCACAGATGTCTGGATGTCCGTTCCGCCTCCGTCAGGTAAGTCCGTGCGGTCGTGGTTGTACGGGGAGAAATCCGGGCGCCGTTCGGCCGACCACGCCCCCTCCCAACCACTTGCCCCCGTCTCCCCTCTCCCCCCGGCACTCCCCCTCCTGAAAACTTTTTAATTGTTTCTGCCGCACCCCCCGCTGGGGGGCGAGGAGAAGGTGGGCGGAGGGGGAAGGAACAAGTTGCCTGCTCCGCCGTTGGGCCTTCGGCTTCGGGCCGGTGCGGTCTCGGAACACCCGGCGCGGCCCCGTGCGGGGCCCTCCCCGTGTTCGGGCCCCCCCTCACCTCAGCGGACCGTGCCTAACCCGGGCGGGGCCCGGCGGGCGGCGGTGGCGGTGCCCCCCCGGGGGTAGGCTGCTGCCCGACTGCCCCCGGCTGCGCCCGGCTACCACCCACTTGGATGCACATATGACTTGTACGTTTCATTACGAATGTCCATTAAGAAGAGCGCTCGGGTCGGCCAAGACCCGCGGCCCCGCGGCCCCGCGGCCAGCCCTGAGCAGCCGCTGCAGTCACCGCGCGCGGCGGCTGCCCCGCCCCATGCCCCGTGGCGGCCGACGGGGACGTCCCCGTGACTTACGAGGACGACGACGGCGACTGCGGTCTGGACCGCGGAGCGGGAAATGTCAGGCCGAGTGAGCGGAGGCGGAAGGCGTCTCAAGGAGGGGTTTTACGACGAGCCGCTGTCGCACACCGCCGGTGTTCGTAGGCCTCTAGGATGCGCTCCCCGCTACCCGTCGTCTGTGCGTCAGCCATAATTATTTTCGGAATACTTTCTGACGAGGGGAAAGGGGGGGGGGAGGGGGAAATTGAACAAGTCGCGCCGCCGCGCCCGGGTGAACCCGTTGAACCCAACGGAACGGGAATGGTCGTAGGGCGCGCGCGCTGCGTGTGGAGCTGGCGGGGGGCGGGCCGCCGCGCCGCCGGCGGGCAGGAGCTGGGGGCTCCGGTCCACCTCGGCGGGCGGTAAGAGCTTCTGGACGGCACGCCCCGCCGACGGGGCCCCCGCCGACGGGGCCCCGCCCGGGGGCACAAGCGCTGTGCTGCCCGGCCTCGGACCACCTCGGGCCCGGACCCGACCCGACCTGGCCCAACACGGGGGCGTTATTAAAAGGGACCGTCCATAAAGAACACGGCGAGAGCGTGCCTGCGGCGGAGCGGGCGCAAGGGGGGGGGGGGGGTAGGCAGCCCGCAGGCCGCAGCCCGCGTCCTCGCGTGCGCCGCTGCCGTGCGGGCCGCCTACCCAGCGGGCGCTCAGGCCTCCCGCCCAAGAGTTTGGCGGAGGAATCGGACGGCGTCTTTTATGGATGCGACATGGCCGTCTGTTCCTCGCTGCACTCCGTCGCTGTCCCCGCTGCCCCCGCCGCCGCGAGGCTGCAACTGGGTCACGTGACATGACTCCTGTCATAAACTTGGCCATCGCAGAAGTTGGCGAGGCCGGGCCGGACGGACGACGGATGGTGGCTGGCGGCGGCTGCGACCCCGGCGGCCCCCTTCACGTCCATCTTGCAGCGCACCAACTCCCGCGGCAGGCAGCGCATTAGACCTGCTCCCCCCCCCCCTATCCCTCCCCGCAGCCAGCCACCTGTTAATATGTTGCGTGCGCTGTTTGCTCCAGAATCTCGGGCCAAAGGCTGCGGCACACACACACACACACTGGCGGTACGGATGGCGGGCTCGGGGTCATGCGTGTGTGTGTGCGTGTGTGTGTGTGTGTGTGTGTGTGTAGAGGACGGAGGACCCCCCGCGACCGTAGACGGTGGCGCGGGGCGCGTTCCCACAGCCCCCCTTCCCTTACCCCGGCGCATCACCAGCCCTAGCACCGACCGGCGCCCAGACCCCCCAGCCCCACCCCCCTCCACGACAAGCTCTGCCCAATTTTATCGAAATTTTATGGCGTGGAAAGTCCGGCAGATAGGACCGGGGCCAGTGAGGGTAACAGCCTCTGTCGGCGTAGAGAGGAGGGGGGGGGGGGGGGGGGGGGCACGAGGGGGCGTGCGGACGCCGGTCAGCAGCACGCATCGTTGGCTCGCGATCACGCGGGCTGCCGCCGCCGCGCTTTCGTGTTCATCACCAGGAAAAATCGAAAGTTTCGCTCTTCTGGACTGTTCGTGTGGACGCGAACGCGGGTGCCACGACGACGGTGCCTTTCGCCTATCTTGCTCGCTCTCTCTCTCTCTCTCTCTCTCTCTCTCTCTCTCTCCTCACTCACTCACTCTCTCTCTCTCTCTTCTCACACACACGGCAAATCACGTCTCAGCTGCAGTCACGCCACGCCCGTGCAGCACAGGCAGCGGCTGCCACCGCCGCCGCTTGCCAACTGGCGCGGACGCCGAAAACGCGCACACCGCGCGTGCGCCGACGTCGGTGCGATCCTGTCCGCTGGAGCGTGGCACACACACACACACACACACACACACACATGCACACTCTCACGAGAAAAACCAACGAGCTCGTGGTCCTTTTTCAGCGGCGGGCGGGCGGGCGCCAGCAGGCAGACATTCGGGGCCAATCATGCAAGCCGAGGGCCACGGGGGAGAGAGTGTGGGAGGGTGGGGGCACCTGACCGACGATGGGTGGGCCGCAGGCCTCCGCCACACGCCTCGGCCGCAGGCCTGCGCCACAGGGCTGGCCACAGGTAGGCGCCACCGGTGGCCACAGAGGGACTCCGCATTCACCGGGTCGACCGACCGGGCGCGGCTGCCGCGGGGACGCGGGGGGCAATCACAGAGTTCCGCGTCGTGACTGCATGCCGCGGGGCGGGCAGGCAGCGCCGGGCAGCGCCGGGCAGCGCGGGCAACGCGAGCAGCGCGACGAGCATTACGTCTGCTTATGCAAGGCCCGCCAGCCACCTGGTCCACACGGCCTGCCCGCCGGCACACGCCGGCGCTAGCCCGGGCTCGTGCCGGCGCCACACGGCACACGCCGCTCGCGAGACGTGTCGCGTGCCTGCCAGCCACTCGCCGCGCCGGCCCCCTCCGGCCTGGCTGTCTTTGAGGCGGACGGTATCGCACCGCACGCCAGCAGGGCGTGTCCTGCTTCGTAGCAGCCATGGTGTGGGCCTCGACGAGTCGTCCGCATATTGGAAAGCTGATTGTTAAAATTCACATGCATTGTTCTAGAAACGAATCCCTGCACACCTGACCTAATATTCCTGGTGAAACTCAATGACTTCGAAAACTCTCAAATTATTTTGACGAATGAAAATAATTTTGCTTCGTAGCCGCTCGACGCGTCTTGTGCCGCGGTCCCGCTGCTCACATGTCTCGCAGCAGCCAGCCGGCGCGCGCGGCGAGCTCAGCGCCGAGGTGTCCGGGCGGCGGCGGCCCGGCGGCGGCCCGGCGGCAGGTGCCAGGTGCCCGGCCGCAAGGGGTTTGCAGAATCGCCCCGAGGGCGCCCTCTTCGGTGTCCCCTCGGCCGCCGTCTGTGCCACCGGCGGGGTCCATCTTGGCGAACGTTTCGGTTGTCACAGCCATTACGTCACGGGGGCGGCAGGGCAGATAGTGATCCAGCTCTCGATTAGTCGTAAACGTTTTGCAAAAAAAAAGTCTCGCAGATGTGCGTCGCGCCCACTCCAGCAGCCCCTCCAGCCATTTCGGCATACACTGGCACGAAACAAACTACCCGCAGAAAAGAAAACTGCCGGCGCAGGTGCGAGGCGAACCTCGAACCGGCGTCGCCGAGTGGCGGCTCGACAACGGCTCGGCCGCCCCACGTGCGGCACGTGGCACGTGCGCGACGCGTGGAAAAGAACGACGACGCCTCGTTTCCTCCGAGCCCGCGCACCGCGGCGCCGCGGTGCCACACAGGAGTAATGAGATCGAAATAATAATGGGCTGTTCCTCCCACGGGCGGCGGCACAATATGCACTGATATAACTCTTTGGCTACCCACGCGGGCTCGGGGCTCGGACTCGGGCCGTGCCGGGGCCGCGCGGTGGCCGCGCCGTGCCCTGCGGTTCCTGTCAGCACCACGACGCCTACTGCCACTGCCGCCGCCGCTGCCGCTGCTGCACTCCGGACGCCTGCCTCGACGCCTGCTTGCGGCCGCCGCTGGCCGTCCAAACTACGCCCTCGGACTGGACTTCGCCTTGTCGGCTGCTGGGATCGAGAAGTTGCTCCAGTTGAGTCAGTGGCAGCAGACGGGCGGGGCGGGGGCCGAGGCCGGGGTCGGCGCCGGCGGACAACACCGCGTGTCTGAATGGATGGGATTACTTGTCAGATCCACGGTCCACGGCGCGCCGGCACGCCGTCAAGCCGTCAGGCGGAGGCAGCGATGGTGCCGGGGCCGGCGGGCCAAGCGGGGCCGCCCGGGGCAGCCCCCTCGGGGCGCGCGTCCGTCTCATATCCGCCACGCCGTGGCGCCTTACGGACGGCCCGGGTAGGCAGCCCGCCGCCGCCCGTGCCGAGCGGGTTAGCCTACCCGGACGGGGGCTCGAGTGCCCGACTGTCCGACGACTTGCTTAAAACGCCGCCGCCCCGCGCACCCGAGTGCAACAAGTCCGGCTGTCCCGTGCTGATGGGGGTTGGCGGGTCCTTTGACGTTGGTTCCGCGCCGTCGGACCGCGTCTAGGATTGCAGGTGAGGCGGGGCGCCCTGCGGCTGCGGGGAACACGCGTCGATTTGAGACAGACTCCACCTCAGTGGGTCCGAACGGTCGAAAGGAAGGGAAGGGGGCGCTCTTGAGCTCCTCCTGCAGAACCGGTTCCGCTGCCAGTTGTGGCCGCCGAGGGGACGGGGGTCGGGCGAGGCAGCTGGAAGCCCGGCTGGAAGCTGCCGGCTCCAGGGCCACTTTGGAGTGCCCCCGGCGAGGCCCCGGCCAGGCCCCGCCCGGGCACGGTGGACGCGAAACAGAGAGCTAGCAGCCGCCCCACACCCGAGTCGCACAGCGCCGCGGCGCCGGAGCGGGCACCAGATACTGTATCCTCCAGTCACCAAACACGACCCCGGAGAAAACTGGGGCGGCGGCGACGGCGAAGTACCCTGGAGTCAGCGGAAAACTGAAAGGTCCACATCGGGGCGCAACGGCAGCGTCATGTCAATAACTCTGTAGATTCAAGCGATGGCCGCGCCTGCTCTGCCTCGGCTCTGCTTCGGCTCTGCCGGCCCGGGCCGTCGTCGTCTTGGCGGCCGCCTCGCTTCGTTAGGGGGGAATATTAACTCAATTGTACAGTCGGTGTCCGCGAGACGCGCTGCCGCCGCGCCCGGGGCTACAACACGGGGCGGGCCGGCGGCAGCGGCGGCGGCGGCGGCGGGGAGGAGGAGGCTACCTATGAATATCATCATGTGGCTCCGCGCGCGCCGGCCGGACCAGCCCCGAGCAGAGCACGGCCCGGCGCAGCAGCCCCCGCCCGGCCCCCGCCCGGCCCCCGGCAGGTGCCGCCGCTGCCGAGAGCCACTCGTCTTTTTGCCAGCCTGCCCTCCCAAGCCAATACTTTGCGCCGTCGGATCGCTTTCGGTGCGGCCCAGGCGGACCCGGCGGATGCGCAGCGCAGAGAGTCCGGCCGCCGCACACCTGGCGTCGCGTCGCGTCGCTCCGCTCCCCCCAAAAAGGACCACAAGACGGCACACGCCCCGCCGCCGCCGACCAGACAATGGCCATCGGGAATAATATATTATTTATTTTGGCCGCCGAGCGATATTCGCCCTTGTCACCTTCGAATTCGTTATCATTTTTCGGTCCTTTGTCTCGGGGCGCGCCGCACTGCATGGCCCAGGCGTGTCCCGCAGCTGCGCCCCCGGAATCATTTCGGAAATGCTGCCGGCCCGTCTTCGGAGCCGCGTCCCCTCGGGGGGACCTGATGACCGTGTCGGGGGCCTCCGGGGACCTCCGGACGGCCTCCGGGGCCCCCGGGGCCGTCGGATGACGCGTGGCGCGCCGAGACACACCCGGCACCCCCCGCGGACCCCGCGTCGCAACCATACTCTGGCCGACATTTTTCTCTCTCCCTCTCTCTCTCTCTCTCTCTCTCGAGAGAGAGAGAGAGAGAGAGATCTTAGACGAGGCCCGGGGGAGGCTGGGCCGGGGTGGGCCGGGCGTGGCCGCTCTATCGGATGTCACTCTAGGCGGGCTACTGCCGGCGGGCGCAGCCGCAGCGCCGTGCCAGCACCCCGGCCGGCAGCGCCAGCAGCACCAGCAGCATCAGGCTGCGTCGTCGCCCGGGATGACGCATTCTTGTCATCTACAGTTTCATCCGGGCAGACGACGGGGGCCCCGAGGCATGAAATCCCTCCAGTCCTCTCTTCTCTTCTCTTCCAGGGCCCGGCCCCGGCCTGGCGGAGACGCCTGCTGGATGCCGGGCCCTGCGGCGCCCTGCGGCCCTGCGGACGCGCTGCTCAAAAAGGGAAGAGGGGGCGGTTGCGGTGGTGGCGGCGGTGGGCGTCTCGTCTTGGGCCGGCAGCTGCTAACCACCCGGGAAATGGAAGGGGAGAGACACGCAACCAGATATATAAGAGAGGGGGCGGAGGGGCGGGAAATTTGAAAAGGGCTCCCCGTCTCATCCCCAAACACGCACGCCACCACACCGCAGGACACGGCACACGTGCCCCCCTCCTGCCAGCGGGATGCATGTATAATGCCATCGAAGCACAGCCGTCTTATCGTGTTCGTCAAAATGTCGTAGCCTTTCGCGTGGTCTCGCAGCTGTATACCGCCCTTCCCCTACACGACGCGACGTGAGCGGGGTTGGGGGAGGCAGAGGAGGAGAGAAGAGGAGGGGAGGAGGGGGAGCGGGGCGTAAAGAGAGTAACGAACGGCGAATCTGAAAACGATTAAACGCTCTGGAAAACAAACGACCGCTCCTCTCTCTCTCACACACTCACACCACACATGCTCGCGCGCGCACTCACACACACACACACACACGCATCCAAATCGAAATGGCCACACGGTGCGCGTCCTCCTGGCCCAAGCCCACTCCTATCTCGCTGGAGTGATCTAGATCGCCGTCCGGCATGAAGTGGCGTTAATAATTCTCCCCCCCCCCTCCGCCCATTCCTCTCTCACCTCTCTATCTCTTATTCTTTCTCTCCGCCTCATTCGTGCGCTCGCCGGAGATGCTCCAAGTGAAAACCCTCTCGCCCTTCTCCAAGAAGTTGTGAAGGAGGCAAAACGGGCTATCAATATTCTCCGTCCATTGATACCATAACACGCACGCCATCACTCGCTCTCGCTCGCTCCCGTGTCCCTGCCGGCCGCGGGCTTCTGGAGAGAAGTGGCCGCTACCACCGCTGAATTGATCGGTATTTTCTTTTGGTCAAGGCCTCCTCATAACTTTTAATATTTTTACTTTTTTATCATGAGAACGGGAGCGGGAAGGGGGGGGGGGAGGAAAATATAGACGGTGCTCTCCCAAACTGGAACTCGGTTCCAATCCAGATCCCAGAGTGGACGCAGGAGAGGAAAAGAGAGAGAGAGACGGATAGAATGGGAAAAAGGGGAGAAACCGATAAAAAACAGTTTTTAATTTCCAGCCCAGCCCACGGTTGCCCACGGCGCGCTGCGCAGGGGGGACGCCCAGACGGCAGCGCTGCTTTTCCGATGAGTGTTTTATTCTCTGGTCACCCGTTTGCATTAATGAAACGCCCGGTCGAACGACACCGGAATTTTAATTTAGGGAACACACCAGACAACAAACACGACTACAGTGGTGGACGGGAGCCCGTGTCGTGCCGTGGGCGCCCTGAGCGCCGCTGGTGTCGTTTGTGGCCGCCTTAGGAGAGCTGGACGATCTGGAGTCCAGCTGGACGAGCTGGCAGACGAGTCTTCGCGGAGGAGGAGGCGATACACGCTGGCTCCGGACTCCTGGCTCTCGCTGCTGCTGCAGCTGCAGCTCGGGGCAGGGAAACCAAAAAACCTGCCGAACCAAGTCCGCCGCGGGAATCGTCAGGCTCGCGCGATGACGTCCTCACTCATTTGTCTTAAGTAACGAGCAGGGGACGCGCGTGATTTCACGTGCGGAATTTTGATCAGTATGAAAAATTGGGACTAATTAACGAGGAAAGCCGGCTGTCGCGGTCCAAGTTTGCGCGGCGAGTGTAGATGGGCGGCTACTATATCAGAAACCGTTTTAGAAATTTGAAAACAAATTCTGACACAAAAGTTTCCTGCGCCCGTGTTTTTATTTTAAAGGTTTGTAATACCCTAAAAATTGGGAACCGATTTTTTGGGGGGAAGGGGGGGGGGCACACTTCTTGCTTTTGATGTGGTAATTAAATAAGAGACACTGTTTCAAATTAAGTTGCAAATTTCCAAAAAGGGCGTGATACCGATTTTCTTAGCGATGTTGTCCGGAGTGGCCCCCAAAGAGTTTCTTGCGAGTGTATTTCGACAGTAAAGAGGCCGCGTGAGGCAATAATTACGCGGAGACAGGCGTCGGATCAATACGGCCGCGTCTCGCTGTGTGTTTGTTGTCGGGGGCCTCTTTCCTTGCGACCCCGTCGAGGACGAGACGTTTGTCGTCGAGGCGATGCCCTTTGTCGCGTGCTATCCTTTGAAATCAGGCAGGGAGCCAAAAAGCTCTGTGAAGGGTGGCGGTGGCGGCGGCGGAGCGCAAGGCGAAGGGGCTCGAAGAGGAAAAGGCGGGAGCGGCCTGTAGGCGGCCTAGGCGGCCACCCCCCATGGAATGTTTTTCCTCGTGTTTTCATTTTTTTTTAACAAAAATAGCGGACGGCCGTTGGCGAGTAAAGTGGCCGCTTTTCCCGTGGCCGCCTCCGCTGCGGTCGAATGTGGTGTGGTCTCGGTACCGCTCTCCTATATCCACGGCAGGATCACAGCCCGCGCGACCGTCAAATGGGACGGAGCAGTCATGACGCCCCTCCCCCTCTCCCTCCAGCCCTTCTCCTCGGATTGACGTACAATCAACTGCATTTCAATTCCCCCGCCATTTGAATTTCTGTGAAGCGACGCTGTGCGGGGCTCCGCGCCTGTCGCTCTCGTCCGGCGGGCGGTGAGGCCCGCGAGGCCCGGCCGCCGAAGCCTGCCCAACTGGAAATGAAAACAATGGAGGCATGCCATGTCGTTTTCACTTGCCGCATGTGTCTCTCTGTCTAATAATCATCTCTCTCTCTGTCCCTCTCTAAAGCCCCCTCCCCTTCCCCCCCCCCCCTCTCTCTCTCTCTCTCTCTCTCTCACTCTCCATCTCTCTTCCCCTCAATCGTTACCGATCGGAGCCGCAACAGTTTGTGTCGATTCTTTGTGCTGTCCGATGCGTCGCCGCTCCGTGCGTGCCTGCGCGTCGCCTGGAGCGGCCGGCTGGAGCCGCGAGGCATCCCGACATGAGAGAGACAGAGAGAGGGAGGGGGGAGCGTTGCTGGCATAGTTACACGCACCCCGTCGTGACATTTTTCGGGATTTGATGTGATTTTTATGAAGCGTTCTTGGGGGGGGGGGGGGTGCATCACGGGACAGTCTGTGGGAATCGAACTCACTGAGCCTCCAGTCGCACCGCACTATACGTCTGAGGACAATTTTGTCCTTGAGCTGTGGCCAGATTTAAGCACATCTAAATCTAGAGACAATTTTGTATCCGTAAAGTACAAAATTGTTCTGAAGAAGTTGAGAAACTGTCCCCAGATTCAGATGAGCTTAAATCTGGCCCCAGCCCCAACTCAAGGACAAAATTGTCCTTAGACATGTGTGGGGACCGGCGGGCCGCACCAGCGACTGCTTCGCTCACTCGCACCCCACCACTACTTCACTCTCTTTCTCTCTGGACGACTGACGACGGTATAGTCACGAGCTTGTTGCCAAGGCACACCGCTGTGGACACAGCCCTCTGCCAAAACACGCGTGTCACCGCCGCCGCCACCGACACGCATATTCACACGTCCGCCGCGATGCACGCCGCCATCGGAATCCTCGCCGTCCGCTAGCGATCGACCGGCGGCGTTCCAGTACTGCCAAAGCGCACTCTCTGGACATGAGTAAAAAAAAGAAGGGGAAAAAGAGAAAGAGAAGAATGGAGTCACGATCGGACAGAAGTTTCAATTTTTTAGCAGAACGGAAGGGAATCTGCATTGACATGATGTGCGGTTCGAATTTATTTGAAGCTCTTGGTGAACTGCTCGCCCACTCGACTCTGTGGTAGTGACCATGGTTATGCATGCATGCCTTACTTCTATATGTACTATAGCTGCAGCGGTACCCGCGGTACCCGAGGTGGTACCTCTGCCCTACCATTCGCTACATGTTGCAGACTGCAGACAACGCCCTGAGCCACGCTGCTGCTGCTTCCAGCCTGCAGGTTTGATACCAGGCCAGAGATGAGATTGGCATAATGCTGTTATTTTTTGTACCCGTTCACTGTGCATATACGAGCCGCACGGAATAGATCAGAGAGAGAGAGAGAGAGAGAGAGAGAGATGAAGAAGGAGAGAAAGGACGTGAGTTGTACGTGGCGGTTTTTGCTGCACATGAGATGGGGGGGAGGGAGGGGGGCTCGTAGGGCTCGTATATCTCGTTATGATGGAACGCACCAAAAACTACACATGAAAAACGCCTCGGTCGTCGTGGTTTCTCCCGAGTGTAATGAACACACGTGCTCGTCGTGGAAGAGGAATAACACACTCTCATACATACACACACACACACACACACACACGCGCGCGCGGGACGCAGACTCGGTGCGAATCAGTTGGACACACACGAGCGGGCGGCCCGGCGGCGGCGGCTGGCGGAGCCTTTCCTCTCCGTCCGAGGATCCGAGCTGCTGCTCTTGGAAAATACTGCCGTACGGCAGAATATAACGATATCCTGGGCGCGAAAGCACGCGTGCGTGGGCCGAGCGTGGCGTGGGCAGGGCCGGCGTGGGCGGGCAGTGCATGGGGTGCGGAGGGGTGGGAAGACGGGCAGACAAACACAGCCAGTCAAATGGGGGGGGGGGGGGGGACTGTGGGACTCATTCGCGTCCCCTTCTAAAAGGGGAGGGGGGCATATCCTTTGTCGCAGTGCACCGCCCACCTTCGCTACTCGCGGTCCATTTCCGTTCCGCTTCCCTTCCGGGTTCCGGGTGGCGTCGGGTGCGGTTGCTGCGTATGCATATGCAGCGGCTCCGCGGGTTCGGCCGCGTATGGGATTGACGGGAAAACGTAGTCGTGGCGCCAGGCACGCGCGGAGGTGTGTGTGTGTGTGTGTGTGTGTGTGTTTTTGTGGGGGCAGCCGGGGCGGTCGGGGCGGGGTCTCCAGCAGCTGTCCCCGGCCGGAGGGCCGAAGACGGACCAGGAACATAATTAGGAGGTTTTGGCTAAAAAGGAAGGGAGAGTTTTCACGCTGCGCCGCACTGCGCGCCTCCCCTCGGTCTTGTAATGCGACTCGCACCGGGCCGTGTCGGCTCGGGTGGTGAGGATCAGAGCCCAGCTGCCGGCAGTGCCCTGCCCGGCCGTGCTCCGCCGCCGCCGCCGCTCCCGACTGCTTTGCTCCTTTTTTGCCCGCGCCAAGTGGCGGCGGCGGTGGTGTTGCGGGCGCCTCGGGGTCCGCGCTGGCTGCGCTGCGGTCGTGCGGGCTGGAAGTTTGGCCCGAGCCGCGCGCCGCCGCCGGGGCCGCCGCCGCCGCCGCCGCCGATAGCCTAAAGTTTATTCCGTTGTGGATCGCGTCCACGCCGCGCAGCTCCGCCGCCGGCCGCCGGCCCGGCCGGCCTCCCCACGCAACCCCTCGGAGAACAGTCCTGGCCAACAGAGCTCGGGGTCATATGAGGCGGCTGGTCCGCGCTTCGTTAACATTGCAGCCGAGCGTCCTGCGCAACGCAACCCGCACCGTGTGGAGCCGACGCCGCCGGCCTGACTCGCCTCACGCCGGGGCGGGCAGATACGTCCGTCCCGGGGGTCCTGTGGCGTCTGCCTGCCCGCCTCGCCAGCATCCGTCCGCGCCACCCGGGGCCAACTTGAAAAATGTCAACAGCAGCTGAGAGAGAGAGAGAGCATGCATAATACAGCGGGGTGCCCCGAGAGTGCGCGGGGCCACAGGGTCCGGCGGGAGCCCCCGCCGGGCCGCCCTGGACTGGGATGTGCTCTTGCAGGGTGCCGTCGAGAGGACGCCGCCCGGGCGCACACGGTAGCAGGTACTGCTTTGCCGAGGTGGGGAGCAGCTCCTCGCCAGCTCCTCGACATCCCCGGGAACCGGTCCTCTGGGGTGAAGCCTGGCAGCCCCACACCCCCCACCCCCACACCCCCACACCCCCACACCCCCACACCCCCACACCCCCACACCCCCACACCCCCACACCCCCACACCCCCACACCCCCACACCCCCACCCCCGCCCACGCCGATTGCAAGCGGGGCGACACGGCGGCACGGCCCCTCTGTCGGCCGTACGGGCTCGGCGCGGGGCCGCGGCCGGCCGGCGCCCGTCTCAGAGGACGCGCCGGCTAATGTTCCCATTCAGCCCGAGCCCCCTCGAGGGCCCCGGCGGCGTCATATTGGGGCACTACGGGCGTGGCCGGGCGTGGCCGGGCGTGGCCGCGCGCGTGCCGCCGGCCCCCTCAGTGTCCACTGTTCACACAAGGCGGGCGTAACGCCCCCCTGGCCCCCTTTCTGCCCACGCTGATAAAACTGTAATTTCAGGGCTTGCAATTTTAAAGAGTGCGAGGAGCCTAGGCTCACTCCGCGGGCCGTCCGGGCTGGCGGGGGCCGTGAGGGACAGCGGGGGGCGGCAAAGGGGCCGGGAGGGGAGGGGGGCGAGGCCGTCCGCCTGCACGGTACGCTGCCATGTTTTTACAAGCCGCAAGGGAAAAAGGCAAGGGGTCAGAGGGGGGCACCGTGACCGCCGTGGCAGCCAGGAAATGTTTAGAAAGGGCTAATATTTTCCTTTCGCCGCGGCTCCGACGGCGCTGGGCGCCCCGTCTGCGGGACTACAAGGCGGCTCGGCGGACGACCTCATTCATTAGATCGACGTGGAAACCCACCCTTCTCTTTAGCGATTCATAACCCTTAAAAACATGACGAAGGGGATCATGGGATCGGAGCCCCCCGTGATGAGAAGACGGTCGAGGGCCCCGGCCGGTCGGGGCGCCCGCCGCGGACCAAGTCGATCACGGGGTGGGGGTGGTGGCAGCGCAGCGGGGAGAGAGAGAGAGAGAGAGAGAGAGAGAGAGAGAGAGAGAGAGAGAGAGAGGGGCAGCGAAAGGAGGGAAGAAGACGAGAATGGATGAGGAGTGATAACTGCTCGGGTTTTTGCTCTCCGGCTGGATCTATTGTGCGATGCACTTCGCCGCTATCACCTGGTCGCGGTCCACGGGAGGTGTACCGGGAGGCGGAGCGGAGTGGAGCGGCGCGGCGACGCGGTCGCGCTCCGGTGCGGAACAACTCACTTTGTTTGCCCGCAAAAATCCACCACCATCCACTACCGACCGCCGCCGCCGCCGCCGCCGCCGTCCCGCCTGCTTCTCCCACGACGTCACACAATGAGGCACCAATGATTGTGAGGCAGCGGTAGCGGCGGCGGCGGAAGGCCGCAAAAAAGGAGGGGAAATAAAAAGATGCGACAGGCAACACGGCAGCAAGCTTGTTTGTCGCTGTTTTTGCGTGCCCCGCCCCCACGCCCCACGTCCCCGCCCGCCTCCTCCCATTGTCACACGCAAACTGGTGCGGTTTGCATTAGCCCGCGCTACGCCGTGTCGTTTTGCGGTGCACAGTATCCTCGGGGAGGAAGTAGTGCGGCAGCGAGGGACCTGCCTGCGGCCTGCGGCTGAGGGCCGCGTCGGCGCTGCGCCTCCACCCCCGAGTGACACGGACTGCCTACCTCGCACGGCGCCGCACTCTCCCGAACGGGTCGGGGGAGGTTTCCCAGCCGCCACCACTTGAGCGGCACTTCTGCGGCGTTACGTCATATCTGTACCGAGCACCGCTGCGGTAATTACTCCGCTGGGCGGCTGTGCGGCGCGGCGGCGGCGGCGGCTCGCTCCACAACGCTGACGGTCATCACCAGCAGCCGGGCGGGCGGCCCGCGGCGCCCCGCGGCACCCCGCGCGGCTCCTAATCACAACACACGCACGGCCAGCGGCGCTGCGGGCGCTGCGGGCGCTGCAGCGGCGTCGCGGTCCCACACGGATTATATTATTATTATTCCAACAAAAAGTGAAGATGAATCGGGTCGTGGTCATCATCATCATATCGTCATTGCGAGCGACGCTAATGCGACGTGGATGGCTGTGGGCGCATAGCAACAAAGTGTGATAACATCGACGCGCTGTCTTCTTAAGGAGAGGGAGGGCGAGAGAGAGAGAGAGAGAGAGAGAGAGAGAGAGAGAGAGAGAGAGAGAAAGGAAGAAAGGGAGGGAGAGGAATAGAAAGAGAGGGAGGGGGAAGGTGGGAGAGGACGATAGGAACATGGGCGTGGACAAGGGTAGTCGATACAGGTGACAGGAATTATGCTGGCTGCGTTCGCCGACTCACGGCAGCGGCGACTCACCACACGGGCGGGCAACGCCATACTCGCGCTTTTTACATAGTTTCAGGCGATGATTACGATTTTTTTCGAAGGGGAGGGGCTGGGATGGTATAACTCTGCTGCATACCATGTGTGCTCTCTCTCTCTCTCTCTCTCTCTCTCTCTCTCTCTCTTTCTCTGTCTTTCTCTCTCTCCCTCCCTTGCTCTCGCAGTAATGTGTGGCTCGCGTGTGCAGGCTGCGAGTGCAGCGCGGACAGACCGTAGAGGGGGTTGCAGCCACTGCATGCCGTCGCCGCCGACGTGGCGAGCGCACAATGACGTGAGTGGCGTCGTGTGTGTGTGTGTGTGTGTGTGTGTGTGTGTGTGTGTGTGCGCGCGGCACCGCGCGTCTAGGGGAGTATTTATATCGGAACAACCCCACCCGCCAGTCAGTCAGTCAGTCAGCCAGCCAGCCGCCAGCCAGCCGCCAGCCAGGCGGCCATTCGGCACACAGACAGCGAGACCTGCCATCATCGGACTGCTGCTGTTGCTGACACGTCAAGCCAAACACGGCGCGGCTGTCGCCGTCGACTGCTGCTGGCGCACCGGCTGCCGGGGAGGAAGAACGTGGGGCGTGGAGCGTGCCGCGGGGCGCCGCTCTCGGAGCCGCGTGTGCAGCGGCGTCTCAAAGACGTTCACGTGTCGCGCGCGCACCTCCGCGGGGCTCCGCGAGGCTCGGCGGGGCCCCGCGACTCGTGGGCCACCGTGCGGCAAACCGTTTGAGCGTAGGGAGGGCGACCGCCCGCGCGCGAACCAACGCCGCGACAGCCAAACGGAATACCTGATCAACACCCCTCCCGGTGAACGGGCGGGGACGACACGAGGGGGAGAGACAGACGGAAAGAGATCCGGCGCTGTGTGTGTGTACGTGAGAGAAAGAGAGAGAGAGAAAGAGAGAGAGAGAGAGAGAGAGAGAGAGAGAGAGAGAGAGGGGGGGGGGGGGGTGCTCACCTTTTTGATAAGTGATTCCTTTCCCTTTGCTCGATCATGCCATCAAACGCGCTCAAACTCAAACAGAGCCTTGGCGTTCCCCGCTCCGTGTGGCACGAGTACCGCAGCAGAACTCCCCTTTCCGCCCGCTGCGTAAGTCTCCGATAATGAATCCATCCGCCCGCCGCGCAGGGTGCCCGGCAGAGCCTGGTAAAGGTCCCGGCGGTGCCCGCTGAGCTGCCCGCCGCGCGGTATGACTTTTCGAGAGGACGTCCCCATATCCGTCCGCAGAGAGGCGGTCCTGGCGGGGCCCCAGCGTGCGCCCAGCAGTGCCGCGGCCCCCGCAGCCCCCGCAGCCCCCGCGGCCCCCGCGTCTCCCCTGCTCCGGGGGCAGAAATAATTAAGCGGAAAAGGTGCAGAACAAAGCATGGGGGCGGCGAGCAGGGGGGGGGGGGGCACAGCAGCACGGCTTTGGCTCCGGGTTTTGAGGTTTCCCTCTCCACCCGTCGCGCACGGCTTCCAGACTTGCCCACCCCGCGCCTGGCTTTGTGGAATGTGCTGCGGTTTGGGCGCCGAGCGCTGCTGCAGTGGCTGCTCCGGCTCAGCCCGGCTCCAGCCCGGCTCCAGCCCGGCTCCAGCCCGGCTCCAGCCCCGGCTCCAGCCCCGGCTCCAGCACGGCTCCAGCACGGCTCCAGCACGGCTCCAGCGGCCCACTCGTAGGCCTGGCCTGTGAGACTACCGCCGGGGAGGGGATGGGGCGACTCCGCGACTCGTATAATACACTTCGTACTCGGCCCTCTTATAGTACCTGTCCGAGTAATTCTGCAGGACCGTGTGTGTATTTATAATATCTCACAGTACTTGGCAAGGCGGCTCAGGTCAGGCGAGTTGCCCTCCACGGAGCCCTTCGACCGACCCTTCGGTGCACACTGCGCCGCGGAGCTCCACGTCAGGCCGTGTTCAAAAATGCAGCGCGTGAGTGGCAGCGTGTATCGGCCGATGTGTGTGTGTGCGTGCGTAAGGGCGGCGGCCCCCGCTTTGTCGAGGGGGTTGAAAAGAGCAGCGCGTGGGCATAGCGTTACCACCCCCCCCCCCTGACGGCGTAAAGACCACGTCGCACGCGACCGGAGAGAAACCTATCCTACGGCGGCCACCAACGCTACCGCCGCACCCGCCCCTCTCCGCTTGGATCAGCCCGCAGCAAATGGTAGGGTTAGGTTAGGGTTCCGCTGATTAAAGACCACCGGGAGGGTATGAGAGAGAGACAGAGAGATACAGAGACGGGGGAGAGACAGAGACAGAGAGAGAGAGAGAGGGGGGGGGGAGGATCGGTAGTCGTTTCGACCCCCACAAAGAAACTGCTCGCGCCGCCGCTGTCCGACGAGGCGGACGAACGGCGGCGAAACGACGACGGCAAAAAGTGGCGTCGCTGAAGACGATGGGGATGGAGACGGGGACAGCAGAGCCGGGCGGGCGGGCGGAAAGTTTGTCCTGACAAGCCTTATTGTGCCGCTCCCCGCCACGCCCCCCGACCCCCGCCGCGGCTCCGCGGACCCACAGCGCCACCAAACTTTGGCGTCGCAAAAGGCAAACACGTGACTGTGTATGCACGACAACCCTTATTTCCTGTTAATGTTGCGATACATCCGCTGTGCAAAGATGGACAAATACACTCACGCACACACGCACACACACACACACAGACACGGGCACAGCGCCCGCCGCCGTACGGAGAAGGAGGAGGTGGAGCCTCTTCGGGGCCTCTGCGCCTTTTCGCAATATTTGCTCAGCACACAAACTTTTTCATGCCTTACTCCGACTCTCTCGCATCGCCCTGCGCGCGCCTCTTTCCCTCTCCTCCATCTTGCTCCACCGCCGCCCGCTCTCTGCTCCTCCTCATTCCCTTTTCACGCACTTAGTTCTTGTCGCACGCCGACTCCGTTCCATATGATTCGCATTTCTTCCTTCAGCCTTTGTCCTCGCGTCGCCTTCCTGCACAAAATGTGGTTCAAACACGGTTCAGATGGGAGTACAGCCAGTTCTGTACCGAGTCGTTGGTGCGGGGGGGTCCAGGGGCGGCAGGCCGGGAGCCAGCGTGCAGGGCGCGGTGGGGCCCGGGGCCGCTGCCGCCGCTGCTGGTCACCCCGCCACCATCCATAACCCCGGTATGAAGTGTGACTCAGCGGCCCCGGCAGCGCGCCGAAAGGGCCGAAAGGGCCGAAAGGGCTTCCGTGTTGCGCGCCGCGGCGGCCGCGGGAGGGAGGGGCGCTCCATCACGGAGGCGAAGGGCAGCAGCGGCGGCGCGGGGTCAGGTCGGAGTGCGCGGTGCACTACAACACAGTCAGGTCACTACTCCCACTTCTGTTCCCCAACCGCTCTGTACCCGAAGACGCATAGAGCCGGACGGTCCCCGACATTTTGAGCGATATGAACGATGAAGATGTGTGGATTGAGAATTACTAAAATTGTCAAGGCACAGGTATGGCTTGGCCTACATTCCCGACAACACTGCTGGAGCTGCTGTTGTTGAGGCGGCGACTCGCGGGGCGGCCGTGCCAATCAGACTAGAGCAGAGAGGGGGGGAGGGGGGACGGAAAGACAATCGCACAGAAGGGGTTTGAAGTGGTTTGAATAGGGACCCCCTCGCGCGCGCCAAAGGGCGTTGCTTATTAAGGGCGGAAACAATAGCAGGTGCGGGGCCGCGCTAGGCCGCGCTAGGCAGGCCGTGTACGCCTCCGAGCCCGCACTTACACCCGTCACACATCTGCCGCCGCCGCGGCGGGCCGCAGGGGCACCCACACGCCGGTACCCGCCAGCTGTCGATAACAACAACTACCTTGCGGACTTTCGCCGAAAAAGATAAGAGCGCCGCCGCCGGCAGCGGCGATGACCGCCGCGGAGGGCACTCAGACGGGGGCGTGTCATTAGTGCCGTGACCCCCGCCGATAGCGCGCTGCCGGGGGCGGGGCGGCGGGGCTCGGCTCGGCGCAGCGATCGGCCAGAGGCGCGTGCCGTGCGCGTGCCGTGCGCGTGCCGTGCGCGTGCCGTGCGCGTGCCGTGCGCGTGCCGTGCGCGTGCCGTGCGCGTGCCGTGCGCGTGCCGTGCGCGTGCCGTGCGCGTGCCGTGCGCGTGCCGTGCACCTGTCGCCGCTGGCGGCAACACGGCAAAATAAAGTTACAACACGATCGGGGAGAGTAGGGGGGTACATCGCTTGTCCGGCCTCACTTTTGTCCGACCTCGCAGTTCAACGCCCGAGGCTAGGTTAGGTTAGCTTATTTTTGGTCAGTTCAGGTTCGCGTACCCTGAGGTCGGACAATCGGAGGTCGGACAAACGATATAGACCCGAGAGTAGACATGAGAGTAGACAACGGTAGACATGCTACGGACACTTACCTCATCCAAACGACCCGCACGCTGGGAGCAAACGGTCATCCGTATACCGGCCGACTCCAGGCCCGGTGGGTGGGTTAGATTTTCTCGGGCGGCATTTAAGCCACGCGCACTTCATACAAATCTTCATCAATTTCCCTTTTTTTTTTTTTCATTTTTTGGTGATCCGTTTATGTCTGCTTTGAGAAACGAATATCTTCCGATATAAACCTTCGACAGGCGTGCGTCCCCAACCACAATAAGAACATTTAGCGGGGAAAATGATCGTTTTTGAAAAGCGCGGCGGGAGTGGTTGACCCCGCGGCGCGGTGGTGCGGGCGTCAGCCCCGTTCCCACAGCGGGCGGCGCACGGCGCACGGCGGGCGCCCGCTGCAGCTGATGCCGCCTCCGTGTGTCGGATAATTTGTGTTGCAAATTATTTTTCCCGCGTGCCCGCGCCGCGCTCCCAGTCCCCAACGCGGCACTGCGCGGCGACTAGAGACCGAGAGACGCTCCCCTGCGCATGGCGCCACCTTAGGCGCAGTCACCCCAGACCACCGCAAATGTGTCATAGCTGACGAAGATCAAGTGAATCTGATGCAGAAAAACCAACGTATTGCCTGAGTCTTAGAAGCAAGCCACTCCTGGTGCAACGGAGTCCAAGACGTTTGCCTATTGGGACCAAGTGCACACCCACTTTTTCAACTCTTTTTTTTTCGGACTTGAAGCGAGCGCGATTACAACCTTCCGCTTTAGAAAGCTGGACAGTCAGTGATCATCAAACGGTAATGATGGGTCCTCATTCGGTGACAGTGGAGAGTCGACGTTCTGGCCCGCAGCGTTGCACGGGGCACCGAGACTCCCTATGTTCTCGGTTATGAACGGCCTGGGCCCGGGAGGTGCCCGGCGGCGGAGCCCGGTGGAGCCCGCGAGGTGCAAGACGTGGCCGCGTTTATGCACAGGTGAATGTGCGCTCCGCTGCTCCACGGTGATATATCAGCGGAATCTCCCGCTCTCGCGCTCTCTCTCTCCCTCTGTCTGTACCCCTCCGACCCCGCGCCCGTCTCCCTCTCTATCTCTCCTCCACGGGCCCCGACTGTTTCGCACCCATATGGCCTATGGGAATACTAGGCTCGGCTTTCAGAGCGCCGCTGCCGCCACTGCGCCGCCCTGACTCTCTTTTCTTCCAGAGGTATGACTACCTCCGTCCGTGAGTGTGTCTCTATTTTCCCTTTCGCATTGTCCGTGCGAAATGGCCTCCCGCGAGCACGCACGCACACACGCGCGAGCGCGAGCATTACAATTTTCATCCTTTTTTTCTCTCTCTTCTCTGGAGGCAGGCCGCCTCCTGAATGGGCCCCACATATGGAGGTTCGCGAGTAACAGCGAGTACCGCGGCTCCCGGGGTTCCCACATCCCATCGCTGCCGTGTCACCGTCCCAAATGCGACTTGAAAGTGAAGTGAGTTTTCTCCCCACGCCTTCCGCCGAGGGGGGCGGTGCGGTGCGGCTAGAGCGCGCAGTGGCAGCGGCAGGGCCGGGCCGGGCCGTGCGGGGCCGTGGTGCCATGGGGAGAAGTATGTCGATGCGGAGGAAGGTGGTGGTAAAATAAAAGTGCAAAATTAATATCAAAACAACATTTATCAATGTCTAAGTTGGTCCGGCGGAAGAGTCAATTAGTGTAGAAGCGCCACCCGACCCGAGCGAGCGCGGCCGTCCCGACGGCGTCCGCCTGGGAAGCGCTGGGCCTGCTAGGGGGCTGCTCGTGCAGAAGCAACCCTTTTCCGTCCCCTTCGCGAGCGACACGACAGCTGTATACAGAGACAGCACCGAGGAGCTATGGGATAACCGCTGCTGTCCAGCGCCGCCCCCGGTACCCGCCCCCGGTACCCGCCCCCGGTACCCGCCCCCGGTACCCGCCCCCGGTACCCGCCCCCGGTACCCGCAAGGGGGGGCTCTGCCGGCTGCTCCAGAAACGTCCCCCTTTTCTGATCCCCCGCGCTCCTCGCCGCGCCCCCTCTGCTCGCTGCCAATCTCATATTGCCCGCCCCGGCGGCGCCCCGCGGCCCCACGGAGAGCCCCCATCTCTGCTTGTGATCCCGCCGCGCCGAACGAGTGAGTAAAGCGGCACGCGAGGCTCCGCCCCGGTGGCGGGGGCCGGTGCCGCTCGCTAAGTATTCCCGTGCTGCCCCCGCGGTATATTGCCTTCCGCCGGAGGCAGAGGCTCCCCGACAGGCGGCGGCCGGGGAGGTGTGATTACGATTGGAGGGAAATATATCGAGGGACTTGGTGCGGGCGGGCAGGAACAACAGCGGCCTAGCGCCGCCTAGCGCCGCCCGGACTGCCGCCCGGCTCCGAGCACGACCGCCCCGCCCGTTCCCACGGCGGCGACGCTGCCGGACAGCACGGCCAGCGGGCACTGATGGAACGCAATGCGAGGATCGACAGCTTCTGGGGGCGTGGCGGGGCGTGGCGGGGCTGGGTGGGGGCCGTGCGGGAATGGCGGCTGGATCGGCTGGAGCGGCTGGAGCGGCTGGAGCGGCTGGAGCAGCTGGACAATAAGGACACCGAGGCGGAAAAATAAATCCGTACATTATCGGGGTGCACAAACCTTCTTTATGGACTCAAACCAGACCCTTTACCCATCTGCAAAAAAAAACAATGCTCAGCAAAATGTTGCAACGTTTTATAAAAAAATTCCGATTGAAATTTTATTGGCTTTGTTTGGTGCACATAGGCTGCTTACATCGCACACGGAAGGAATAGCGAATCGACGTCGTGCTCGTGTTGTCTGTCATTAGGTCAGCAGGCGCCGCTGTGAGGGGCGGGGCGGCGGCGGCGGCGGCGCTGACCTCTCCGCCTGGGGACCTTGATCCCCGCCGCGCCCCGCGCTGGCGTGCGCCGGCGCGTGCCGCGGCCCTATGCATGACACACAGTGAAAGGCGCGGCCTGCACGCCGCCGCCGCGGGACCCGCCGGACCCAGGGTCGTACAGCTCTCCTACCCGCGCAGCAGCCGCCGCGGCCACAGAGCAGCACCAGCCGCCCCTTCAAAAAAAGAGAGAGGGGGGGGGGGAGCAACATAAAAGGTATGAAAAACTTTGCAGGCAAAAAAAAACACGTTGCAGTTCGCAGCGCGGTTGCCTGCATCAAGCCGCGCACCGCTGCCGCCGCCGCTGCTATGGTCAGCGTGGAATAAAGAGCGGGCTGCATTGTGTTCGAATCCGCCGGATAAAGGAGTGGAGCCCAGGCCAGGTCCGTGGCCCTGCGCAGCCCCGCAGCTCCGCAGGTCCAGGGCCGCGCGGGCCGCGGTGGCTGCGCTCTCCGCGGGGAGCGGCCGGGGCCCGCGCGCCGGACGGCGGGGCAGCAGTACCTGCTCCTGCCGCCGTTCCCTCGGAGACCAAGGAGGTCATAAATGTTGCCAGCGGCGGTGGTGGTGATAGCGGTGGTGGTGGTGGTGGTGGGCCTCGCGTGCGGGAACAGGGGGAGAGAGAGAGAGGGGAGAGAGAGAGAGAGAGAGAGAGAGAGAGAGAGAGAGAGAGGGAGAGAGAATGGGTGCGATTTTCAGACTGTGTCTGCAGGACGATGCGTTATGAAAAGCGACGGAGGCCAGGGGGGAGGGGGGGGCAGAGAGGGATGTATTCGCGTATGCTGTGTGTGTGTGTGTGTGTGTGTGTGTGTGGACGATCGTGCAGCGGTGTGCACTGTGGCAGGCCGCTGCGTGCGCCGGGGCCGGCCGGGGCTGTCCGGCTTCGGGCCTGGAAAGAAAGGGTGCTGGTATAAAGTGGTCGTTTTCATAATGGAGATTGCATGGGGAAAAATTATGAATTATTATTGTGTTGTTCCTCGGCGTGTTAGGTCTATGTGTGTGTGTGTGTGTGTGTGTAAGGGAGGCAGAGAGAGAAAGAGTAAGAGAGAGAAAGAGAGAGAGAGAGCAGAGAGAGAGAGAGAGAGAGAGAGAGATCGTTACCCGTGGTGGCGGTAATGAACCTAGTCATTGCCGTCACCATCACCATCATCGTGGCCGTCAGCCGTCACCACCGTCATCGGTTCCCGCGGCGGCGTGCCGGACCGCGGCGCGTCCGATCTGATCGCCACTCGTCCCGCCGCGGTCACCGCACCTCCCGACCCTTTTTTTTATCACCTGCTGCGTCCGAAAGCGGCGTGGTACGGGGCCCCCATAGTCCAGCCTGCGTCTGCTTTCCGCGGACGCGTCCGTTGCGTGCCGCGTGCGTGCGTGTGCGCGTGCGTGCGTGCATGCGACGCGGCCGCGTGTGTGCACGCCGCGCCACGCTAAACGCGACGCGCAGCGCGGAGCGCGCGGCGACGTGCAGGCCGCGGACGTGCAGGCGGCGGCGGCGGCGGCGGCGGCGTGGACCCCGGCGGCGGCGGCGGCGGCGCTCTGTACACTCTGAAGAAAG
The DNA here is from genome assembly GCA_026979955.1 of Megalurothrips usitatus. Classification (NCBI taxonomy): domain Eukaryota; kingdom Metazoa; phylum Arthropoda; class Insecta; order Thysanoptera; family Thripidae; genus Megalurothrips; species Megalurothrips usitatus. The sequence continues at coordinate 4,721,370 of CM049597.1, read as the reverse complement.
AGAAGGCAGCAGAGTCACGACGGCGATGAATTATGCCAACAGGGGGCCCCCTACCCCTCCCGCTCCCGCCTGCCTCACAGAGGCGAGGTGGTGCTATGCATGGCTGGCGCCGACGGGGCCGACACTCGGGACACACACACACACACACACACACACACGGCGGGGGTGCGGCCCGGAAGGGGGTCACCTCAGGTGCACGTAATTCGGATCCGTGCGCCACGCGGGGGTTCAAGCACCCCCCATTACTTAAAACGTCCCTGTCAAGAGTGCGCAGCGCTGCAAGTGAAGAGGGAGAGAGGGAGGGAGGGAGGGAGGGAGGGAGGGAGGGAGGGAGGGAGGGAGGGAGGGAGCAGGCGAGTTGAGGTCGGGATTAATTGAATGCAGGGTGGCTGCCACGAAGTACGGTACACAACGTTTAAAGCGACATTTAATGTTTCGGCTGCCGGCGGTCGAAACCTTTTGCGGGCAAGGATTTGCGAATCTTTATACACCGTGTGCTGACTGAGCCGTGGTGTTTTTCAAGTAGCGTACTTTCAAGTTTTTCTCCTTGCGACTGGCTTGTTGCGGCGGAGGGTGGCAGCAGCAGCACCCCGTTCACCGTGCCAGTGTACTACACCGCTGATATCTGGTGAACGCCACCAACCCCACGCACATCGCCCACCCCCCGCGACACTCCAGTCCCCCGACATTGCACTAGTTCCTCCGGTGCTCCAGCAGCAGCAGCTCCAGCGCTAGCGCCAGGCTCCAGTGCCGGCTCCAGCACCCGGCTCGCCGCCGCGGCAGGTAGAGCGGCGGTGCGCGGAGCTCGGGAGAACGCGAGGAAAAAGTGGGTCCGCTCCTCTGAGATTGTCGAAGTCTCGTTAGCGCGACGTCGGCGGCGGCGCCGGCGTCTTTACCGCGCCCCCCTCGGCAGCCCAGGCCTGGCGGCGACACCGTCACCGCCGCCGCGGACCGCGCCGCGCACTGCACCTATCTCTCTCTCTGTCTCTCTCTCTCTCTGTCTCTCTCTCTCTCTGTCTCTCGCTCTCTCTCTCTCTCTCTCTCTCTGTCTCTCTCTCTCTGGCTCTGTGCCTCTCTCACCCGTCACCGTCACTGCAGCCCGGCGTCATGCCGCATACAGCCCTCCCAGTTATCGCGCATTTCGCGGGGAGGCGGAAACACGAAAATTATTACACGATCGAGCACCTACACGTTGTCAGCCCGGCCAGAAAATGCCGTGGAATAACGGTCAGCCTGCCAACCAAATCGTCGTCTCATGCGACTCGACCCGGCGACAGCCATCGTCGCGGCACCACTGAACTTTCATAAATTTTTTTTTATCATCTTTTTGGCTCTGGTCCGTCAGAGTTGGTGCGCACTGCAGTGCGGAGGCGGCAAGGAGAGAACTCCGAGGTGCTCCTGACGGCGGGGGCGGCACTGCCAGGCCGTGGGTCCGCGGGGTTGGCAGCGCCGGCGGGAACCGGCCGGGCCGGCGACAATCAGCAGACGACACAAAGATGTGAGTCGGAGGGGGCGGCGAAAAAGAGGGCAGGGAGGTAAAAAGGTGAGGCAGCGAGTGGGAGAGGGGTGGAGGGGGGGGGGGGGCGATCACGGGGTCCTAAACCAACAAACCTTCTAAAACGACTTGATAAACAGCGTCGCCCGCCGGGACGGGACGGTCCCGGGCCGCTGGGGGGCCACGTCCGGCCGGCGCTCTTCTCTGTCCTTGTCGCTCCCGCGGGCGCCCCACCTGAGGAAAATAGTGAGAGAGAACGAGAGAGAGAAAGAGAGAGAGAGACATTGACGGGGTGGGGGGCGTGTGTGCCCTTCCCCCAGACGGGACAAACAGGCGGCTCGGCCTGTTAGGTCGGCCCGGGCTGAGCACCATGACCCTCCACATGACGTCCCAAGACGGAAGGACGGCGGCGGGCGGCGGCGGCGCCAGGACCGGCGAGGCGCGCCGCCGCCAGCCAGGTAGCCGCCAAAGCCGGGCGGCTGCCGCTGCCGCCGCCGCCGCCGCCGCCGCCGCCGCCGCCGCCGCCGCCGCCGGCGCGGCACTAGAAATTCAGCGACCTGCCGTGCCTCCCGATGGCTTCATTTCGGTCCCTGGCGACACGCCGCCGCCATCGCCTCCCTGCTAACCCCGCCGAAAGACAGACAGACAGACGGACGGACGGACAGCAGACAGGCGGACAGGCGGGGCGGACAGACAGCACGTGCTAATCGGCCGCCATTATGTCATTTCCAGAAGATATAAAGCGCTGCCGTGTTTTTATGGCAGACGCTCGGCTCTCCTTGTACCCCCTTGCCTCCTATCCGCCGTGTTCTGCTCTGTTCCGTTCATTCCCTCTCTTTGTTTCGCTCACTTTCGCGCTCTCTCTCTGTCTCTCTCTCTGTCTCTCTCTCTGTCTCTCTCTGTCTCTCTCTCTCTCTCTCTCTCTCTCTCTCTCTCTCTCTCTCTCTCGGTCCCTCTTATCGGGGAAGTACCTCCACCTCCCATTCTCCCCCTCTCTCCCTCTCACTCCTTTTCACTCGTTTTCATTATTTCCCTCTGGCACTCTATCTCTCTCTGTCTCTCTGTCTGCCTCTCTCTCTCTCTCCCACGCGAACAGGCGCCTCCGCCGCCGCACCTCTCCTTATCCCTGTTTCGCGCGCCGAGTGCTCCTCGCTTTTGGCGCCATATCGGGGGGCTTTTTAAAAACAAACCGGGCGGAGCGAGCCGCGTCGGGAGAGCTGCCTAAAGCGGAGAAGTGGAGAGGAGAGAGGAGAGCCCGTTCCCCGGAGGCCGACCCGCCCGACCCGTCACTCCTTTATTTGGAAGAGCTTTATCAGGCCACAAGCACGACATATATTCTTTTTCGGCAGAAGGGTTCGACAAACACACGCACCACCTGGTGGTGGGGCGAGGAGGAGGGAACGGGAGGGGGGGGGGACGCGTCCGAACACGGTCACCGCATCGGTCTCCCTCTTTCTCTCTCTCGCTGACAATTTGGTAGGCAGGCGACGGCGGGGGCCCGGCAGAGAGAGACAGAGAGGGAGTGTGTGTGGGCACCGTGTTTGCAGACGTGACCCGCCGTAGGACCATGCTGCTGCCGCCGCTGCCACCGCCGCGTCGGGCGCGCGCCGTCGGCATACCGAATGAGAAGCGCCCCTCCCCCCTCCCTCCCCCCCCCCCCCCCCCAGCGCCGCAGGCCAGAAAGATGTAACGTTCGAGGCTACTGACATCTCGTCTCTCTCCTTCGCTCCCTCGTTCTCTCTCTCTCTCTCTCTCTCTCTCTCTCTCTGTGCCCCAAACGAGGCAACGACCAGGGCTGCCAGACAGATGGGGCAAGAGGGTGGACACCCCACAAATGCTCCCCCCCCCCCACTCCTATAGGGCTGTTCCGTTTGTGCCCGCAGCCCGGTGACGACTTCCCTGGGCGGTCAGCCCCACGGGGGGTCAGCGCGGGTCAGTAAGGGAAGCCCTCGCCGCGTCCTGCCAGGTCACACGGGCGGCGTTAGGGAAACACGTCGCCGATCCGTTTCCGATGGTGTTTGCACTGCTGGGACAGCCGGGGCGGCCGCCTTCTAGCCGCGGGGGCCCCGCCGCCCCGCCGGCCCCGCTGGTGGCGCCGCGCGCACGGTCGATGCTGCTCGACGCCGTCAAGTGCCCCGGCGGCCTGCGACGCCCCTCCGGCCCGCGCCGCACCGCACCACACCGCCCGTGCACACGCGTATGCAGATGCGCTCGCAGAGTGCCGTGGCCCCACGGCCGCCCCCGGCTGCTGGGGGACGCCCCCCTCCCCCATACCGTCACCGTGCGGGTGGCGAGAGCTCTCCCAGCGGCGGCGCCCCCCGCGCCATTCTCTCCCCCGTGCTCCTGCTGCTGCTGCTGTTCGCAGCGGGAAGAACAGCGTCACCGAAATGCTGCTGCTGATGCACAACAACAACAGCGTCAGCAACAACAAGAGCAGCAGCGCCGGGGCTGGGCCGGGCTCCAAGTGCCGGCCGGGCTGCTGCCAGCACGCGCTGCACCGCGGAGGAACCTGTTTCCGTGCGTCCGGCGGGCAGGCAGGCAGGCAGGCACCAGGTAGCAGGCCGGCAGCCAGGCCGGCAGCCCGGGCCTGAGGAGCAACAGGAGGGGCTTGGCTGTTATCAGGTCCTTACCCTCCCCGCTAAACGGATCACTCGGCTGCTGCAGCGGCCGGGAGGAGCGTCAGCTCCGCTCTCCCGCTGGAGCACCGGCTGCGTCAGCCGCTGCGCCTCCCGCCTCTCTCTCTCTCTCTCTCTCTCTCTCTCTCTCTCTCTCTCTCTCTCTCTCACACACACACGCACGGCACGCAGTGAGGGCTCATAATATTTTTACCATCTCGTCTCTCCCCGTCACCGGGCCGCGGGTTCGAATCGAATACTGACAACGAGGCGGGTTCGAGTGCCGACGGCAGCGGATGCCTCGGACTGCTCAGTGAGGGCAGCCAACCCTTTTGTTCTTTCCGAGCGGGCGAGCGAGTTTCCACCGTTGGGACGGCGTTAGATACAATTAAGCGATAACATCAACGTGCGACAAAACGTAAAAGCTGTAGAGTGTGTGTGTGTGTGTGCTGCTCAGTAAGAGAAATGGAGATTTCTTAAGCAGCAGTAGTGGTAGTAGGCGTGCCCCGGGCCTCTTGCTAAGTAGTGCTGCTGCTGGCTAAGAGGGGGGGGGGGGGGGGCGCCCGTGTCCTGCCCGGGGGTGCCGTTGCATGATGTAAGCGTTTTGTGCAGACTTCATTAAAGGCGGGGCTCGGGCTGCTTGGTTTGCGTGTCGTTGCCGATCGAAAACGCGCGTGTACTCACACATACACTTGCACACGCACACACCGACACACACACACACACACACACACACACGGAGGCTTGCAGCTGCGTTTTACCTGCATTTAATTGCTTTCGGTCGTGTATGGGGCGCCTTGCTCTACCTGCTTTGATGTTCGACGAGGAATTTTAATCTGATTTGCGCTTAGAATGGCGAGGGGGGAAGGGGAGATCGGGTGGGGTGGGGGGCGGGTGTTAGGGGGTGATTGTGACATTACCCACCGGCGGTGTGCCCCGGATGCATCCGCATGGGGCGAGGGCGTGATAAGCGCGTGCAGTTTGCGGATATTTCGCGCATCCTACGTAGATCTTTTCGGCGTCGACAACGGACTCTCGACGCAGTCGACGACGTCCACCTCGTCAGGACTGCCGTGTCGCCTCCAGCTTCCGGGCCGCATTCCGGAGGGTGTGGCCGCCTGCACTCGTGCATGCACGCCGCTGCACTTGGCTGCCGCCGCCGCCGCCGCCGCCGCCGCTGCACGCCCTGCACTCGCTACACCACCACCTACCTGCTCTGCCGCGCCTCAGACATCCGAAGCATGTCATTGTAGAGCCCGTCTCTCTCTCTGTCTCTTTCCCGCTCTCTCTCTCTCCCCGCGCGGCGCTCTGGCATATGGCGCACAAGCCGGCGCAGCGAGATGAGGCGTTCCGGATACGTAATGCCCCACTATTTCCTTTGAGATGTCACGCCAGTCATACCGCGCGCGCACACATACACACACACACACGTACGGCCCCCACACTCACACACACACACAGACACTCCCGTGTGCACACATTACACTTTCGCCGTGCTCGCGCGCGGCTGCCGCGCGCGGCCGAGCGTCGCTGCGCGAAATCGGTGTAATTTTCTTCCGGTCTCCGTGACTGTGAGGTCTGTGGGGCGGCAGCCGTCCGTTCCCTCGCTACGCCGCGGGGCCCGCTGCCGCCGAGCAGCACTCCGAGACCAGCGCGGGGCGCGGGCCGATTGCAGAGTGCAGAGCGGGCCGCGCCTCGGGCCGCGGGGGGGCGCTGCGCCGGCGGCACCCGCCGAGGCACCCGCCCGGGGTTTTAGTGTCGGCGCAACATTTCCACGTAATGACACACGCAACCAACGCGGCAGCGGCGCAGTAGTAATACCCCCGCACTGCTGGCGGCAGCGGGCCGCGCGGGGTTCTGCATGCGGGGCCCGGCCGCCTGCGGTGGCGGCGGTAGGCAGCCCGGCGGGCAGCCGTGCACGCCGGCGAGGTTGCCTGCCTACCCCGCGCCCGGCGGGCGGCAGCGGGCGGCAGCCCGGCAGGCCGCAGTCAGCCCCCGCGGCGTGGATGCCAGCGGGGCGCCGCGGCACTAGTAGCTGTCCGGCGCTGCCCGGCGGGTGAGGAGTCCGGAATGCGTGCTCCACATACGGGCGCCCAGCCAGCGGGGCACAATGGGCTGCGAAGCGGGCGCCGCGGCGCCTGGCCGGCCGAGTAAGATCCACATACACAGTAGTGGGCGAGGTGCGCCACGGAGGCAGCGTTCACAAAAGTTTTGAGAACGAAAAGAGAGAGAGAGAGAGAGAGAGAGAGTGTGTGTGTGTGTGTGTGTGTGTACCGAGGTCCGAGGTCCGCGACCGACCGGTGACAAACAGTCCACGACGAAGCACTCCACTAATATCTTTAACGTAAATTTTATTTTTATTTTTCTTCTCTGAGATCTAGGAGGATATTGATGACGCGGACAGAGCAGCAGGCGGTGTATCAATGTGCTGTGTGTGTGTGTGTGTGTGCAGGGCCTCGTGCGTAGTGCCTATAACGCCGCTGCACCATTATTGGCAGTCTCAAACTTTTGTCGGCGACGCCGCCGCCGGCCCGAGGTGCGGCGCCACGCAGTATGCGGCCGCGGTAATGAGTAGTGCCCCCCTCCCCCCTCTCCCCCTTCCTGCCCCCCTCTCCCCCTTCCTGCCCCCCTCTCCCCCTTCCCCCCCCCCCCCCTCGGGAAGCCTTTCTCGATAGTTTCCTGTATCGGCGCCCGCGGCCTCCGCCCCGCGGCCACGAAGGAAAGGCCAGGACGGCGACGGCGGCGGCAGCGCGGCCCGCGGGGCCCGGCCCCGCACGCCCGGCACGCCCTGCTATCGCGCCGCGACAGCCGCAGCCGCCGCCCCGCCGAGCCACGCAATCACATGCGCCCTCGGGGGCCGCGGTGGGAGGGGCGGGGGGGGGCGTGTCCAGGAAACACGTAGCGCAGCTCGCGGGGCGCGGCGAGACAGAGGGGCGTCGTAGTGCGCAGGAAGTGCTGCCGCGTTTGATGGCCGGAGCTAGTTGGGATCGTGGTCCCCCGGGTCGTCCGGGTCCTGGTGCCCGGTCCCGCGGTGTCCTGCAGCTCGGCCGACGCGGTCAGCAGCCGACTCAGAGCGCCGCCTCGCCCTCCTCTGGACATTAAGATGCACAAGGCGCTCTTTATAGGTGAGCCACAAAAGCTAACGACATCCTTCCTGGCTACCTAACTGCGGCTGTTCGGCGCCGCCTAGGCCGGCCGGGGAGGAAGGACCTCGCGGGAAGGAACCGATCACAACCCATAACATCGGACGCTCCGCCGAGCATGAGGGGCGGCGCAGCAGCGGCGCAGCAGCGTCCCTTAGAGATTCCTGTAAGTCCTTGTTCGTACGTAAGGCCGGTGGGTAATGCCATGCACCTGTACAAGGCGGTGGCCGGCGGCGGCCGCGGCAGCGCCTGCCTAACAAGGGTTACACATTATAATGCCATTGTCTGCGGGGCCTCTGGCTGCCTCCGGCCGCGTGCAGTGCGGAGGAGGGCTTCACCACGGCCGCCGACACACCGCCACCGCCGCGGCCACCTCGGCCACCACCACCACCGACAGGGGCTCACTGTCAATTAGGGGGACACGCACAGTAAGTGGCCGTGATTTGCTCACCTGCTGTTTTCGTGTGCGAGAGCGAGCGAGAGAGGAGATGCGTCGGCACCGAAATAAGCCAGCAGGCAGCCCCGGCCCCGCGGACGGTACAGCAGCCCGCCAGTGTGGGCGCGAGCGTCGCTGCCGAACCAGTCGCGCTACAGCACAGCGACAGGCGCAAATTGCCGGGGAAACATGTCTTCCAAATGTTTCACTGTCATACTATACATTCTCTGGTTGGTATTTGTTATTTATGTATAATTTAAAAAAATATTAATTTGAAATTTTCGTTTTCCGTGCGTGGGCCGGTACACAAACCGCGAAGGCGGCGAAAGCGCCAACCTGTCAGACCGCCGGTCACTGACCCATCTCTTGAACACATTTTCCACGTCCATAGATACAGTTTGGCTCGGCGAGGCCTGCGCGGCGGCGTATAGAAAGCGTGTCGCCATTGTCTCTTTGTGCCCGGCCGCCCCGGCCGCCCCGCTGCTGTAATTATTAGCCATCGATGTCATGTCTATTCATGCGACTGCCCGAAAGGGGGTTCCGGTTTCCATGACGACGACGCCCCGATTGTTTTCGTAATGCCGCCCCCCTCGGGACCCCCCGCGGCCCCCCGCGGGCCCCCTCCTGCCGTGTGCTGCCGCCTGGAGCGGAGCAGGTGTCTCAGGTGTCTCTCACGTCGTCTGCTAGACACTCCGCGGGACACACCGCCGCTGGCGCCGCTGGCGGCGGTGCCTCCAGCCTTCAGACACGCCCCCTCCCCCTCCTTTCTTGAATTTTCACTGTAAAAATATTTTTCGTCACAACGAAAATCCGCTCTTTAATTTTGTTTAAGATTTTTTCGTCTCCAAAATATTTTGTCACGAAAAAGAATTGCTGTCGACTTCTTGTAAAGACAAAACCTAGGTAACATACCAAAATCCCACTGTTTATTTTTTAAGCCGAATTTTTATTTTGCGCTGTTTGTTGGGCTGGATAAAAATTCAAAACGAAAAGGGGCAAGCAAGATAGGGCGCGTGCGCGGGTCTTTCAGAAGGCAAGGAAACGTGAAGTTTTGTGCATGCATGAGGTGAAGGGCGGCTCTGGATGCATTGTCCCCCGGGGACCCCCCGCAGGGACGCGTCACGACTCGGATATATTACACTTACAGTGCATAAAGGTGAGATCGATGGACCAGCAGGGCGTGCGAGGCCGAGTGTGTACGGCGGCGGCGGCGGTGCTTGGAGGGGCGGGGCCGCGGGGGCGGGCGGCAGGCCGGGCGCACGGGCCTCCCACGGGACAGGTAAATTTACGCCGCGCCTACGTGACGGCGCGTGCGTTTAGTAAATTAAATGGCGTTTTCATCGGCCCGTGCCGCGAAAGGGGACACGAGATGTGCTGCAGCGCGCCGGGCGCCAGGCGCCAGCAGGGCACGCGACGCAGGCCTGGCCAAGGGCCTGGAGGCACGCGCCACGACCCGGCCCCCGGCGGCGGCTTGGCGGCAGGGCGGGGTCAGGCCCGATCGATAGGTTTTGCAATAGGAGCATTTCGATTTATCGGCAGCAGGTGTCTGCGAGCGAAATGTCCGATAAGGTCCGCGGCCAGTATCGGCAGCAGCGGCAGCGGCTGCGTGACTCATCGCTAATCGCAGGGAACGCGGCCCTTATTCGCAGACAGAAATGTTGAGGAGCCGCCCTTAAACGTCTCTTGCATTAAACGTCCGCACCCTCCTTCCTCTTCCATAAAAAAAATCGTAAAACGCCGCGTTAAGGATGGGGTTTGAAGTGGTGAAAAAAAAAGTGAGAGGGCGCACTTTTCGAAATGAAGCCTCGTCATCACCCACCGTGATCAAATGGAAGCAAATGACCCGAAATCATCCCCGTGTCTATCTGCGCAGCGCAGGCCGGAGCGGTACAACCAGCCGGTGCCCCCTTCCGCCTTCGCAATGCACTTGGGACGCCCGCCCGAGCTCTGCCCTCCACTCGCCCCTCTTTCAAGAACAATAAGCCAATATAGGAAGGGGGCGGAGGAAACGGGAGCGAAACCGATTTTTGTATGACTCCTCAACAAGAACGGGAGCAGCGCGCCCGGCTCGCCAGACGCCGCGGCGAGGCGGACCGGGTCCCGCACATTTTACAATCCCGCCCCCGTTTCGCATTAAGAGCGGGCGCGAAGCGCGGCGGGCTCTCAGACCGTTTTACTTTTGTCGATAACTGCATGTGCGCGACGGGGACGGCGGAAGGGCAGGGGCGGCCCTCGCGGGGGGTGCGGCTGCAGCCGGTGCGCGGCGGCAGCGACGGCGGCGACGCGGAGCACCGCGGCGGCAGGCGGTGTTCCGCGGTATAACTTCCCATCGCGGGGGCCACGCCGAGCCCGCGGCGGCGGCGCCGCTCCAGCACCGCGGCTCCAGCACGCTGCCCCACAGCACACGGCTCCAGCACCGCGGCTCGCGGCCGGCACGGTCCGCGGCGCAGCGCGCTCCGCCAATGCGCGCGAATTCGAACTAAATCTATCTCAAGTTGGACTGTGGACGCCGCGGCGGGGCACACGCAGACCCCCGGCCCGGACCCGCCGCCAACGCCCGCATGCCCTGCAGCGACGCGGAGCGGGAGGCGGCGGCGGCGGCGGCGGCGGCGGCACGGCAGCAAGCAGTGGTGCCGCAATAAGTTGGGACTGCGGCCTGCGGCGCGGTGAACGCGAGGAGTTTGCGGCGGCGAACAGCGCGCGCCCGCCGCGGAGAGGAGAGGAAAGGAGGCGAGAGAGAGAGAGAGAGAGAGAGAGAGAGAGAGAGAGAGAGCACGTCGTGCAGCGCAGCGAGCACCTCGCGGGGCGGAGCAGAGCGGACCAGGGTGGCGAGCACCCACACCCGCAAACTTACCGATACCGGGTCGGGCGAGCCCGGCGGCCCGCATCGCCCGCCCCCGGCGACCCCCGGCGGCACGCACCGATAGTTTTTGTCCCCGCGCGATGGGCGGCTGTTTAAGCCCCGCCCCCCCTGCGGCGTGCTGCGGCACTCCTGGTCCAGATTTCCTGCTCCCCCCGCCAACGCACCGCACACCGCGGCCGCTGCCACGGACAGCGCGGAGCTCCGCGGAGCCGCTGCTGTGTAGCTCTGTCCTTGTCACGACGCTCCCGCCCTCCGCACAGGTAAGGTGTGCGAGTGAGAGGGAAAGGGGGTGGGGGCGGACGCGGACTAATGATCCGGGGGCCAGACGAGAAATGTGATGAGGGACGAGCCCTCCTCTCGGGTCGGCCCCGCTGTCTTCCCGGCCCACAGCAAGCACAGCAGCCCTCGGCAGGACCAGGCCGGGCCCCCGCTTTCGGGCCCATTGTTTCTGCTCTCTCTCTCTCTCTCTCTCTGACTCTCTTTCTCTCCCTCTCATTCTGGTACCCCTCCTTATCTCTTTGAAGCCACCTGAAGCAGCAACAACAGAGAGAGAGAGAGAGAGAGAGAGAGAGAGAGAGAGAGAGAGAGAGAGAGAGAGAGAGAGAGAGAGACCCCTGCCAGCTCCCCCACCTGTCTGACACTGAAAATAATAACCAGGGATCAGGAAACGGCCAGGTCTGGGGTCTGTGTCTGGGGTGGTGCGGAACCTCTTTGGCGAGTTGGCTTTATTTATTTCCGCTTTGATGCAGCAGCTCTTTGGCTGTCTGGGCGCGCGGGACGACGAGAGGAGTTTCTCGGTCGTAGCGCCCGCCGCCGCCGCCTCTCGCCTCTGCGCTTTCGTGATGCACTCAAAGCGAACGGTAAACGTGCTGATAACGAGCTGGGATTGCCTTTATCCGGCAAAGTATATCACGGCGAGCGAGGGGGGAGGGGGATGCAGAAGACTATTTTCCGTTCTCGTCCCACTCGCCCCGGAAGTCGTAGTAATATGAGGATGGGAAGTAGGGAGAGAGAGAGAGAGAGGAGAGAGAGAAAGAATGCGATATAGGGGCTTCGGCTCGAGTCCTGCTCTGCCACCGGGCGGCGGGGCGGGGCAGGCGGGAGCGGAGCGGGCGGGCGGAGCGCCGCTTAGGTAGGCATCCCGGTGGCGCCGGCGCGGAGCTGGCGGCCTACCCACGCCGCGCGCCCAGCAGGAGGGAGTGGGGAGGAGGGGGTCCTGCCGCCCGTCGTGTCGCAACTCGGCCGGAGACAAACTTTTGCGGCAGACAGTGCGTTTTGAATAATTTGTTGGTACGTTATTCCCGGGGCACGTTCACATGTGTACGCGGGGGGCGGCGGCGGCGGTGGCTGCGGTGGTGGCGGTGATGTTGGGGGCGGCGGTGCTCCGCCAGTGGACCGCTAACGCCTTCTCGCACGTATATCGAAAACGACTTGGCTGCTCAACGCCGCCGCCTGCGGCCCCCTGCCGCGGTGCGGGGCGTGCACAAGCGCCTCTGTAGTACGGCGGCAGGGGTAGCAGAGCTGTTTCTCCCCGGCGTGGCGTGGCGTTCCGAGCCGTGCCGTGCTGCGACGCGACGGGTCGACTTCCCCGCCCGAAGAATGGGCAGACCGAGTGCCGCCCCGGCCCGCGGCCCCCGGGGCGGGGCCCGGCCGCCCCCCCCCCACACCACCACGGCCCGTCAAAGGGTGATGATCGGGGCACTTTGGCGTGTCGTGGTGGGCGGGGTGCTCGGGCACACGGACGCTTCCGTGTGTGTGTGTGTGTGTGTGTGTGTGTGTGTGTGGTGTTTGGACGGCGTCGTGTCGTGCGTGTTTGACGACGTGTTTCACCCCATGTGGCGCCCCAAACAGCGCGGTAACAACAACAACAGCCTTCACCGCAACGCATCGGAAACCCGTGCGAGGCAAACGCGATGAGACAACGGCGGTGGCGGCGGCGCGGCACGCCAACCGGAGGAAAGGGAGGGGGGGGGCGGGCAGCAGGGGGTGAGAGACAGCGACACCGTGCGGGGACGGGCGGAGGAGGGGGGGGGGCACGCCCGGCCCGGGTGCGGTGTTCACACCAGTCGCCATTGGGGGCTGCGCAGGGCTGCGCCGACCGCGAGCGGGACACTTGGACGGCCGCCACCCACGGAGCGACGGAGAGGAGGCTGCATATCGACTGATGAATAATTTGGCCCCTCCTCGCCCCCCCCCCTCCCCTACCAGGCTACAGGCCGGCACGGGCCGTGCGCGGCGGGGCCCACCGAGGCCCGCTGCCGGCCTGCTGGCCCCGCAGAGACCCGCAAAAGGAATCGAAAATTGTCGGCGCGCGCTCACGGCTTTCGGCGCCGTATTCGGCACGTCGGAGCGAGAGAGTGAGTGAGAGAGAGAGAGAGAGAGAGAGAGAGAGAGAGAGAGAGAGAGAGAGCTCCGCCCTGACTGATGGTCGATTGTCGTCGCCGGCGATGGACGCAATATTTACCCCGGCAGCGCGCCTATTAATCAAACGGGAGGACGGCGTCGACGCCCCCCCCCCCCGACGCCCCCCGACGCCCCCCCCGCGGAGGCCCCTCGTCGAGCGCACGCCGCGGCCAAATTACCCCCGATCGCAACCCTCCCGCGGCCCCCCGCGGGCCCCACGACGGCGGCGTCCTCTTCTTGATCTACCGCCCTTGTCAAAATCACCATCCCTTATTTTCCAGCTGTATGAACCCTATTAGCGAGCGTCTGACAGTCGGCAAGGCCGGCCCCCGCCGCCGCGGCCGCCGCCTGTTCGCTGCTGTCCTCAAGTCCTCCCCTCGCGCCGCCGCCTCCTCCGCCTCCCCCCCACGGCCGCCGCCGCCGCCGCCGCCGTTAGCGCCCCCGTGCTGCACGCCGGCGCTGCACACACAGCGTGTCTTTTACACTGGACGTAATGCTAGTCTCCCCCGGCGGCGTTTTATCTCCCGCAATAACCCCCTTTCCTTGTACGGCGGTAGCAGACAGGCTGCCGCGCACTCCTCTCTTTCTAACGCACGCGACGCGCGCGCGCGCCCCGCCCCCTCTCTGTCGCTACGCTGCAATACGAGTGGTCGGGCATAATTTCGGTGTTGGCGGGGGAGGCGGCGGCGGGCGCCAGGTACAGTCCCCCCGGCTCGTCGGCGCTCGGCTGCGTGGCGCGTCGTCAGGCTTTTGACAGTCGATTTGACTGGAGGCGATATCGGGGCTGTGAGTGGCCCAGGGGCGGCCGCGGGCGGCCGGGGCCCCGGAGCCCGTTAGCTGTTAGCGGCGTAAAGTGGTCCATCCATTTGGCTCGCCGGCCGTGGAGACGGAGACCAGCCTCGGATCGCGGGGGACCACGGGGGACCCGCCGCGGTGGCTGGCCGCCTGGCCCGGCCGCCGCAGCCGCAGCCGCCGCAGCCGCCGCAGCACGCCGTTGACGGCTCAAATCCGCCGCCGCCGTCGGAATGGTTTCCAACACTCCGGGCCGCGCTTATCGGACGGAGAGGGGACAAGGGGACAGCTCGGGCGCAGCCGGCCGCTGACCCGCGCTGCCCGCGCGCCAGGAGTGCACGGACCACCCGCACGGCCCGGCTTGCACAGGGGCGGCGCCAAAAGATCAAATCCGTGATGGAACGCGCTCTTTTTCTGACAAACTTTCCAGGGGTCGAAACGTTCCTCACTAAAATTAATTCGACTCTGTAGTCGTAATCATATCAATTAATATTTGATCAAAACAGGAACAAACATGACGTGGTTTTCTTAAGCGATCAATATTGACGGTTCGTTAACTTATTTTCTGTCGAAAACATTATCCCGACTCTCATATTGCACGTCACTTCTTATCGGGTGGCCTCGGTGCGCCGCGCCCGCGTTGGGGGTGGTCGCGGGCGCCCGGCCGCCCCCGCGCACATGTGCTGCGCTGCTGCGCCCGCGCGGGGCTCGGCTGTTTTCCACTTTGCTGATCGGCCAATCGTCAACACCCTGTTGCATGTCGAGGGCTGCCGCTGCTGCCGCTGCTGCTGCTTCTGCCGGGCCGCGCGCAGATGGAGCCCGTGGGGCCCGGCGAGGCCCGCAGTGGGGCCCGCAGTGCCGCTGCCGCTACCGGCGAGACAGCCATTGCAAAAAGTAGTATTGAAAGGGGCGCGTGCGCGGCCGGGTGGAGCCGGGCTCGGGCGACCACGTCCGACCTCGTGAAGGTGATACCGTTCCAATCCGCGGCTCGCGGCGGCGGCCGGCGGCTCGGCTCAGCCAGGCCATTAGAGGCCCGTCTGCTTGAAGCCCCGACGCCAGCGCGGCAAGCGGACGGTATAAATCATTGCTCTCCCCCCCCCCCCCCCCCTCCTCACCCCTCCCCCCCCCCCCTCTTCTCTCCCTCTGAGCCAAATATCACGCGCCGCCGCCGCGACCCGGTACAAACAGCGTCGTGCCAAGTGATTTCGTTTTGCGCGGACCAGTTCGTTTGTAAGTGAATTAGTATGAGCCGTGCCTGTGTGTGTGTGTGTGCGTGTGCGTGTGGGCGGCCTGGCCGGCGCTGCTGCAGCGGGTTCATTGGCATTCGCGGCCGAGCGCTGCCGCGGCCCGGCCCGGCCGCTCCGCTGAATCCAGGGAGCTCCCGAGACTTCCCACACCGCAGCGCAGGCCCCGGACCTTTTTAAATTCGCGTTTAGCGCTGAATAATTTCGCGAAATAAATCAGGCGCGAGCCGGCGTGGAGCCGGGCGGCTGGCAGCGCGGCGGCGGCGGCGGTGTGAGACTACCGCGCTGCGTCGGTTGGTAGCAATGCTCGGTCAGCCGCCGGCGTCCGCATCAGTCGTGCCAACCGCGCCGAAACCGAAATCCCGACCTGAAACCACGACGAAAACAAATAAAACGACTTCATCCCTCGATCTGCTACTGCATCATGGCGGCGTGGCGCGCCGCAGTTGTTTGGCCGGTCCACCAGGAATATAAAACTGCGAGCCGCAAACTCATAACGGGCGGATGAATAGAAAGACGCGGGGTCCGCCGCGTTGGCAAGCCTGACTGCAATTAGCCGATGGCCGGGGCAGCCGGGGCGGCGTGCGTGGGCCATGCATCATGATTACCAGCAGCCTGGTCTCGTCGGGGACCTCTGCGTCCCCACCCGGCCCCGCCGCTGCTGGCGTCCGACTGGCGACAGCCGATGGCAGAAGTGCACTGAGAGAGAGAGAGAGAGAGAGAGAGAGAGAGAGAGAGAGAGAGAGAGTGGGGGCGATGTGCATAAACGTCTCCGAGCACTGCAGCCTGCCCGCCGTCCGGCAGAGTGTCGCCCTGGCAGCGGCGGGCGACGCGAGATTATGCAAAACGTACAGGAAAAACTGCGCGAGGAAAAGCAGCGCGCCGTCAGTCGCGCGGAAATAATTAAACCTTCGGCCACAAATGCCCGGTCGCAGATATTACTAAATGTTCAAACTGTACATGCGGAGAACAAACCTGAATACCGACGCACGCGAACATGAGAAATCGACCGTGTCGCAACTATTGCGTTACTTACTAAAATATAGCTGGAACGACCGAAATATGGTGCAGAACAAAAAAGCCGACCGCCCCCCCCCCCCCCCCTCCCCCCACCCTGGACCCGGAGTGCGGGACGTGAGTTCCGTATCACATTCACAGGCGGCGGCAAAATTATTTGTTCTGCACGGCGTTCGCGGCGTGGTGGCGCGTGAGCACATAAACGCACTCCCGAACAGCGGGGCCCGGCGGGTCCGCATCCCCGTCCGTGTGCTCATCGCGCGCGGCGGCGCACGGCTCATTGTGGATGTGGACGTGGAAGGCCCCCCGCGGAATGTTTTCTTGAATATTAATACTTATTTGCGTAACGTGCCTGCGCACGTTCCGCTGCCGTTCGCTCCTTGCGCTCCATTTCGCCTCCGGCGGTAACTCTAGCTCCCCGCCTCACCTCTCCCCCTCTCCTCCTCTAATTTGCGCGGAAATTCGCGAACGGCACAAACCGCTCGAATTTGCTCAGGCGTTTAATCCCGCTCGGCGTGCGTAGCTCCGCTCGGCCCCGCTGCCCCCCCCCCCCCCCCCCCCCCCCCCCCCCCCCCCCCCCCGCGGCTCTGCCTTGCTAGCGCTGGCTGCGGCGGCCGCGGGACTGGCTCTGCCATGCTGCCGCCCTGGTGCTGGTGGTTGGTGCGGGTGCCGCGGCAGTGTTAGCTCTCCGCTTCCTGGGCGAGCCCGTGTGGAACGCGCTGCGAGGCGCACCGCAAGTGTGGAAAATAGAGTTTAAATTCTTGTCTGATTGTCGGTGGTTGATCCCCCCGCACCACCACCCCTCCCACGTGTTATAGTACTTGTTTTACTGATTTGTCACGGTGCATTCAACTTTTTTTCTTTTGCAGCGCTGCGCGTTAGCGGCACGCGTAGGCAAATGGGCTGCGCACAGCCTGGCATGCCCAGCCGCGCTCTGGGCGTTGAACCAAACGGTACGTCCGGCCGGTCCGGCAGGTCCGGAGGTCCGGCGGGGCTCGCCAATCCCGTCGCGGTGCCGCTGCGCCCCGCACGACCGGACCATCGTGACGCTGCCTCCGCCTGCCATCGGCTTGCCTCCGGCCCGGGCTACGGAGCAGGTGCATCAGCAGGACGGCTCGCCGACGAGGTGCGGTGGGTCCGGGCACGCGCCGCCACGCGCCGCCACGCGCCGGGTCCGCCGCCAGTGCATACCGCGGGGGGCAGGCAGGGCGGCTCCGGAGTTGTCGACGACCTTTGCGAACACGGTCGCGCGGCGCGCGGCGCGCGGGCGGGCGGTGCGCGCGCCATAAACTGCCCCGCTGAAAGTTCAGCAGGCGCCGCGCCGCGGTCCGAGAAAAGGGAAAGAAAAGGTGGGGCGCGCGGCGGCCTGCGGGGACGGCGGATGGGGGCGGAGAGGTCCCGCCGCCGAAGGTCGCGGGGCGGCGGGCGGCGGGCGGCCGTGCCGTGCCGTCCACGAGGCGACTCGATACGCGGAGGTCAGAGTGCACGTCGGGCGTGGTGCCGTGTACCGCCGCCGTGTGCGCCGTTGTCACCGCGCCCCGTGCGCACTGCGGCCGTGCCCGCGCATGGCGGGGCACACCGGCTGACGACGGAGGCGGCGTCGTGGCCGTACATCGAAAAGTGAGCATCGCATAGAAACTTTGGGGCGCGCTGCTCCTGCGCTGTGCTCGCCGGCGCTGCCTTCCAGAGGGCGCGTGCGCGGTGCTTACACGCCCTGCGCGGGGCCGGGCGGGGCCGGGATACGGGGCGAGCCACCCGCGTCCCGTCCGCCGCGCCCCGCGCCGCCTTACACGCGACGCGAACGCCCCGGTGCGGGGCCGAGCGCCTCGCGCCTCGCGCCTCGCGCGCCTTCGTGGCGAGAAAGGGGACGGCAATCATTTCTACCAGGGCGGCACGGCAGCCGGCGGGGCGTGCGGGGCGCCGTGCGCGCTCAGCGCCGCCGTTGTGTCAACCGTTTTCATACTGCATGACGGCGGTGTGGTGACGTCCCCGCCAACGGTGGCACGACAGTGTGTCGGGGGTGGGCAGGGGGAGAGGGGGGGAGGGGTGACGACAGGGACGGGGGTGTTGGCTGCCGCGCTGCCGCGCTGCCGCCGCTGCAGCAGCTGAAAGCGCGAGAGCAGAGGGCGGTGTTAAACTCACGGAGGGCTGTAGGGCCACCCCCACTCGATCTGTGTGACTCTCCGTCCGTAACGACGGAACGCCCCCGAACGCGAAGAGGACCTCGGCAGCGAGAGCGAGCGCGCGCGCGCGCGAGAGAGAGAGAGAGAGAGAGAGAGAGAGAGTGAGTGAGTGAGTGAGAGAGAGAGAGAGAGAGAGAGAGAGAGAGAGAGAGAGAGAGAGAGAGAGAGAGAGAGAGAGAGAGAGAGAGAGCTTTGAGGACACGCGCAGCGGCCGGACAGGAGACAGGCAGATTGATCCTAACGACTGCTTGTCCACGGTGCGAGCCCTCCGCAGGGCGCGGCGGCGCGCGGCAGAGCAACTTTTTAATGAGCGTAAAAATAAGAACGGCCGCCGCCCCGCCGGGGACAGCGACAACGGCGACGACTCCACCCCCCTCGAGAGGGAATCAGGCTGGCGACCCGGGGGGCGGGGCGGGGACGGCAAACGGCTCGCGTACTACAGTCGCAGGTCGAGAGTCGCTATGAGGTGGCGGGGGCGGCGGGGGGCGGCGGGGTTGGGGAGTGGGGTGGGGAAGGGCGGCTAGGAGAGGCTCTGACGACGACATCGAACGCCCATTAATGAGGTGTTGAAGTAGTGTTTGAGCGTGGCAGCGCCGCACTGCTCCGCCGCACGCGGCACGTCGTCGCCGTCCTCGGAAGGGCTTCGCCGGCCCCGCCTCGCGGCCACGACAACTCGGGATCAACGATTCACGCCGCGCGCCGCCGTCACCGAGGGAGGCCGTCAACGAGGACGCCGTCGCCGCGCCGTCTGCGTCGCCTGCGTCACCTCATCACTCTATGCATGGCGTCGCATCTCCCCGACGTCCCGCGGCGTCTTGGCAATTTTCCGCGTTAGCCCTCCTGTGCTGTCTTTGCTCGCGGAATTCCTCATTTCGGACCGAATTTCGAGGGAGCGTAGACCATGACTGCTGAAAAATTACCGTCGCAATTTCGTACCTTCCATATTCTATTAACCACCAAATTTATAAAAACTGTTTATTTTCCGTGACCTTTGTGCCTTATAAAACATGGAAGCTACACATACTCGCCATTAATTTCTTGTTGTACTAACGCGCGATTTTGTTGGATTGACTGAAGGCTGCACCCGCGATCATCACCTTGCCAGTCTCTGGGCACGTCGGCACGTCCTCCTAGGGCTCACAGGCCCAGAGGACCGGGCCAGCGTCCGTCCAGCCGGCCACCGCCCTCCGTCGCCGCTCATTTCCTTGCCAAAAAGTTTTCTGTCCATCGCGCTGAGGGCACAGAGCTGCCGGGGAGCGGAGTCGGCGGCGGCGGCAGCGTCCTTGGGAACAATGCGCTCGGGGAAAACTGTCCTTTCTTAGCTCTTCCCTCTCCCCTTCCCCTCGCAAATACAATCGGAGGAGACGAGACGCGGCGCTGGCGGCCACTGGCGGCCACTGGGCCGAGGCCGGGGCCTCCGGGGCGCGGGGGAGGTCTGGCCGGGCTATTTAGTGGATTATTCATCAGCCAGTCTACTCCGCTCGGGATTCAGTCAGTCTGTCGGACGGCAAAACAGCGTGGCGTCCGCCCCCGACGACCGCGGACCCTCTCTTTTCGTCTTCTTCTCCTCCTTTCCTCTGGCAGATGCGAAGCCGGCGTAACGCCGCCGCGCTGGAAAACTGGTAACTTATTCCAAGACGACGGTGTGGTGGTGGTGGTGGGAGGTGGGGGGGGGGGGGGGCCTCCGCAGCGACGTGGCGTCCGCAACAAGCGTATTGACTGGCGGCGCGTGGCGGCGCGTGGCGGCGCGTGGCGGCGCGTGGCGGCGCGTGGCGGCGCGTGGCGGCGCGTGGCGGCGCGTGGCGGCGCGTGGCGGCGCGTGGCCGCTGCACTGTTCACACCGCGGGGCGGCGTGCAACACTTTCCCCGGCGGGGTCACCTCAGTTAGGCTCAGACACCACCACCAGCAGCAGAGCGCGTACGGCAACGACGAGACGAGGAGAGGGCAACATACTACACAATATATAGAGCCATCCGTCTCTGTCAATCTCACAGTCCGGCGCGGGGAGCGCGGGTGCGGAGCGAGAGAGACAGAGGCGAGACAGACAGGTGCTCTAATTTCGGACAGGCGGCATGGGAGTCCGGGGGCTGGTGAGTCACACGCACACGCCAGCGGGCGGAGCACACGGCGGGCCGGAGCAGGGCGGGCCGGAGCCAGACGCGGCCTGCACTCTTCGCGGCCCAGACCCCGGGGAAGACACCAAAGTATAAAACACACGTCAATTTATTAATCATTTTTTTTTTAATCACACTTGAAAAAAAGGCGTACAAAACCTACAGAATATCAACCAGAACCACACCGCAACACGTTTCAGAATCGTGACCCATTTTGACCCCCTTCCCCCCCTCTTGCTCTGTCCCCCGCGAAAATTCTACAGTTTATCACCGAGCTGATATCGAAGTCTTTTCGCTTTGGTTCCACGGGCCGCGGCGGTGGCGGCGGCGGGCGCGGCCCGTATCCGGCCTGCGATCGCATCGCGTCCACAATGCGGCTGTCGCATTTGGTATTCACTATACTGTCGGGAAAAATATAAGACTTTTGTGGATGTGGGCGCGGCCTGCACACTCCTGGTGGCCACATTGTGTGTGTGTGTGTGTGTGTGTGCGTGTGTGTGCGTGTGTGAAAGCCTCCCTGCTCTCTTCTGCTTGCCATCTCCCAAGCACACGAGAGAGAGACAGAAAATGACAGAGACAGAGAGAGAGAGTATGTATGTGTGTGTGTCCGCTGGGCGCTCCGCCGAAATCAGTAATTCATATGATACTCGCCTGGAAAGGAAATGGTATGCACTTCATATTTCAGACGGCGAGCGGGAGCGGTACAGGCGGCGCGGCGGCGGCGGCGGCGGCCCGGCTCCGACGTAACAGCCTCGACCCCGTGAGAGGTCGCGACCCGCGGGCCCGCCTGCTGGCTAGGCAGCCGCGGCCTCCGCGCCGCACGCGTGTCGTGCGGGCTGGCCTACCCCGGCGCTCGCAGGCGCTCGTCGCGCCGCCTCCCCCCGGCAGGCCCGGCGGGGCGAGGCGCCTCGTATCCGCACCGCACGCGGGAACAAGGCCGCGCGCGGCGCATTTCCGATAGCGGAACCTCTCCGCGGGGCGGCGGGCGGGAAACATGAGGAACAAATAAACGATATCATCCCTGCCGGCGCGGCCTGTCGTCCTCCAAATGAATGAATGGGATGCAGAGACCCCCCCCCCCCCTCCACCCGTTCCGTCCCAAACACCAATTCCACCCCCTCATCTCCATTACTGTTGAGTGCTAATTTTCCAGGCCCGTGGCTCGGTGAAATGTTTGGCCGCGCGATACTGTATAGTGGCTATTAGCTGCGCAGAGGAGGTACCACGCTGACCGGCGCCGGCCCGCAGGGATAAACACGTACCGCGCAGCGCCGTAGCCGCGTAACTAGAATGAAATACAACTGCGAGTGACGCGGTATTCGAATGCGCGAGCTTTCGGCGAAGTCAAAACACGTTGTCTTCCTGGGTCACCAGAAGTTCTTGTCCCGAACTCTTCATTAAAAGTAGCTGATAAGCTGTAAACTGAAAAAAAAGAACGGAGAATCCGCGACTCTGCTGTGCTGCTGCCGCTGGAACGGAGAGAGGATAGGAAAGGGGGGGGGGAGGGCAGACTCGCTCGAATGCGGGAAAAGGAGGTCAGGAGAGGAGCCAAACCAATAGATTGTCAGCACCGACCAAATGACCGTGTTCGACTACCCGCGCGCACGGGCAGAGCGAGCAGGAGACAGAAAGAGAGAGAGAGAGAGAGAGAGAGAGAGAGAGAGAGAGAGAGTAGATAAAACCACCCGCCCAACTTCCCCAAAAGGACAGCACCGACCAAAAAACATTTTCGCCCCTTTCCCTCCCCGTAAGACATCGAGTGTGTGCAGGCAAGTGCAGGGCGGGGGGGGGGGGGGGGGGGGGGCAAAAGAAGAAGAGGGGGCAGAAAGGGAGGGTAGTTGGCACGTCCTGGTCGACACCTTAACTTGGCACGTGCAGGGCGGGCGCGTCGGCGGGCGCCGCGCCATCCCCGACAACATGTTCGCTGTTGTCTCCTCATTGCCTCCATGTGTGCCGAAAGCAGCGGAGGGCAGCAGGGGGGAGGAAAGGGGGAAGGGCCGAGCCTGCGCCTTGCGTTCTACCCAGGCAAATCGCACGCGCGCACACGAACACGCACGCACACACACACACACAGGGCGCTCGGTGTCGTCGTTGAATCGGTGCCACTAGCCCCGGAAGTGTTTATCCCGCGGCTGCTGCCGCTGCGGTTAGCGGCGGCGGCCCTGCTGAGGTGTTGAACACGTTACGTCATGAGAGTGTGAATCCGGACCTCGCCAACATGGGACGGCGCGGTGCGTCACGAGACAAGGGGACGGGAAGGGACTTTATTTATGGAACTGGAAGTAATGCCTCTTCAAAAGTGTTTTGCGGTGCTCGCGTGTAACGCGGCGGCTCCAGTTGTCATTCCGCGGCCGTACGAGTGAGGCTCCCCGGGGCAGCGGCCGTTTTTGGCGCGCGTCTCGGCGCCGGTTCAGTTACGGAGCCCGCGCGCGCACGGCCTTCTCGATCAGATTTATCTCGATTTATGCCAATAATGAGCATCGCTGGCCGCCGTACAAGGCGGAGAGGCTTGGCGCGGCGCGGCGCGGGGGGTTATATTTATGTCCCGGCGATGCATATCAGTCTCCCTAGAGCTGCCGCACTCTGCCGCCGCCGCCGCTCCTGCGGCAGTACCAGAATCGCCAAACAACAACAGGAATAGCGCGGAGGGGCTGGCTGCCGCTGCCGCCGCTGCCACCGCAGCAGCGCTCGGGACGCGTATAGGGACTGGACGGACTTGTCCGTGTGGCTTTCTCCCGGCGGCGGCCCTGCCTGCCTCGGCTCCTTCCCGAGCTGCAGGGCAGCCACCCGCCCGCAGCAAGGAGAAGAGTTCATTGATACGAGCCCCCCCCCCCCTCCCCCCTCCTTCAACAACCTTCTCGAGCAGCAGCAGCAACCTTTAAATGAAACTCTCCAACGCAAATAAGCAGCTTTCCGTCGGGGGGGTCTTACATCGTCATATTCCGCCAGGTCGTTACTCACCGGCGGAGGGGGTGGGGGGCGCTGGCTCGCTCTACAAGCAGAGAGAATCGAGTGCAGTCTTTTCATCCCGTCGCATATCAAAATGGCGAGCGGATTGATATCGTCCGGCTTGTTCCGTGCATGTGTGTGCGTGTGTGTTTGTTCATGTCGCCTCTGCACACATGTTTTTCAATCCCAACTTTACCACGGTACATGCGCTTAAAAAAAAGAAAAAAAACAGATTGAAAAAGTACGAAGCCCACCACGCTCTCTCTGCACGGTGCAGGAAGACGTGGACGTATAGACGACGTGGAAGTAGACGACATGGACATAGACGATGTGGACGTAGACGCCGTGGACATAGACGACGTGGACGTAGACGCCGTGGAAATAGACGACGTGGTGGACGACGTTGACGTGGACGGAGGTAGCCGTGTACGCGGGCATGGCCGTGGACGACGCGTGGACGTGGACGGCCGCCGTCAATCGCCGCTGCCGCGTCGCCGTCTTGGATGAGATGCGAGCCAATAATAGGATTACCCGGGGCGGGGAGTAGGTCCGCGCGGTGCAGCTGCAGCGGGCCCCGCCTCGCCTCGCCTCGCCCCGCTTCGCCCAGAGTAAGCGCCTTAGCCCGATGCGTGCTCGATGGGGCAAGAGAGGCTGCATAGCTGGAGTAGGCAGCGCGCCAGCGTGTTCGCGGCACGGCCCGCCCGGGCCCCGCCCCGCATAGTCCGCCGCCGCCGCGCCGCCGTGCCGTGCCGTGTGCTGTTTGGAGACGTGCGTCCCGCTGGTCTTGTCGATGCTGCACTGCGCAATAAGTCCCCGCGCCGTCCCCGCACTGTCTGTCTCCCGCTGTCTCGGTGGGCGCGCGGGCCGCGGAGCAGCGGCTCTAGCCCGTATTTGGCAGCACCCGAGATGTCTTCATCCGTCTCCCGCCCCACTCCGCAGCCCACCACCCCGCGCGTGGAATGGAGATGGAGATCCCTCCTTAAAGCCCGCTACGCCGCGTGCGCCCGGCCGTGTCGTGTCGTGTCGCTGTGCGTGCGTGTGTGCGTGCCGCCCGCGCCCCCCGGCCAGGCGTAAGCCTCCGCCCTGCGGCTGCCTACCTCCACGGCACTCTGCGACGCGGCCACGCCAGCAGCGATAGGGAATTCCGTCCCGTTTAGAAATGCGGAAGTATCGCACCCAACGTTCTCGGCGAGCCCTGCCCGCACGCCCAATGCACCAGTTTTCCGTTTCGTCCTGCGGCTGAAAATCTCCCATGCTGTTCCACGCCGCATCGACACAGGGACAGCACCGCGATGTTACGCAGCGACTCCGATACCAGTACCGCTGCCGCGGAGTGAACCGGTCGGGCCGGGCCGGGCTGCGGGCGGGCTGTGCAGCCCGTACAGCGCCGGCACGGCGGCGGCACGGCGGCGCGCGCGGACCGCGATTTTTATCGGAATTTCACTCTCCGCAATAATATGAGAATGCGACGCGAATCGTTTAAGATTCTCGACTTGTTTGCTCACGAGTGGCGCGCGCGCGCATGTGTGTGTGTGTGTGTGTGTGTGTGTGAAAGAGAGAGAGAGAGCACGCTCACAGACTCACGGCGCAACCAAGATATACACACAAAAGGCCGTACAAGCAAGTGGCGGGAGCAGCGGCGGGAAATCAGCGAAATTCAAAAGAGCCGGAGCCGCGCGGGAGGAGGAGTGGGTGATTGATTAATTGATAAGTCCAGCACCGGCCATTGGGGCGGCACCCCGCAGCATCTCTCCCGGCAGATCGCGGACCACCCCTATTCGAACCCGCGACCCCGAATAGACGATTTCTGCACTTCGCGTATTATTTTTCCCCGTTTTCTGTATTTTTCGCGTGGCCGTCTCGTGCACCCTTCGCTGACCCCAGCCGATCAGCCCCCCCCCCCTTCCCCCTCTTCTCCTCTCGGGGTGGCCTTGCGGATTTCGGCCTCTTCTGGCCGCGCCGGCGAGCAGGGGACCCTCCGGTAGGACAGGGGAGGCTCGGGGGTAGGCGTGGACCCCCGCCGACGTGGGCCTCCGGCCTCCCGCGTGCGCGCCGCCCCCGCCTGCCCCCAGGACCTGGCTGCTCGGCACAGCGGCGCAGCGCCCGCAGCGCCTCAAGGGGGTCTCTCTACCCTACCGTAAAATTCACTTACTTAAAACGTGATTGTGCTCCGCGGGGTGGGAGGAGGCGGGGGGGGGGGGGACGCAGCTGAGCCCTGCTGGGCGCTGCCGCGGGGGAGGGGGGGGGGGGCTGTCGCCCAACCCGCTGCCGTCGCCGTCCCGCCCGCGGCGTCCGCGGCGTCCGCGGCCCTACAACACAGCATTTATACCACCTGCAAGGGGCCTAATGAGCCCCGCAGCAGCGGCAGCAGCGGCAGAAGCATCTAGCTCTGTTCGGTCGTAAGTAATAGAGAGGAGGGGCCATCGGCAGCAGCTAGGCATTCTTGTGACTCTCCGAGAAGAAATACCACCATGCGTGTGGTGCGAGTGAGAGAGAGAGAGAGAGAGAGAGAGAGAGAGAGAGAGAGAGAGGGGGGGAGTGTGTGTGTGTGTGTGTGTGTGGTGCGAGTGAGAGAGAGAATGTGTGTGTGGTGGTAGTGAGAGAGAGAGTGAGGGAGAGAGAGCTAATTCAGCCGTGCCCCGGGATGACGCGGGCCACACGACGTCTTGCCAGCAGGCAGAGCGGAGCGGCAGCACAGCGGCGGTGGTGTAATCCTCCCGGAATAAGAGAGAGGAATGTGACTAATAAACGTACGGGTGAGAACCCCGGCCGCCGTGACGCGCCATCCCCCCGCCGCCTGGAACAGGGATGCGCACGCTGGCGTGTCTCTGTGCAGAAATGCTTGATGTCTGCAAGGTGTGTGCCGGGGGCGTGAGCATTCAGAAAAAGTGCAGAAAATTTGCTTCTGCTTCCCTTAATTTTTCACTCATTACTTTTAGAGGTTTCCACCCTAGTGACACCGGGCACCGAGTCGGCTATGCGGTCAGCAGCAGCGGCAGCGGCCGGCGGTACCGGTGGCCAGCGAACGCCAGCGAGCCGGCGATTCCTGCAATAATATTTGTTCAGGGCGCTCGGAGCTTGGAGGCGGCCGGCCGCTGAAGCTGAAACACATGGTTACGGCTGTTTTCTTCTCTTCCGCCCCCGCCGGAGCGCAGAGGCCGCGGGAACGCAGCTCACCGATCACATCGCCAGCCCGCCCGCCCGTCTGCCCGCCCGGCCGGACCTGCTCGTCGTCAAAAAATTGATATTTCCCATTTTTTGTCCCGGCCGTTCGACTTGTTAATTTTCCTCCGGCCTGCCTCTGCGAGCTGACGGCCGAATCAGGCCGACCGACGGAGCGGGTGGCGGCGGTGCACGCGGGGCCGATGGGAGACGACATGCAGAAGCGTGGGGCTCCGATGTAATCGCGCTCTTGATAGAGCCGCCGAAAAGGGGAGCGGCGATAGAGGGGCGTGGCCGGGTGCGGCTTGTCACGCGCCGCGTCACACGCCGTGCCACACGCCGTGCCACACGCCGTGTCACACACTCCGGCCGCACGGTCGACGCGTGGGACACCGTGACCGTGTCAGCCCGGCCTCGGCAGCCGGGGCGGTAGGCAGGCCGACCGCACGGCCGCTGCCGGGCTGCCTACCCCGCCCGGCTGACTGACTCGCACCGCTCGCACGCCGCTCCGGCGGGCTCCCACCGGGGGGAAACGGCTCCTGGTTTTGGGTATCCGGCCGGCCCGGGGTCCGGCCGGCGGTGTCGGCGCTATTGCGCGCGGTTGCGGCGTGTTGGAGTGAGACACGAGCCGGCGCGGCGGTGCCGTGTGCGTGGGAGAGGGAGAGAGAGCGAGAGAGAGAGAAAGACAGAGAGAGACAGAGTGTGACCGCAGCGCTGGAGTGGCGGCGGGCCCCGGACCGAGGTGGGTGACGTCGGGTGTCGCGGGGTCCGGCGGGGTCCGGCGGGGGACCCAGCCCGGCCTGAACCGCTTTCTCCGGGCGGGTCGGGTCGGGCGGGTCGCATGCCACGAGCTGTCCGACGACTTGGCCTCCGCCGCGCGGCCCGCGGACCGACGCAACGTTGTGCCGTCAGCGGTGACGAATCCATCCGCGAAACAAGGAAAAAAGATGACGTGTGGGGAGAAAAAGGGGGGGGGGCAGGAAGCTGTATAGAGACACCTCACGCCACAAAACTCGGACGCGCGATCCGAGTGCACCTACCGCACAGCTTTATTGGGCATTTCTATTATTTCTTTTATGATTTTCTACGACAATGGCAGTAAAAAAAAGGGACGGTGAGGAAGGGCGCGCGGGCAGTGAGCAGCCGTGTGAAGACGGGCACAGTGACAGTCCCAGGCGCGAGAGGACTTTGTTGCAGCAATGGGCGCGCTGTCCGTGGTCGTGGTGCTCGTGGTCAGCACGCGGTGGTGGTCGAGGTGGTCGTGGCGGCGGAGGTGGCTGGTGGCCGCCGGCCGCGGCGGCGAAGGGCTACCGACGGCTACCAAGTTATTACGGGCCCCGATTGCTAGAGGCGTCGGCGAGGGTCGGGCCGGGCTGGCTGGGCTGTGGGTTACATGCAGGCGCGCTGGTGAACAATGCGCGCCACGTATGATTACAGAGGGAGGGGCGCTAGCCTACGGATAGGGGAAAGGCCGCCGGTGCTGTGCAAAATGTGACGATCATCAACGTGGATAGGAGAGAGGGGTTCAGAAACAAGAAATGCGTGTAGAAAAAAAAAGTTTAATTGCACTGCTCCAGAGGCGAAAAAAAATTCTTGTTGAGGTCTTATGGAGAGGGTCCTGATCAATGGCGATCAGGCGGGCAGGCGGCGGTGACGTCATTTATAAACGGTGATAGGGATCACCATCAGGGATAGACATTTTTTTCTGGCGGGACTATAAGAAAGAGGGCTGCGTGTTCATCTGCCCGGGCTGGCAGCGCACCTCGCGCCCCCATCGCTGAAGTATCGAAAGATTTTTTCAATGGTTAATTTTTTGTTGTAGGTTTACTTTACGAAAAGTCCATTTTTCAAGAAGATTAGTTTTGTTCCGTGACCCCCGGACCTGAAAATCTTGTGTTTAGAAAATACCTTCACCAAGATATACCAAGAATACCTTCACTCACCTTAGCCAAAAAAACTTACTTTTTAAAAATTGATTGGAAAAGTTGAGAGTTGGGGCTGGTGTGCACAGGCCGGCCCGGGTTGGCGGTGGCGGGTTTCTGGGCCAAGTGCAAAACCACATTACCATCGGGGGCACCCGGCTAAAGACCATTAATACCCCTCCCCACCCTCCTGCCCCGCCGGCTCACATCCAGATACACGGTAAAGCCCGGGACATCAGTGATTGATTGTCGCTCGTCCTCGGCTCTTAGGGGTGCCTCGGTGCCGGGCGGCGGCCTCGCGACCTGGAGCCGTGCTGGAGCCGGGCTGGAGGAGCCCAGGGTCTGGAGGGACGGTCCGTCCGTCGTGTGCGCCACTCCCGTCGTCAATCAATTGAGTGTAGCACGCGCCGCCAGCGGCCGCCAGGCCTCGCGTCCCCGCGGCCCCGACGTCGTCGTCGTCGCCGTCGTCCAAATGCTCATTTCCTCCCGGCGGACTTGGTGGAGCAGAAGCAGAAGCACGGCGCCGCGCGCGGCGCGGACCGCGCAGACGGGAGGAGCGGAGCAGAGCGAGTTGGCGAGAGCAGGGACTCGGTATCTAATTGCGCCGCCGAACTCATATCCGGCAGAGCGAGAGAGACGGAGAGAGAGAGACACAGAGAGAGAGGGTGGGGGGCGTGTGGTCGAGGTGCGCTGCAGCGCGGGGAGCCTCCAGCACCGCCGCCCCCCTGATGGGGATGCTCTCGCACTACTCGGAAATCGTTCTCGTGGAGAAGTTATCACAAGTCCATTTAAAACGCGCCCGCTTGCTGCGTGCCGGTGCCGCGGCCTTTGTCGCAAGTCCGCCGTGCCGCCCGGCCGGGCGGGTGGTGCCGGGCGCTGCCGGGCGGAGCCGCCGGCTGGAGAGAGATTTACCGCGAAAACAGCGATTCGGAAAGCGGTACCCGCGCATCCACTCATCCGTTTATTCAAAGCCCCGTTCCAGAAGTTGGGAGGAGGAGGAGGAGGAGGAGGAGGAGGAGGAGGAGGAGGAGGAGGAGGAGGAGGAGGAGGAGGAGGAGGAGGAGGAGGGGGAGGAGGGTATATATTCTACCAAGATTACCCCGCCCCATCGGAGAGGGAGAGAGGTTAGGAGGGGGGATTTCTGGGAATACTACGCAATGTATGGCTATTCGCTCGTCGGAGACTGCCGCTCGCGCGGACGCGTTCCCATGGATTTTTCATTATGCCACCGCGTCGCTATTCCTTCTTCATTGTCACCGTTATTATTATCATTATTATTTTATTTTATTTTCGTGTCTGAGAGTCGGATGGCCCTGCTGGCGCGGTAGTGATGCGTTTGTCGTTGTCCCCCGACAAATTCCGATGCCAAACAAGCCGCTGGGACGGCGACGCGTCCTTTTGATGGATATGCAGTCCAGTGATCGATGCATTACCACGGACCGCTGCGCGCCCGCTGCCGCTGCCGCCGCCGCCCGATGTCGATGGCGTGTTTCGCTCTCCACTCCAACAGATTTGAATGATAACCGTCGTCAATGGAGGGCTTGAATCGACGGCGCGGGGAGCGCAGGGTGCGCGGGGGGCGCGGGGGGCGCGGGGCCACAATGGAGGAAACATCAGCTCTCCTGGCCGGGGGCCCACCGAGCCCGGCCGGCACGACGAGGTGTGGCCGCGCGTCGTCTGCTGCAGGGCCCGTAGCAGACGACGCGACGCGCGGCCACACCTTGTCGTCTGCTGCCGGTCCTCCAGCAGACGACGCTCGCGCTCCGCTTTGTTCGGGGTCGCGCCGCCGCCGCCGCCGCCGCCCGTGTCTTTGTGGCGCGGGGCGTTACGACAAACCCCAGCTTTTGTTTTCGTCCGACTATGAGAAATGTGGAGGGCGGCGATTGCGAAACGGCGCGCCGTCATTATTGTAGTCCGTCGTACTACAAGAAGCGAGGTGCTGATGAACGGGGCCCACTTGCGAGCGTCGAGAAAAGCGGCCGGAAGCGGCGGCGCGCAGGCGGCACGGCAGCCTCGTTCAAACAGTCATTTCACACGCCCCCCGCCGCCATCCGGACGGCCGTGACGGGGATGGCGGGACGACGGCCCGGGGGATGTGCCTTATCTGTGTGATACCATCGCACCGGTCCGGCAGCCGAGCCCGCGGAGCCCGCGGGGCCTCCGGGGCCTCCGGGGCCGTCCTCAGGCACCGCGCGTCGTCGCGGGCTCTGATTGTATTGCCGCACTTCTGCTTCCGCTCCCTGCGATATCAGCGCCGATTTGACGTGGATAGGACGTCGCGCGCGCGGCGCACGGCTGGAGGTCAGGCCAGGAGTTCATCTCCCATTTCATTACGGGACGGTCTTTCATTTTCTCGTTCCGCGTTTCCGAAGGCCGCACGCCCCCCGGTGGGAGGCAATATCCTCCGCCTGGACAGCTGCCCACGTCACCTTCCACGCTAACCACGTGACCAATAACCAAATGGTATTTCTACAAGACTATGAGCTATAAAATAGAATTTTTAGAAAAATCTGTTGCCGAGAAGAATACCGCCCAAACGAAGCCTTGCGAAGTTTTGTAGTGCCTGCAGGGCAGGCGGCTGGGGAGAAGCCCTGATAAGTGGCAATCCCATGCGGAGGGCGGCCGGAGCCGGCGGGATTCTGGCCACGTCCGGTGGCCGGCCGCAGTGGGCACTGGGCACGGCAACCTCCCCGGGAGCATCGCAGCCCGCGGGCCGCCGCCGGCCGGCCAGGCAAGGCGACAGCAGGCGACAGCACTTTCCCTTCACACGTTTCGGACGACCCTTTACGAGTGTCTTTTATGTGGCCAATCGGTCAACCCCTCCCTCTCCGGATCGGCGCAGCGCCCGGTCGGTACGGTGGGGGCGGCGCCCCAGCAGCCTAGCGTAGCAGCGTAGCGTACCCGCAGCGTAGCGTACCCGGAGCGTAGCTTACCCGGAGCCGCACCCCTCCCACACTCTGGCCTCTCTGTATCCAGCGGAAAGCGCCATTAGTCAGTACTGGGTTTATTAGCAGGCAGCGATTAGCGATTTAGATGCTGACTTTATTTTTCTTGATTCCATTACGGGAGGCGGGGAACTTTATTCCAATAAAACCTGGGGCCTGGCAGAAGTAAGGGGACGAGGGGGAGGAAAAATAGATATATGTTAGAGAAAGAGAGAGGGAGACAGATGAAGATGGGGGAGGAGAGAGAGGCACTGTTTGGCCTGCACGGCGAGTTAGCTTGCACCGCGCCCCTGCACTCCGGTCCGAGACAAGGCGCTTCCAAACAATGCCAATTACTCTCAGGCGAGACCGAGTGAGAGTGAGAGCTCGAGAGAGGGATGAAAAGAGAGAGAGAGAGAGAGACAGAGAAGCAGCAGCGTCCACGAGTCGTGTCATCTCCTAAATAGTTTGTCGGGCCGTAATTAGATTCGGATTCAACTCGCCAGACCCATTCATTGCGGAGCGAAGACAGCCGCCCCGCCGCCCCGCCGCCCCGCCACGCCCCGCCGCTCCTCCGCAGCCCGCTATGCGGCCCTTGACACGCGCGGTCGCCATGAGAAATCGCAGTCCGAAATGATATCGCAAGAAAATCGGACTGAATACATGCGAAGTCGGTACAGCCTGACTGATACTGTTCTCTACTGTCGACTGCGTTGCGCGGGCTGTTGAACTGTGCATGTGAACACACCGAAACAAGGGCTAACAGACGGGGTGTACATTTTACTGTACGTTAGTTACGTTTTGTAGAATAATTGCCGATAGTGTATCCGAGTGTAGCCGAGCGACGGCGCGGGTCCGCAGGTCCCCAGGCGGCGGCGCCCGGGCCATGACTAGTAGTCCTTCTAATTGCTCCCACCGACTCGTGACTGCGGGCCGCGC
This sequence comes from Megalurothrips usitatus, assembly GCA_026979955.1. Lineage (NCBI taxonomy): Eukaryota > Metazoa > Arthropoda > Insecta > Thysanoptera > Thripidae > Megalurothrips > Megalurothrips usitatus. Next base: position 4,689,168 of record CM049597.1, on the reverse strand, counting down.
CGGGCCGCGCCGGGATAGGAGAGCCAGCGTCCCTGCGGACCGCCGCGGACCCCGCGGACCCCGTGGGCCATCCATCAAAAGGTGAAGTAGTCAACCTGGTCCGGTCCGGCCCTGCCGGCCAGGGGCTTTGGTAATCAGATCGCTGCCGAGTGGAGCGGGCGCGGGCCCTGGCGGGCTCTGCCGCTGCCGGCCGCCGGGGCATTTGTTTCCTATTGTTTACGCGCCACGAACGCCGTGCTCGGGTACGGAGGAAGGGGCGCGGGGCGCTGGCGCCGCCGCCACTGCCGCCCACCACCCGCCTCAGCCGGGCGCGTGGCGGCGCGTGGCGGTGCGTGGCGGCGCCCAGCTGCCATCTGATAACATTCTTCGCGCTGCTCCCATGACACCGTGACCCTGGCCGCCCCCGCCGCCCCCGATGGAGCCGTTCAAAGCGACGTGTCGGTCGTGCGAAATGCGGATTATTTTTCACTCGGCGCGGCGGCCTTCGCCTTCGACGCCGCAGCGGCGGCCTTGGGCTGCCGTGGGTGGGCCTGCGTGGCCGTTACCGCCACAGCGCCGCCCGGCCTCCGCCCCGAACACACGCGGCCTCCGACACTTCCCCCATCCTTTCCCCCGATTTCCCTATACGTCTCGCGGTGAGGTTGGCAGCCGTCAGCCGCAACCCGCGGCCTCACCGTCGGGCGCAGAGATACGGCGGCGGCTGCGGGCGCCTGCGAGCGTCAGGGTGGGCCGGCCCGCAAGGCGCGGGTGCGTGCAGCAGTCGTGGCTGCCTACCCGGCAGGCGGCGGGTGCTGCGCAGAGGGAGGAGGCTGTCGCCTGCGAGAGTTTCGCAGCACCACCACCACCCCTCCGTGTAGGCTCGGTGGGTTCGATTCCCACGGACAGCTCCTGATGCACTTTCTCGGGCGCGGCGGTCTCTTGGAAAAGATTTATACGGTCCCCGTCCGTTTCCCTCCTGCCTGCCGGACTTGGTATCGCCCGGAACGATTTCTCGCTCACCTCCACGGCAGCGATGATTCAATGGGTGTGTCCACCGTGCGCGGGGCGTCCGGAGGCGTCCCGGAGGCGTCCCGGAGGCGCGTGGCGGACGCGTGCCGGGCGCGAGCGGGACCCGTGCCGCGTCGGGCCGCGGATGCTGGGCGCCGGCTGCGCTGGCGCCGGGCCTGGCCGGCGGCGTCTCCTCGCCGCTTGCCGGATGTCGGGTCGCTGGGATCGCGTTGACGGGGTGCCAAGACGGCGTGCGTCTCTTTGTGCGCGGCCCTGCGCGGCCCCGCCCCGGCCTCCGCTCGGCGCGGGGTCAGGCGGGTCGCGGTCGGCGAGGCGACCGTCGGGGACCGTCGGGGGCCGTCGGGGGCCGTGCCCGGACGCGGCGCCGCCCCGCCGTCGCCGCCGTGAGTGTTGGGGCCTCTCCGGCCGCACGCTGCACCTGGCCGGCGGCCCCCGCGGCCGGCTCGGAGACGTACTTCTCCGCCTCCTTGTGGGAGATTGTTGTGTGATTGTAAACCGCAGGCGCCAGCAGGCGACGCACGACCCCGTGTCGACTCGGCGTCCTCTGCGCCGCTGTCATGCCGGCGGTGCATTATATTGTGCAGACACAGACAAGCGGACAGCAGGCAGACAGACAGACTCGTATAATGCCACCGCAAAAATATCGCGGCGCCCGGGGGCCTTATGACTAGCGTGCACCTGCACTGCGCTCAACATGCCTGGCATAAACTGATCAAAACTTTCCCTCCTGTTTGCCATTTATTTAAATATTGATAAAAACGTTAAGTTTGTACTGTATAAAACTATGGACCTGTGACTTGTCACATACCTCCGTCACGACTCCTTTGGTGCGGGCAGCGTTCGTCCGCTTCTGTTCTCGAGCCTCGCTTGAAACGCATAATTCGTGCCCAGCAGTGTCGGGGGTAGCCATAGCTGGCTGTTCGGCGGCGCGGCACTCGCTGCACTCCGGGCCGCCACGAACACTATCGGCATCATGACCCACAAACTGGACGGCCAGGCGTGTGCTTCTGCTGCTCTGCAAAGGCCCGGGAGCCCCGCAGCGCCAACAGCACTGCCACGATAGACGCTGGCGTCGCCCGACTGGCGAGGTGTCCTCACGAACGAAATGACAGCTGGGCTGTAGTTCTTGTGTGCACGGATGTGCACCGCGGCCGTGCACAAAGAGCGCGGGTTAACACGACGCGGCCGCAGCGGCGGCAGCGGCTGCCGGACGGCCCCGCGCGGCCCGCCCCGTCTACTCGAGCCCCGCTCGCCTCACCGCAGCTCCTTAGCGACCGCAGCAGCGGCGGCGGCAGCCGGCCGGGCGAGGCGAGGCAGCGAGGCCACGGGCACCACAATCATATTAATCAAAACGAATACTGCCTCCCCGCGGCAGCCTCCGGCCGCCTCGTCAGCGCAGGCAATCGAGACAGGCGACACGCACCCGCCGCGGGCGGGGCGGCGTTGGGGGAGGTCGGAACGCACTGCGGTGCCACAAGCATGCACTCGTTGGCGGCGGTCGCGTCCCACAGACCACAGCCGAGGCCCGCGGCGGCCCGCGGCTGCCATGGAAGGCCTGCCCGTGGATGGCCTGCCCCGCATGGCCTCTTGCCTCCGCTGCCCGGGAGGGCGACCAATTTGTAAGCGCAGGCAGGTGAAGCCAGGTGAAACCAGGGTGAGGCCATCATGCCGCGGCCCGCCGCCGAGTGTGTGCCCGGGGGAGAAAGCGCCCAGCCCTCAGCCCGGCCTAGTCCACGTTACAACACACACGCACGGGCTTCAGTTTTCGTACAAGCGAGCCTAATCGTTATCCAACATATAGAGGTTCAGTATCGCCTTTGGAAACGGATGATGAAGAACAACAAAAACACTTCCGGACCGGAAACTCTGTGAACGAAAACTTGGATGAGGTTATTTTCCATCCATATTCGTAGCGCCTCTGCTGCATCAATTTTTCTCATTTTTGCCACAGCTCTGGAGAGTGCATTCGTTATTCTTCTACTGCTCGTTGGAGATGCCTATCAAAGCTGGATACAAAAGTTCGGAAGCAGAGGATACCACAGGCGCCACAACACACTCACGCACAATCACCGAACGGTCAAAATAAAACAATGTTCGGCCAACCCCCACCCCGGCACACATCTTTCATTTGCAGCCCGTGACGACCAAATCGTTTCAAGCGGCCACCAGTACGTGTCCAGCCCACTTCATGTATCGAGAGCGCGATAGTTGTTTATTTTCTTTGTTGTCCCCCCTGCAGTGTTGGAGTGCGTATGTGTCCTCTTTGACTACGTCCGTTTGAAAGGGGGGGTTTTTGCGCGCGAGAAAGGCGATGTGATAGAATTCGTTTCTCTCACTCGCAGTCATTCCACTCCTCTGTTCCAATGACGGTGACAGCACGGTGTGGCGGTCGGAGGGGGGGGGGGAGAAGGGAGAAAAAGAGAATGGTCAAAGGGGATTCGGGGTGACGGGACGGAGGGTAGCATTTGCGTTAATTAAGGTTTTGGGAGGTGGGGAGGTGCAGGGGGAGTTCGGTCGATCGGTCGTCGGGGGGGCTCGAGTTATGGCAAACAAAACTATTTCTCCACGAGGGGGGCAGGGAGCGAGAGGGAGAGAGAGGGGGGGGACATGGAAATAAAACAGTTGGGGCTGGCGAGGGGGTGGTGCAGGAGGGGCCCGGTAGTATTGGTTGCTGCAGCTCTGCTGACCGGACCGAGTCCGCTGCCAGCAGAGCGCGCCCCTCGTCGCCCCCCGCGCCGCCGCCGCCGCCGCCACCCCCTGCGGCCCAATTAGTGCGAGGACTTGATCGCCAAACTAATTGCTGAGCGGATTATTCTTCTTGCCGGCGTCGTTACGTCCCCCGCCACCGCGGCCGCCGCGCCCGGCCCGTGCGTTTGGCTGGCTAGTTTGGCGCAGAGCGGCGCGCGTCCTTCCGTGTCTGACGCCGGCCTTGCCTCTGTCGCACTCGTAGGGAGCGCCGTAGTAGAGCGAGAGAGAGGGCTGGGCTCGGGCAGTGTTTCGGCCGCAGACGGCTGCTCCGCGGAGGCCCGGCCAGCGACAAGCAGGGTGAGAGTGCGGCAGGCCTAGAGGCCTGTCTAGCCTAGATCCCCCTAGACTCCCCCACTCTAGTCTAGCACGGTCCGGTCCGCGCCTCTGACAGGGCGCACGGTCCTAGAACGGAATTAACGCCGGCCGTGCCAGGGTTGTGCCACGGCTGTGCCACGGTAGTGCCGCCCGTCGGCGGCTGCTCCCGACCCGTCAAACCGTCCCCGCTGCACTTTACTGCAGCGGCCAGGAAACGGCTGGTGACGTCACGTCACTTTATACCCCACAGCGGCACGGAGTATGTACGCGCCCCTGTCCTGGGATGGCGTCGGACTCCGGCCGGCCGCGAGATTTCTCATAATAACTTTTTACTGCAGCCGCGCGCGCGCGCTTGGAGCGCAGAAGCGGCAGCAGCGCCACGCCACCGAGGCCGCACGGTGCGCGCGCTCCGATCCGCCATCGCCGTCGTGGAGTGTGCGAGGACGCCGGGGGAGGGCGGCGATGGTGGAGGGGTCGTCGCCGACGTTCGCACATTCTTTCTAATGTACCGTGCGGGGGTCGTACCAGAGGTCAGGCCTGATCTAGAAGCAGCGGTCGCGGCCGCGGGCGTATGGGTCCTCGGTGTGGTCGCTGCCGCTGTCGCTTCTGCTGCTGCTGCTGATGCCGCTGCGCCGTAATTGCGAAATAACGCGCCTGCCGCGGTCGTATTCATAAAGGGCTGCAGCGGCCGCGGTCAGCGGGCTAAAACGTATACGAGAGCGTGCGCGTGTGCATGTTTTACGCGCCATGAAAAATTCAGCGCGGCCTCGGCGGCGGCGGCGGCGTGTTAGTGGCACCGTGTGTGGCGTGATCGGCCGGGCCGGCCGTGTTCGCGTAATCCGCGCGCGGAGGTGCTGCTGCTGCTGCTGCCGCCGCCGCCGCCGCTGCTGCGTCATGAGAAACTTGTCGTCAGGAGTGCGGCGGTGCGGCGGCGCGGGTATCACACCGGTGCGGTGCGCGGAGGAAGCGGCGCGGGAAAGCATTTAGCCGGCTGCACACGCGCCGCGGCCCCGGAGGGACCCGGAGGGACCCGGAGGGCGAGGAGGACTTTCTAATCCAGCGGGCCGGCCGCGCGGCTCAGCGGGCCCCGCGGACCCGCACCGGGACGCGGGACGCACACCGCCGCCGCCACCGCTGCCGCTGCTATCAAAGGGACTGGCACGAATTTGCACACGTTTTCTCCGTTGTGTCGCCGGCTAGGGCCTCGGCGGGGCCGGGACTGCTCTATCGGATCGCGCTTTGGCATTGGCTACTACTTTCTAATGGCCAGCCCGTTGTCTGCCGGCGGCGGTCAGGTCCTCTATGGCCGCGGGTCGGGCGGTGGTGGCGGCGGCACCGGCGGCCGCGGCGGCAGCATGTTGACACCTCCAGATCGCCGGCGATAGACAGGACAGCAAGCCGGGCCGGGCCGGGCAGGGAGGGCGTCGGCACGCGGCCGTACCGTAAGCCGTGGCCCCGTGGCTGCTGCCCGGCTGCAGGGCGGCGGCGGCGGCGGCGGCGGCGGCGGCAGCGGTGTTGTCGGCGAGTCCGCACGGGCCGCCGCTGCCGAAAGGGTCATGCACAAAAGCGAACTGCAAAAGAAGAAAAATAATGAAAAGCAAGGAAGGGGGGAGGAGGAGGGGAGGGTGGGAGGTGCTCACATATAGCAGTGCCGCCAACGCAAACAGGCGCGCGCAGTGCATGCAGCCAGACAACAAGACGGGATATAAATTTTAATAAGGCTCGGAGCAGCTACCTCCAGCAAGCCAGCCAGTCCCGCCGCCGGCTCCCATGTGTGTGTGTGTGAGAGAGAGAGAGAAAGAGAGAGAGAGAGAGTGCCGTAAGGGGCGCAGAGCGGACAGCGTGGTTGGCGGCACTGATTTACTATCGCACGGACGTAGTATCTTCGTCACCTGGGGTTGGCACTACTTCAAACCGCGCGCTCGGCGACGACCACGAGGAGACACTCCCCGCACTGCCGCTCGGCTGCTTGGCAAAGTCCTCCCGTGTGCGAATCTATGCATGAATTTGCGAGCAGAGCGCGCCCGAGTGTTATGTCCCCCGAGCGGGCCGGGCAGTCTCAATAACACATTGTCCGTGTCCCTCGTTACCGCGGTTACAGGTTGGCAGCGCTGCCGCCGCTGCTGCTGCGGTGCGGTGGCGGTGGCGGCGCTACCTGAAGGCATTACCCTCATCGAGAATGCAGCGCGGGTGTTTGCCGCAGCGTCCCGCCCCGACGGCTCCGCTGGCCCCGCTGGCCGCGCTCCGAGCCCCGCTCCCCAGTCCAGTCCACCTGTTTGAAAGGGTTCCGCGCGGCTCCGGCCGGCTCCCAGCCCGCAGACAGGTTTCCTTGCCAGGGCGGCGTCCACGGTTTGGTCATTGCCTCTGCCCCCCCCCCCCCTCCTCCTCCTCTTTTCCTTCTGCTCCTTCCCCCCTCGTTCGTCACATTTGGACCCCGCTCACGCGCCAAATCGCCAAGTGGCGGTGGCAGTCTGTTCCCGCGGCCGTTGGCGTGGCCGTCCTCATGGCACCGCCGTGGCACCGGCGTGGCACCGCCCCAAGTCAGTCCGGCCTGCGACATCTTCACTAACTCTCGTCCGCCCGGTGGCAGCGCCCTGTCGGCCCCCGCGCCGTCAGAGGCCCGCGGCCTAAGCGAATCATCGCTGACAAACCGGCAGCGAAGTCTGCGCCGGAGGCGTCATATCCGCATCTGCTCGCTGCTGCAGCGGACGGCGCTGCCGCCGAGCGCCTGCGGCTCCCGGCGCAGGCCACCCGCACGGCGCGCGTGCGGGCAGAGGCCCGGGGCTGCCTACCCGCAGCGGCTACCGCCCGAGCGCAAACACCAGTCTGCGGAACGCAACGTGGGCGCGCTGCTGGAAGTGGAGTATTGTCATTTTCTCTATTGGCTCCGCCTCTGATGGCGATGGCACGGCTCCACGACCAGGGCCGTGAGGGCGCGCGACGCGTCCGGCCGGTACCCGGAATATCGATGCGGCCCTCCCCTCCCTTCCCCTCTCCTCTCCTCTTCCTGGCGCAGAGGTATGTCAATCGGCAGGACCCTGAGGCGGCCGGACCGGGGGCCGTTCGGCAAAAGTCCTTCGCCAGCGGCTCTTTAATTCCTGGAAAGGAGAAGAATCGATCGGCAACATGAAGTTGATGATGATGATGATGTCGGTGATGAGGGACGATCGGACCGTCATTACTGGTGAGCAGCCGACGACGGCGCCCCGCACTTGCGCGGGGGCCGCGGCGCTGCCAGCCCGCCAGCCCGCCAGCCCGCGCAGGCACCCCAGAGCGCCCCTCGACGGCGCCGCCGGATTTGCTGCGATCTGCGATGGATTTATACCGGTACGGCGCGGCGTCGGTCGGAGGTGACCTTGCCGTCGTGCGCACCGGCTTCCGCGGGGGTCAGGTCGGTGTCCGTCCGAGCGCCCTGAGAGCCCTGAAGGGCCTCTGGGGGGCGCTTAAACGCGAGCCGAGATGGGGTCGTAAAGGTGGCCGGTGGGGCCGGAGGGCCCAGCATCCGTCTAGCTCGCTCTCCCGGCGGCGGCCGCGGCGCGTCAGCCGAGGGCCGGCCCGCTCTCGATCTTCGGTGGACCCTGAATGCGTCCATTACTGTACATGGATTTCGAGGAATGCTGTGCGGCACCTCGCGGCGGGGCTCCTCGAGCCCCCGCTCTCAGCATAGTCGGCGCTGTATCGCGCGACGCGCCGGGCGAGTTTCACACCCTGCGAACCACACTGACCTGCTTGTGCGTCGCCGGCGCCGGGCGTGCGCCCGGGGTCCCGGCCACGGGTCCCCGCCGGTCCCCGTCCTTGGAGGGCGGGAGGTTTACTGCTGCCCCGGCCGCGGTCTGCACGCAGTTCACGCGGAACACCATGATAGTGGTGTATCTCGCCGTCGTGGGCCGAGGCGGTGGGCAGCAGCGGGCGGCCTGACGCCTAGCCCTCGCCGAACTCCCCCGCCCCACCAACACCACCCCGCCGCGCTGGTGCCTGGCTCCGGTGCTGCGCGGGTAGTCCTCGTCGTGCTGTTTGGAGGCGCAGAATGGAATACACGTCGTCACCGGGTTGTCGGCTGTCGTCGGCAACGTCGGCGCGCCGTGCACCGGGGGGTTGGGGGGGGGGGGGGATATGCAATGGAAATGAAATGTCTCGAAGCCCCGGCGCTCGGGCGGGGGCAGCGGACGGGGGCGGGGCAGGAGGGGGTTGGCGGCGGGGTGCACGACCGGGTTGGTGTGCGCGCGCGCGTCTCCCCCGCGTCTCGTCCGGGGTGGCGGTGGAGGCCGCGGACCAGCCCGCGCTCATCAGCACACAAACAGGGAAATCAACGGCGGGAGAGGAGAGCGAGGTTGGCCGCGCTGTCCGGGGCAGAACAGGGACGGCGGGGTTGCGCCAGGGGGAGGGGGGCAGTCGATGGGGCACGGGGCGCCGCCCAGGACAAGGGCGCCGCATCGCATGAGCCCGAATAAAATCGAATCGGGGAGCCTTGGGCGCGCGGGAATGACTGGGGGACCGTGCGCAAATGACCGTCTCCGGACCTCCCCGCACCCCATGTGCGGACCGGGTCCGTGCGGACGTCACCGCCCCGGCCCGGCCCGCGGGCTCTCGGACGGCCCCCTGTGCCAATATGGCCGCGCCTCGGCCGGCACGGCGCCGCGGCCGTGAATATAACTTTGCTCCTTCGGAGAATGCGGGCAGCGCGACCTTGCGAGCCGGGAGCCGGACCGGACCAGCAGCGGGCAGCAGCGGGCAGCAGCGGGCAGCAGCGGGCAGCAGCGGGCAGCAGCGGGCAGCAGCGGGCAGCAGCGGGCAGCAGCGGGCAGCAGCGGGCAGCAGCCGGGAGGGGACGCGGCGCCTCAGCCTCTCGCCTTGATCCTGACAGCGGGAGCGGGGCACAGAGACACCGCGCGGCTCATGCCGACACCGACCGGACGGCGGCGGGGCGGACGACGGACGGCCAGGCCAGACGGGTCGCCGCGAGAATCTTGGGGACCGGCAGACGTCGCGGCGCGAGACACTCGCAAGCAGAGATACGGAGAGACAAAGTCGGGCGGACCCCCCGCGGAGGCGGCGAGCGGGAGGAGAGATAGAGGGAGAGAGAGAGGGGGAGGGAGAGGGAGGGAGGGAGAGGGAGATGTTGGGGTTGTTTGGCTGCTGCAGGACTGAGACTGGCACTGCCAAGCCATAGCTGCCATGGCTCCAAGCTGCTCATCGGGATGCAAACTTTGGCAAGCGTCGTCGTCGTCGTCGGGCGACTTGGCCGCGCCGCCGCCACAACCTACCCCACTGCCGCCGCCGCAGCAGCAGTCAGCAGCGAGCTGTGCGGCCGCGGCTCCGAGGCGTTGACCTGTAAAAGGTCCTGGTCCTGTCCGCGGCACTGTGTGTGCTGTGTGTACGCGTGCGCGTCGTATGCATGTGTGTGTGTGTGTGTGTGTGTGCGAGAGAGAATGTGGATGTGGTTTACGTAGCTTGCAAATTCGCCTGTCCCCATCCCATCCCCGACCCGGTCCCCAGTGGCCTGGCCAGTGGCCGCCCGGCTAGCAGCTATTATTTGGGGCTCGTTTGCATGCTTCCTTCCTCGGTCTGTGCGTACTGTAATGTACGTGGGGGCAGTGCGCACAGCAGTGTGCGTCGAAGGCGGCAGCCACGCCGCCGCCGCCGTTTGCGGCGCCACTGCGCCTCTGCGGGGGGTCGTTCACATTACCACGTAACACCCCATCTGCTGCGGGGGCGGTAATCAGACTTGTGTGTGCCGCCTGCTGCTGAGCTCACAGGGGCGGGAGGAGAGGGGGGCATTGACACAACCGCGTGGGCAGAGGGGGGTCTGCGGCCGCCTCCCAGGGCCCCTCCACACCCACTTGTTTCATCGCCGCACGACGACTTGTTAATTTACACGCTATCTTGGGGCGGGGTCGGCGCCGAGGGCAGCGCTCAGGTCGTGTGGGGAGGCCAGGCCGGAGGCTGCGCAGTCGGCGGGGCTGAGAGGCGTACGGACGCGGCGCGACAGAGGGCGGGGCGGGGCGGCAGGCAGCGGCGCGGGGGGAGGGGCTCGCGATTGACCCAGTTTTCACACGCGCAAGAAGGCAGAACCGGAGGGCTTACAGAGCAAGAGAGCGTGAAGAGGGATAAAGAGAGAGAGGGGCTGCTGAGTGTGTAAGAGAGAGAGAGAGAGAGAGAGAGAGAGAGAGAGGACGAGACTGTGATTCCGCCCCCTACTCCCACCCTTCTCGGCCTCCGTCCGAACCACACCATACGTCTGCGCGCCGCTGGCGCTAGCTGCTGGCGCTGATGGCGCTGCTGGCGCTGCGCGTCGCGCGGGCCACGCAGGGAGCTCGCTGCTTCTTAGTTGGGCCCCGCCGGAGAGTTTTGAAGCCGCGGTCTGGGCAGGGGGTGCTGTTTGAGTTGGCCGGGCGGCGGCGGCGGCCTCTCAGGGGCAGCTTCTCTCCACTTCCCGGCGACGTGTTCTTACCACTGTTCCCAGTCTTAGCGCGCCGCGAGCAGCTCACCCACCTGCACTTGCTGACGCGGCCGACACAGCTGACAACGGCCTGACGCAGCTGGCGCAGCTGACGCAGCTGACAGAGTTCTGCGCGGCCCGCGCCCGCCGCCTCTGATCCTGCCCTTCTGAAAGTTCTTCCGTCTCCGCTGCTTCCGCTGTCGGGCGGAAGGACGTACAACACAATTCGGTGTATCGCGGACCTTTTATACGTACCACTCTGTGTCATATCGCCGCCGCCGCCGCCGTATAACGTAATCCCATTCTCCTCGCTGGACACAGAATGGCGGTGTTTTCTGGACGGCGGCGCACAACGGGGCGGCGGCCCATCCGCTGACGACGCCGGCTGTTGTGCAATGCGCCGGCAGGAGGCCCGGGCGGCGGCGGCGGCGTTCGACGGGGATTATCCGTGGCGTGTGTGTGCGTGTGCGTGTGTGTGCGTGTGTGTGTGTGTGTGTCCAGTGGGACATGACGCAGCAGGGTGCGCATAGCGGCGTCCCGTCCCATTCGGGTGTGAGAGGATGGGATGGGTGTGAGGGGTGTGAGGTAAGAGTCCGAGAGGCGTAACACCGCAGTACTACTGACCGACACCACCACCACTACCACCACTACCATTTGCTCTGCACCACTACCATTGCTCTACCACTGCCACAACCACCACCGCCACCACCACCGTGTAAGGTCAATAAGGAAATACGCCAGAACAGTGCACGGCGTTATTCTGAAATAATGTGCTGCCCCGAAGCGAGTTGTCTTCGTGCCCCCCCCCCCCTCCCCCCGAGGCTCGTACTGCACCCCTGACCCCCCCCCCCCCTCCTCCCCCATGGGGCCTCCCAGTATGGAGGGGGCAGGTAGGGTTCTCTGGACACATGCGGGCCTAAGTGCAGGACTGTGCACTTTAGTCACGGCCAGTCGGACTGTGTGTCGGCGGCCATAACACTGATTAGTCGTGCATGTGAACTACCCCCCCCCCCCCCCTCTACCCCCCCCCCTGCTTCGCCCCCTGTTTTAGGCTTTATTCACGTACCAGCCTCTCACCTACACAAAGCACAGAAACGACCTCCCTCAACTCACCTGTTAAAAATATTAAATGTGTCTGTTAAATTAATGCTCCGCCGAATCGGGATTTCACCCCGCACGTTGGAACCAAAGACGCAGAAATGCCTAAAATCGTCGTTGTAGCTTTGGATATTTGAAACTCTTGTTGTTGTCGGGGAGTTCCGGTGCTGCTATGCTTTCGCCTCACCTTTCAATCGCCCTCTCTCTCTCTCTCTCTCTCTCTCTCTCTCTCTCTCTCTCTCTCTCTCTCTCTCTCTCTCTCTCTTGCTCGCTCTCTGTCTCGTTCTTCTTTCTCTCCCCCCCCTCTTCACCTCTCGTTCTTCATCTGTCTCCCTCACCCGCTCTCTCTGTCTCTCTCTCTCTCTCTCCTCATTTTTCGAACCGCCGCCCCTCCTTTTTCTCGAGCCTCTCATGCTAACGATGGCGGTCTTGAGGTAATTGCGCTGTAAGTGGATTGCGAACGGGCCAGCAGGAGGTGGAGGGAGGGGGGCGGCGTTCATGTAATACACGGCGGCAAACAATTCATATTTTGAACTAACATATGCGTTCGCATTTTGTCAAGATCCGCAAAAAATTTGATGCTCCCCCGATTTTCTTATTTCGCTCTATCATGTAGTTTTGCTTAAATTTATTCGATGGACCACGCTGGGAGTCTCCGGTGTCGGGGCTGCGGGGCGGCCCCCGTCAGGATGTGCGGGCGCCGCGGGCGCTCTGTCGGCTAATCACCCACTATTGAGCCGCGGCCGACATGAGCAGCCGTGAGCCGTGAGCGGGCGAGCTTGTCGAGTGGGGCATGTCGGGCCGCGGTGCGTGTGGACATAAGCAGAGCAGAGAGAGAGAGACAGGGCGCTGAATGACGCAGGTGCGAGAGGGATGCCCGCGCGGCCGGGCGCCGTCTCTCTCGCACTTGAGTCGAATGGGGCGTCTCGTCCCCCGTCTCGCTCGCACCCGGACAGACTGCCACTTCGACTGGACATAAGAGCACGGGAGCGGTCGATGGTGCGGGACGGCAGAAATGCGAAAAGCTCCGCGGGCCCCGAGCGTCGCTATCGCGTGCGGCGGCGGCGGGGCCACACCGGTGGGGGGGGGGGGGGAGGGCGGGGGCCACCCCCAACAACCCCCGCTGTTTGCCGTTGTCTCATCGGATCCGTTTGTCGTCCCAGTTTATCGGCAGTGGATTGGAGAAATACTAGTACCACACTATACACGGCCCGCTGGGTTGGGGTTGGCGAAGGGGAGGGGGGGCAACAAGGCGTAATTTTCGTGTCAGGCGTCCCCGCCGCGGCGGCCGCGCGGGGCGCGCAAAGCATGCAGAAGTGACATGGGCAGAGACACGCAGGGCGTCGCGGCGGCCGCCAGATAGCGCTGCCGCTGAAAAACAGCAGGGTCCGGGGCCGCGGCCGGCCGCGCTGCTGGCTGTGCATATGGAATGAATCGGACGGGTGATTACGCGCCATCATGGCGCGCTTTACAAACGGAAATCATAGCCGGGCACACGCGCGGCGCCGCGCGGCGGCCGGAGGAGAGGAAACATTGAAATGAATGCAAACACACGAGGCGGTGCAGCAGCAGCAGCAGCTCAGCAGAGCAGAGAGAGAGAGAGAGAGAGAGAGAGAGAGAGAGAGAGAGAGAAGCGGAAACCGACGCTTTGCGCCTTCTAAACGGTGTACGCGGAGCGCAGCCCGCCGCGTGGACTCGCACCCATTTGCACAGCGAGGAGGATGCTTTCTTCCTCGTGCTGCGGCGGCCTCGTATGACGACGGCGTCGACGACCTGCTGTTGAGACGGGGGAGACGACGGCGGCCCGGCAGCCAGCGGCCCGCCGCGTGAAGTCTGACTTAGCGAGGGGGAGCCCGCCCCGGCACCGTCAGCATTCCAGAGCGTATCAGGCCGAGGCCCCCGCAGCCCCCGCGGCCCCCGCAGCCCCGCGCGGCTCATGAGGTATGTACTTTTGTACGCGCCTCGTGAGCGCCCTCCCCGTAATGCCGTTTTCACGCCCCCTTAATATTTCTGCGGGGTGGCGGAGAGGGGAGGAGGGGAGGGGGAGCAGCGTCTTCGGGTGCGGCCAGGCAATAATCTATCGGACCTGAACAGAGCTGACCTTGTCGTGCTGCACGGCCCGCCCCCCGGCGGCCCCCGGCGGCCCCCGGCGGCCCCCCGCCTCGCGTCAGCCCGCCACACAACAGCGGGGAGGAGCTCCGCGCCGTCGCCGTCCCGGGCGGATGCCATTGTCGCATCCGGAACAGAGGGAAAGGTGTGGAAAAGGTCGATAGGCCCCATATCTCTTGTGCCGGCCGCCCTGCCGCCCGCCGCCGTGCGCTCCAGTCCCGGGGGCCGCGGGGCCGGCAGGCCGGCGCGGGGCCTAAAGGGCTTGCCGAAGGGCTGGGATAATGTGCTGCCCGACCTTGGTGCCAACGGCCGCCAACGGCCCAACCCCTCTCACTCCCTCTTGTGTATGCAAATGTCTGCGCCCTACCTCCCTGTTGTTCTCTCTCTCCTGCGCTCCCACTCTACCGCTCTCTCTCTCCCTCTCTCTAGCTGTCATTGGCCTCTCTTTCCTCTCTCTCTCTCCTTTCTCCCCCTCCCCCCTCTCCCTCTCTCTCTCTCTCTCTCTCTCTCTCTCTCTCTGTCCCTCTGTCTCTAATGAAGACGCAGCCGATGCATGTGCCCACGCGCTGCTTCGCTGACATCACCGTCTCGATTCAGGGAGCCGCTCTCTGAGACGGCCGCTGCCGCTGGCCTTGTGTGTCCTGGCCGGCGGCCGGCAGCCTTTGGGCAGCGGCGGTGGTCGGTGTCCGATAGCGGTAGGACGTCACCCTGCGGTTCGACGGCTGCGGGAGCGGCGGCTCGGCACCGCCCGGCCAGCCCGCAGAGGCCGTTGCATGTCCGTCTCCACTGTAAAAGCTCCCTTATCGTTACCCGGCGCGCCCATAACGCCAGGCGCCGCCGCCGCCACAGCCCGGGCAGCCTGTTGTTTCGGCTCCTTTCAGAGGTCCTTTAAGGACCTTTCAGCCCTAGTATAGTGTACGCACACGTAATGGTCGGCGCCCTTGTCCAGCATCGGCTGCCTGCTGCAGTGTCCTTGGCCGAGAGGCCTCTGTATGTGTGTGTGTGTGTGTGTGTGTGTGTGCCGCAGCGGCGGCGGGGCTCCGGGGACGATATGCGCCGCGGCCGCCGCGCGCGCCTCGCCGTCGTTAGACCGTCATCAAAGATTTTAATCGCGCCACTCGTAAATTTGGGTGGCGGTGACGTAATGGAGCCCGATTCACCGCGCGACGTCCCCGCGCGGCGTCCCGGCGGCGTCCCTCATTACAAGCGGTGTGCCGGCCCTGGCCGCCCCCCTCACCCCCGTCGCGGTGCTATCGGCCCTGGCCCCCCCAGGGCGCGTGCGGCGGGCCGAACACGCTCCGAGAACACGGCGGCGCGGCGGCGGCGGCGGCGGCGGCGGCGCGCAGCGCCCTGTCCTGTCGCTTTGTGAGACGGCGGCCGGCGCAGCTCCGGGCCCCAGGCCGGGCCTCGGCCCTCTGCTTGTAATCTGAATAACGCGCTAATGCCGTCAGTTTTCCAAACGAATGGCCGCCCCCTCCGCTGCGGTCCCCCGCCGCTGCCGCTTCTCACACACGCCGCTCGCTGCGGGCCGCCGCTGCAGCCCGGCCACTACTGCCGCCACCGCACCAGTGCGAGCGGACACTTTAGATTCATAAATTGTTTTATGGCCGTTGGCCGCCGCGGCATGAGTCAGCGAGCGAGAGGCCGCGGGAGACATGCACGACGGCCCCCGTTTGGGGGAGTTTCCGGTCTGCGGTGGGGCGTCGCTTTTTTCCCCCCGGGGATGGACGCAGCGTAGGGTTTGCTTGAGTGCCGCGTGGGCCTCGCGATATGTCGCTGCTGACCGCCGCGGTGCTCCAAAGCCATGTGCGATCACGTGCGGAGCGGCGGGAGCCGAGCCCCTCCATACGCCGGCTTATTGTGTTTATTCCAATATACGTATGGGGCTCCGCAACGCACCGCCCCGCACCGCCCCGCGGCGTGCGTGCGTGTCTTGTGTTGTGTACCCTTCGGTTCGCACAGCAAGGGCCCCGACCGGAGCGGAGGCCTGCGACGACTACTGGCCGGACGGAATTAAGAGGCACACCAAAGGGCGAAATGCAAATGAACCTACCCCCCCCCCCCCCCCTTCCCTCCCCGCCCTGCGTACGGCCCTGCTGCGGCCCTTTTCGGCCTTAGTCCGCACACAATCCACGCATTCTCGCACAACGGCGACAAGCGAAAAAAAATGTATAAAAATATGAAAATAATAATACACTGAAATAAAGGGGCGCTCGCTGGTCGTGCTGTGTTGGTCCGGCGCGGCGGCGGCCGTGGAGAAACAGTATTTACTACTAGGGCCGCGAGCCACGGCGGGGCTGCTGCTGGTGCTGGCGTGTTGTGTAGTGCACGTCAGCGGACTTGCAAACAGGAAGGTTCCGTTGCGTGTGGGGAAATACGACGGAAAAGCGTGCGTTTGCTGCTATGTGTGTGTGTGGGGGGGGGGGGGGGGTGGAGGACGGGTTGCCTGCCCGCACGGGGCGCGACACGAGGACGGTAGCGGCATATGATTACGTGCAGCCATTAGAGGAGAATGCCTCCCCGTCACAAAGCTGCGGCAGCCCCGGCAGCCCCCGCAGCCCCGGCCTGGCTAGCTCAGCCGGGCACGGCCGGGGCCCGGCAGTATGGCCGCTCACGCCGCCGCCGCGAGGCTGCGAGTCTGCTCCGCGTAGCCAGGCGTGGTCGGCCGCCGCCGCCGCCGCCGCCACCGCCGCCGCCACCGCCGCCACCGCTGCGGCCTCCGTCCGGGACTCGGGACGCAGTAAAATGCTGCCCTCTTTTAACTCCCTTACTTAGATCGACGCAGCGGCACCAGCCGCCCCGATCCACGAACTAATAAAAACGGCCGTCCGAACGAGTCTGGCTGCTGCTGCCGCCGCCGCCGCCGCTCCCGGGGCAGTACAGTACTGTGCGCGCGCAGTGTGCAGTCGTCGTCGCGAGCGAGCGATTATATCGACTGCGACCGCCGCCGCGTCCGGCCCGCAGTCGCAGGCCGCGGTGCCGCGCCGCGCCGTGCCGCGCCTGGCCGCGCCCCCCACTCGGTCGCACATTTGGCCGCAGCGCCGGGCACTAACTATTGTTGCGCCCCACACATCGGCGCCGTTAGCGGCGGCACGGCGACGGCCACGTCCAACGGCCCCATTGGACTTTCTTTGTTGCAGCTGCGGCGGCCGCGGCGGGCCTCTGCCGCTTCCTGGTCCCCCCGCGGGGGGCACACATCCGTCATTCCGGAACAGACCCTCCCGCCGCAGAGCATGACACTCTCTGCCTCGTCTTACATGTATTAGGTCCGTGAGGGTGGCGACACTGTCCACGGCGGTGGCCTGCGGCTCGGCACGTGGGGCTACACAGCGACAAGCAGCGATACGGGCAGACCCTCCGCCCCGTAAATCCCTCGGCCCGGCGTCAAAGGCAAACAACTTCGCGTGGCGTGTCCGAGCGTGGCGCCGTAAAAAAAAATTGACAACCCCTTTTATTTTGTGCCGCCCAAAAAGTCGTCCGCCGGCGTCATCTCCTTCGTTGGCCCCTTCCGGACGAGGGAGCTTTACTCGCTTGTTCTGTCGACCACGAAAATAAGCACACACACACACACACACACACACACACACAGCGCCGCACGTGGGGTGCGATCGTGGGGTTGGGTGGGCAGAAAGGGAGGGTGGGCGCGCGCAAGTGGGGAGGGTAGGCAGCCCCCGCGACACGGGTGCGTGCGGCCCGCGGGGGTGGCCTACCGCCGGGGAGCAGCTTCAAAGCGTCGCGCGCGGTGCTCCCAACATGTGCAGGGGGCGGTGCGGCGCGGCGGCGGCCGTGCGAACGCCAGCACACGCCGCGGCCGAGCGGGCGGCCAAGAATAGCACGGCGGGCACCGCACCGCGCCGGCCGGCCGGCGGCACCGGCGGCTGCCCGCCCGGATAGTCCATCGGCTGCGGCTGCGGCTGCGCCCGGCCGGCCGGCTGCGCTGGCTGGCTGCGCTGCACCGCTGAATGGCTTTCTGATCTCTCCGCCGCCGCCGAGCCCGCTGCCGCCGCTCCGCGCAGCCAGATGGTGGTGCATGCCCTCCGTGTGTGTGTGTGTATGTGTGTGTGCGTGTGTGTTTATACGTACGGACGGGCACCGCTGCTGCAGCAGCACCGATTATGACTGCGAGCTCATTACTCACACCGTACGGCAAACAAACAGCTTCTTTAGGGCCCCGCAGGCCGCGGCACACACGTGTGGCCACGCGCCCCTCACCCCCGACACACCCCCGCGGCCGCCTCCCCGCTCCCATTCGCGCCCGCTCACCTGTCATCGGGGCGGCCAGGGCCTCCTCTCCCTCTCGTCGCCCCTCCTCTCCTCTCCTCTCCTCTCCTCTCCTCTCCTCTCCTCTCCTCTCCTCTCCTCTCCTCTCCTCTCCTCTCCTCTCCTCTCCTCTCCTCTCCTCTCCTCTCCTCTCCTCTCCTCTCCTCTCCCCTCCTCTCCTCTCTCTACTCTTACTGAGCCCGCGGCGGTGGCGGTGCGGCGTGCGTTCCAGTCAGCTGCACACCAGTTTCGGAGTGTCCACGCGGCGCGGGGGCCTCGCGTGGTGTGGGCCGCTCGCCACCCCGGCCGCCCGGCACGGCGCGGCACGGCCCTCTCGCCCAGCCTCTCCGACCTACTTCCTGACCGCCGCCTCCGCCTTGAAGCGGACTACCCTCACGTCCCACACACCCCTACCTGCGCCGTCCGTCCGTACAGCCCCATAGGCTACGCGCCACTCAGGGGAATCAGAACAGGCCGGGCAAGGTAGTGATCGGAGTCACCTATGTATACACGTTAGGGCTGTTTGTTTCAAAGGGCCGCAATCTAATATTTAATTAATTTTTTGGTGCTTTGCGTGCATTTTGATTCAATTACTAACGCCGCTGCTGCTGCTTGCGGGCAAATGCACTGGCACACACACGCACACACACTGGGAGGGGTCCGGGGCACACACACACACACACACACACACGCAAATCCTCGGCGATGCGCTGTGCGTCGTCGCTGCTCGACTGCAGCGGAGCGGATCGTCAGTCATCTGACTCCACACACACACACACACACACACGGCGATCTCCGCTGATCTGATGGCGGCGCACACGACGCCGTACCTCCACCACTACTATCCGTTTGCTTGTTTATTGAAGCCAGAAGGTGAATTACCCTGCCGCTGCCGGTGCCGCGTATCTCTCTGCACACAAGGAGAACATACGCAATATGGCCATCGATCGAAATGGGCAGCAGCGGGCCGCATAGAGCACGCATGTGTATGTGTATGTGTGTGAGTGTGTGTGTGTGTGTGTAGTGCCTGCGTGTGTGTGCACTGATCAACCACAACCGCTACGCTGCAGTGAGTCCCGGACGGCATCAGCAGCAGCAGCGGCAGCGGAGCGGTGTGCGACACGCAGCGCGCGTGACAGCGGCGCGCCGCTGGTTGCCTATCGTCGACTCGGCAGGCGGCTGTCAACGCCGCTTTCCGCACTCTCTCGCCCCCTCTCTTTCTCTCTCTCTCTCTCTCTCTCCCTCCCTCCCTCTCCCTCTCCCTCTCTTCTCCCTCTCTTCTCTCTCTCTCTCGTCTCTCTCTTTCTCTCTCTCTCGCGTCATTACCGCGTACGACACGGCGCTGCCTCCAGCCTCCAGCAGTTCGCCTCCGTCGTGAGTGTCTGCTCCTGCATTATCAACTCCGCGGTCGTCCGGTGCCGCCGTGCCGCCGTCCGCGGGAACACATACGGCCGTCGTGGAGAGGCGCGTGGAGAGAGAGGGACAGAGAGATGGGGAAGGAGAGATAAAGAGAGAGAAAGAGTGTGTCTCCGCGGAGAAAGCTCTGGGCAGCGTGCGATATTATTACGGCGCGACGCCGCCGACGGCCGACGGCGGCAGCGCCTCTCTCCTTCGTGCACCTGTGCAGTGTGCCTGTGTGCGTGTGTGTGCGTGCGTGTGTGTAATGTCACGTGACGTTACGCCGGGCCTGACCTATCCGCCCCGCTAACGAGTGACAAGTGACGCGGGGACGGTGCGAGGTGGCTTCGGCTCTGCGCGAGAGCGGAGAAAATGAAAAGTCAGAATGTGGGCGTGGGGTAATTATGTATGCCTCATGCGCCTCTACTGCACCGGTCATAAACCAACCGCCGCCGCCGCCGCGGAGCTCCACTGTCTGACCACCGCCAAAACAACCGTCGAGGTAGCCGAACCGAAAGCGCTATGTTGGCCAGGGGAAAAAAGGTAAAGAAAACACACACACACACACACACACACGCGCGCGCGCGCGCGTGCGCTCACAGACATTCACACACGAGAGCGTATGGGGAGGGGGGCTGATGTTGCGGGGGGGTTCGTTACGTAAGTCGTACTGCATAGCAGTCTATGTCTAGGATATGATACATAGTACGAAACAAAACGCAGTTCCCAAGATACGTTTTTGTTTCAGCATATTTGACAATCCATGTACCCCGTCTCCAAAAATATGACTTGCGATGTTCTGGATTGGAAACCCCCCCCCCCCTCCTTGCGACAGCTCAGGTGCTCTTTTTTTATTGTGATCAGACGCGACTCTTTGTATGTTTGCCTCGTCTGGCACACAAGAATTCGCAGCTCAAGTTTTTATCCTCCCCTTTTTTTCTTGCAATTGGATACACTACCATGTGTCGAGTACCGCGGCGCGCGACGGTCCTCTGTTTTATTGTTATACTTTTTTTTCATCGCCCGCGCTAATAATGGAGATTACCAGTGCGGTCGGCGATGTGCCCGCGCCGTGATATCCGAGAGGGTGCGCCCGTACGCCCGTGTGTGTGTGTGTGTGTGTGTGTGTGAGTGAGTGTGTGTGTTTGCCCATTGCAGCGTTGTGTGTTTGGCTGACTGAACAGTGCCCATACAGCATCTGCGGGATAAAAGGTAGAGTGTATGAGAGAGACGGCAAGAGAGAGAGAGAGAGAGAGAGAGAGAGAGTGAGAGACACAAGAGAGACAGAGGGAGGTATAAGCCCGCAGCGCCTGCAGTGGGGCTGCACGGTTCATGCCCGGCCCCCGCTCTGCCCCCACGGCACACGGCCAAGGTGTGCCCCCCCCCCCCTGCCCTCCCCCTCCGGCCCCGATTGGTGGATGTGGATAGTGCTCATAAAAAGTGTCCACAAACAGCGGTGCATAGCGGGCACACTGCGCTCCTAATGTAACCTTCACACAGACGTGGCGCTCGCGCACTCACGGCCAATGTGGGGAGGGGGGGGGGGCACAAAGAACGGATGCTCCATGCGAGCAGCGCCGGAGCTCGGTCCGGAAAATCATGGTATACAGTACGTCGCATGTTTTGATTAGGAAATCGTTTCTGAAATTCGGAACTTCGGAAATATTGTGAAGGAAACAAAATACAGAAACCCGATCCCTTCTCGGTTATGTACAGGCAAGGTAGGAAAGGCCCCGCGGAATGCCCACGACGCACTCTTTCTCTATCATGGTGTCCGGCCCGAGACACAGAAAGAGACGGAGCTAGTGGTCCCCGTGGTGTAATGTTTCTAGGGAGGGTTGTACTGTTCCGAGGCCTTGGCCGGCTCTGGCACCACCCCGTACCCCGTCCTCGCAGGGCAGGGCAGGGCAGGGCAGGGCAGGGCAGGGCAGGGCAGGGCAGGGCAGGGCAGGGCAGGGCAGGGCAGGGCAGGGCAGGGCAGGGCAGGGCAGGGCAGGGCAGGGCAGGGCAGGGCAGGGCAGGGCAGGGCCCCGGTGCGGCGGCCAGCTCCTGACGGAGCGGACCCCTGTGATACGGACTAAGTGCCCGGCGGGGACGCTGCGGCTGCGGGGCTGCCGCCCAAGGCCGTGCGTCGCGGCGTCGGCAGTGATGTGATGCACGCAGGGCGGGCGGGCCGGCCGCGGCCGCACTGTTTTTGTGACCGACCCCGCTGGCCAATCCCATCCCGTCCCGGCTAGGGTCCTGTCGACGGCGGCCTCAGCCCTCCTGAGCCGGCCTCTGCGCAGTGACGGGCAGGCCGGGCCCAGCACGGCAGGCGGTGGCGGTGGCAGGGCAGCGCTTTGATCATCCCTCACTCCCGGCGAGATGGACCGGACCCGGCCGTGGCCGGTCCCCGCTCCGCTGTGCTCCGCGTTCTGTTCGAGGCCGCCGCCGCGCCACGCCGCGCCCTCCTTGGCCACCGCCCGCCGGGGCTGGTGGGCCGTTCTCTCTCTACATCCCTCAAATCAAATGGGCAAACTATCTCGTTACGGGGATGGCGCCCCCCCCCCCCCCGGTATCGTGGAGGAGGGGGCGGGGCCGGCCGGGGCGACGCCGTTGTGGTCCACCCACAGCCGCTGTCCCGCTCGCCCCCCCCCCCCTCCTCCCCTCCCCGTGATTAATGCTGGGCGAGCGAGAGAGACAGAGGGACACGCGGCGCCAGCGGCTCGCCGAAAATTGAAGTGACCCGCCGCTCCGCCGCTGTGGGGCACAAATGCTCCAGAGCGGCAGCGGCTCATGTAACGCCGCGCCAACAGACTCCGCCGACAGTCCTTTCGGCCGGGCTGTTTCTCGAGGCGCTTCGCTCCCGATTGCATTTCACGCGAACTTTGCTTTGTGCACGACCCGCGGCGGCTGTTGTTGGTCACGTGGTGTGTGGTGGATGGAGAAGGGGGGGGGGGGGGGGAGGGGGGCAAGCCCGCGCCCACAAGTCGGGCCGAGTTAATTAATGCTATGCAAACCGAAATGCACCTCCCGGAGTGGTGTGTACGTACCACGCCTGGCCGCGGGCCTGGTCGCAGCTCCTCACGCCACGCCACGCCACACCACGCCACGCTTGCGCCTTGCCTTGGGGGACGCCACGCTGAGGAGCAGGAGGGGGCAGCGGAGTGGGGCCCCAGTCCAGGGAGGGGGGGGGGAGCGCGCTAACAATGGGGTGCACCTCTCTCTCTATCCTTCTCACTCGTGCACCTGCCTCGGGTGCCTGCCTGTGCCGTGGGTCTCTCACTCGCCCGCTCGAGCCGGATTATTTCTGGCCCTACCTGCTGTGCCCGGGTCGGGTCCCCTGTTCCCTGGTCCCCGGGTGCCCTGCCCTGGGTGCCCTGGGTGCCCCCTCCTGCTGCACTTGAAGCCCGCCTCCGCCCCGCTCTTTGGTTTTGGCGGGAACGCGAGGCAGCCGGAGTGCAGAGGACGCGCCGCCGCCGCTGCTGCTGCACGACTCGAGACGGCGGCACCCGGCGGCGGCCGCGCCCTCCAGCAGCACGCCGACGAGAAGTGCCCCATGAAGGCCACGTCCGTGACTGCCCGACTCCCGGACGACGAACGACGGCGGCGCTTTTGAAAACGCGCGCCAACATTTGGAGCAGAGTGCGACACGCACCGTATGCGGCACCGCGCCGCGCCGGCAGCGGCAGGACACTGCGGACTGCGGCCATTTTTCTCTGCGCTGCCTTGCATTTTAAATTGCGGGATGCAGTGTGAGCGGACAGGCGACTACGTACCGCGACAGCACCGCCACGTGCTCTCTCTCTCTCTATCTCTGTCTATCTCTCCCTCCCGCCACTACACCTGTCCGGGCCGCGTCGTCGTGGCGGCAATGTCGTGTGCGTATTGGAAATCTATACATGCATTCGGGCCCGGCACAAGGCTACGCTCCCACACACACACACACACGCGCACAGGGACAGGCGGGCGGGACGAGGCGTCATGCGACGCGAAGCGGCCGGACTGGGAAGTCCAGTCCTGTCTAGTCTAGCCCAGGCAGCCAGCTCCGGCCGCGCCGCCGTGCCGCCGCCGTGCCGTGCGGGGCTGATGTGTTCATACGTGTGTGGCCGCCGCGGGGCCGCCGCGGGGCCGCCGCCGCCACACGCTGTAGTGCGTGTGCCCGCTGACCCGCCGCCGCCGGCAGCCCGCCCCGCACCGTGTGCACACCGTGTGCACACCGTGGCCGCGAGTTGCGAGCGCCGCGCCCCCACGCGATCCCGATGTGATGTGCCGCGGCGGCGGCTAGTGGACAGGACAGGGGTGTGCGTGTCGGCCAGGGCACACAGAACAACGGTGCCGGGCCGGGGCCGCGGCAGTATCGGAGCCCGATACACCGCCGTGCCCACCGTGGCGGCGCTCTCCGGCGACCCTCTTACACGGCGCGCCGCTGCCGAGTTCCGATACCAACTCTATACCAAAGAATTCCCCATAATGCGCGGGGGCTGCAGCTTGTGGGCCTTCCGATTTGCGCCCCTAAGTCAATTACTATCGATGTATCGGCGCCGCCACCTGCCCCGCGCTTGCAACGCCTCGACTCGAACGGACGGCGGGGTCGATCGGTAACTCGTGTTAGTGCGAGGCCCCGCCGGGATCGGGTGCATCGTGTAGGGGAAAAGAGCCGCAGCCGCGGCGGCGTGGCGGGACCGATTTCCCTCCCCGAGTTTGTCTCCCGCGCCGAAAAGTTTTGATGTGCGAATAGGAGAGGGCTGTCGCGGCGCTGCCGCTGCAGGTGTTGCTGTGCCGCTCTGCAGTCAGTCACACATGAGGGGACCGCCACCGTGGCGTGGCGTGGCGGGGCGTGCCGTGGCCGCGGCGTGCGTTGCGTGGCGGTGGCGCGCTCTGTCGGGCCGGAGCCTCCCGCCCGCTCCCCGCCGCCGCCGCCGCCGCTCCACCGCTCCTCCGCCGCCGCCGCCTCGGACACCCGAAGCGGGCCCGAAGCGGAGCCGAGCGCTCGACGGTTGCGGGCCGGCAGCCGGCGCGGCACTTCGGCTGACTTGGCCTCGCATTCGGCGTGCGGTCTCCGAGGCAGGACGTATTGCCGCCGCCCGTCCGCCCGCCGTGCCCGGGGGAAGTGCCGAGAGCGATCTCCACCTCGACCAGGATAACCACCCCTTTGGATTATTCACCCTGCTGGCCACAGCGAAGCAGCGGCAGTGCCTGCGCCGATTTTTCCCGTGTTTCCACTTCGTGCGGAGTATTTTTTTTTCCACGGATTTTTATCGTGTCCCGCTGTGATCGCGTTGTGTGCGCGCGCGCGTGTGTTGTGCGAGTGCTGTGCGACGCCAAGTGTCAAGTGAACACCGCTAGTGCTGACGTGGTGTGTGTGCTGCTCTGACTCGCTCGGGGCCGGAAGAATTTTTTAAAAAAGGCATACTTCCTGTGGATAGTGGGAGTGACACCGCGCGTGTGTGTGTGTGTTAGTGCAGAAACGAGAATGTGTCAACACCCCAGTGCAGCGCAGTGACCCGAGTGTGTGTGACTCCGGTCTGGTGATTTAAGTGATTAAGACATCGGAAGGTGTCGGAATAAAAAATAAGTGATATTTGAGTGCGCGAGTGATACGGCGTGCTGACGATGGGCGAATGCGCCTGAAGTGGATGGAGTGAGTGCGTGCCGTCTCTCTTTTGTGGATACCTCATCAGCATCGGGATGCAGCGTCAAGGATCGACCGGCAGGATGAGCCGAACTCTTCTGCTGACAGGTGAGTCGGGCGGTGCCGTGTCTGCTCCCCGCCTGCCGGGTAGGCAACGCCTCGCTCCGCGTGCACGCGTGTCGCGGGGCTGCCTACCCCGACTCTGGCAGGCGCCGCCGGCACCCGCTTCCCTCCCGGGACGGCGGCGCTGCCGGTCCCAGGCGACTCCGGCCGAGTCACTCTACACGCCGTACGTCTGCCCGCAGCGTTCTCCCAACGCGAACTTTCTGAGAACGTCGTCGCGGTTGCGTTGTGCCGCCGCGTCAGCTCTTCGGCGAACGCCGAACGCCTCGTCAGGGAGGGTCGGCGCCGTCTTTACTTTTTCCCCGCTTCCTTTCTGTCGCGTTATCGAAAATGGAAGGAGCGCGTTGCGGAGTCCAGTCTGGCCCGGCCAAGTCCAAGGACGGGCCGGCCAGCCAGAGGCGCGGCCCGCAGCACGCGACCCCGCAGCAGCGTACACCGCGATAGAGAGAGCGAGAGAGAGGGACTGTGCTTCGGTCTTGTCGGAAACGACACGGAACCCGCACTCTTCTGGATTATACCTGAGTGGGGGACGGGCAGCGCCGCCGGTATCAGTGCGGCCGTAAGACCCTCCAAAATAAAAATTCGAAAAAAAAAATACTTTGGGATACTGTGTTGGCTGCGTGCCGATCGCCGGTTCCCCGCTCGTTCCCCGCCCCATCTCAAATTCGACGCATTGTGTGTGAGTGTGTGTGCTGTATATACGCACACGTCAAACCACGATGCTCTGCTCATTACTTCCTACTGGAGGTAAAAAAATTGTAAATAACAAAATACCCATTTTATGTGTGTGTGTCTCTCTCTCTCTGGGAGGGGTAAAAAGTTTTGACGGTGGGCGTATCGCGAACACGGAATCTTGAATCCGCGCGCGCCGGGCGGGACGTTGATGGATGCGAGCAGCGGGTGCCATGAGGACGAGAGAGGAGAGGGCCGCCGTCGTGCCATGAGGGGAGATGGCTGCTGCCACGGGCTGCCACGGGCTGCCACGGGCTGCCATGGGCTGCCATGCCCGGCTTTATAAGCCTCCTTGACGTGAGGAAGCCGGGCCGGGGCGGCGGCGCACCGTGACGGGACGGTGACGCCCCGGGCCGGGCCCCGGAGTACTGCTGCTGCTGCTGCTGGCCCGGGGCCGATCGGGGACCGTCATCGGGGACCGTCATCGGGGACCGTCATCGGGGACCGTCATCGGGGACCGTCATCGGGGACCGTCATCGGGGACCGTCATCGGGGACCGTCATCGGGGACCGTCATCGGGGACCGTCATCGGGGACCGTCATCGGGGACCGTCACCGGGGACACCGGGGATCGTCATCGGGATGCAGAGCGGGGCGCGGGCCACGGCGCCAGGACGATCGTCGGGGGCCTTGTCGAAGTACGGCATCGTAGACACGGGACTTGTTTGGCACGAGGATGTATTTCGTCAGGGCCGGGCGGCACGTCCCCGGGACGTCACCGGCACGTCCCCGGGAGCACGGGGCCCCAGGATTGAGATTGACGGGGAGGGCCGCGGACGACAGATCCTCGTCTTTAATTGATGCGCGGTGCAAACAGCGCGCTCAATTAGATCCGCCGCTCCGCTCCTCCCTCGTCCCCGTCGTCGTCGTCGTCCCCGAGGGGTCCCCGGCGGGCGGAGGGCCGGAGTGTCCTCCGCGCTGAGTACGGCCGTAGCGGCAGAGCTGCACCCATCTGGGCCCGGCCCTTGGCCCGGCCCTTGGCCAGCCCGCGGCACGGCGGCCCCGGGAGATAAGTTTCAGGTTTGCCCGGCGGAGGGCAGGGTCCCCGGAGCCCGCAGGCTCCCGCAGGGTCCCGCCGCCTGCAGGTTTTGGCCTTACGACCGTTTTGGCCGTGCGGACGGCGCGGCCGGGCCCGGGCACAGTGCGACACGGTGCGACACGGCGCGGCACGCGGCACGCACGGACCGTCGGTAGTCAAGCCTGTAAGTCCACTCGCCTCCGCCGGCCACGCCCCGCCCGGCCACGCCACGACAGCCCGGCCGCTCCTAACTGGTTTGACTGCTCACTGTATTTTCTTCTTTACGATTCTTCCCTCTCCATCTCCTCCGTCTTCGTCTTCCTCCTCGTCTTCTTCGTTTCTCTCTCTCCCTTTCCCCGCCGGCCGCTCTCTCTTCTTCTCCTCCCCGTCCCCTATGGCCGTTGCCGTGTGCGGAGTAGTCGTCCTTTTATTAGTATTCGTCGATGGTCCACGCCTCGGCAGGAAGGAGGCTGCGGCCGCCGCGCTGCGCATAAGCGACTCGCTTTTTACTTTGGTTTTTAAAGCCAACGCCGCGAGGCGGTCCGCTGGCTGCGTCCCGCGGCGCATGCCTCCTGCAGCACGCCAGCGCCCTCCCCGGAGGCCCTCCTGGTCCCCGAGGTCCTCCTGAGGGCTGCGGGCGGCCCAGGGCCCCGCGCTGAGCTCGTTGTTTGGGGAGCTCGGCAGAAAATGCGGTTTGGCTGTTTTCGCAGCCGAGCCGGCCCCGGACCCGGCAGGGGTCGCCTCGTATACGTCCCCCGCTGGGGCCCCGGGGGACCGGCGGGCAGCATACCTGAGTGGACGGCCCGGCAGGTGGTGTCCGGGGCCGCACCGCGGCGCAGCCAGCGCAGCAGCAGGGTGCAGCCCGCTGCAGTGCATTGTGTGCGCCCCGCAGGGCCCGAAGGCGAATTCTCCCTCCTTGGGTGAGGTTGACCCGTCTGGTCTAGCCCCTGCGAGGAGGCAATGCCTGCCTGCCTGCCTGCCAGCATGGCCGCGGCGGCCGGCTCCCTTACCTTACCTGGTCAGGTAGGTAGCCGAGCCGCCGCCGGCCCGAGCCACTGCTGCAGTCAGCCGGGCAGCCCGCAGCCAGCCGGCAGCCCGGCCGCAGCAGGCAGCCGCAGGCCGTGCAGTGTTGCCAACTTATATAAAGCTCTCGCCAACAGGGCAAAGATGGGGAGGGAAATGCGCTGGAGCGTCGCCATCGCTCTGCTATCCGCTGTTGAAACCGGGGGATAAAAGGACGAGGGGGCTGTGTGTGTGTGTGTGTGTGTGAGAGAGAGAGAGAGAGAGAGAGAGAGAGAGAGAGAGAGAGAGAGAGAGAGAGAGCCCCAAGGGGGCTGCCGGCCGCCGAAAACTGCACTGAATGCTGCGAGAAAAAACTCGGCGGGGCGGCGGGCCGAATCTCGGCCCCGCTGTCCTGGCAGGTGCATGGCCGGGCAGTGCACATGGCTGGTTCTGCGGCCCGTGGGCCTTTATTTATGCAGGGAAGGGCGGCCGGTTGTTGCATGTCCTGGCCGCCCTCCGGTGCGGGCGGGGAGGGCTGTTGCCTGCTCTCTCCCTCGCTCACTCTCTCCTGCCACCCTCCCCCTCTCTCTCTCCCTCTGCGCCCCCCGTCATTTACTGGGCCAATTGGCATCATTTCCGCTTTTCTTCGGGCCGTAATCAGATTCAGGACGATCTTGTTAAGAGACGAGGAGGGCAGGTTCCTGTTCCTGCTTTGGTGGCGGTAGGACGACGACGGGGACGGCGGCGGCGGCAGTGCACACGGCCCCCTTTTCGTCTGCGAGTGTGTGTGTGTGAGTGCGTGCGCGCGTGTGTGTGTAACGGCTGAGGCCGGGTTATACCAACCGGTGTATCTCGCCGCCGTGTCGTGGCGCGGCGCGGCGACGGCGAGTCCGGCCTGCGAGCGGACCACCGTTATACAGACAGGCCGCCCGCCTCCGCGCCGCCGGGCCCCTTTTCTCTCTCTCTCTCTCTCTCTCTCTCTCTCTCTCTCTCTCTCTCTCTCTCTCTCTCTTTCGCGCAGCCCGATCCCCCTCCCCCCCTCCTTCTTTCTTCCTCCCTCCGACGCTCAATTTCATATCTGTGGCGCGTTGCCCGCGGCGAGAAGAGAGTACCCGTCATGACGGTTTTCGGTTTCGGGAGTTTTGCTCGGCCGTGCGTGTCGTGTCGTGTCGTGCCGCGCCGCGACGGGCACCGCTAGGCCTTGCCGACACCGCGGCGCACCGCCGCCACGGCACGGCCTTGTTGATCCTCTCCATCACCTGCGCGCCGCCCGCGACGGGTGCTGGTCGGCCGGCCGGCCGGTTGCCCGCCCCGTGTCGCCCCCGCCTCCTATCCCCCCTGCCCCCTCACAGCAGCGCAGCGTTTTCGCCCAGTTCCATTCCATTTCCGAGTACTCCAGACTGTGGCGAGCGGCAGAGTTCGCTGTTGGCGGTTTTCCCGACTGCCCCACCCCTCCCCTCCACTCTCCCCGGCCGCGGCCGCCCTCCGCCGCAGTTTGGGGAACAGCAGTGCATGTTGTACACCCACGACGGCCTCCCGCCGATTCCGCGCCCCATTTAGGCCGTTGTTGCCTCGTCTCCGTGACGCTGCAGTGTTTGCCTGGCGGCGCGCAGTACTCACGGTCAGCCTAGCCTCCTCGGCGCTACATATGCGGTCCGGCGGACAACAGCGGCCCGGCCCGGACTCCTCGAGCCCCGACAGCCCCGACCCGGCCGTGAACTTGTGTGCGGCAGCCGGTCACGACGACCGTAAGTCAGAGCGGTGTCAGGGCGGGAGCTGGAGCTGGAGCTGGAGCCGGAGCCGGAGCCGGAGCCAGAGCCCCTGTACTGCTGGAACCGGTCGCCGCTCCGTGCGCTGCCCGCCGCAGCAGAACCACCGACTCTCTTTCTTTACAAGTTTACACTATATATTTTTGGCGCGAGGATTATAGTCTGATCAGTCTGGGAAGAACGCTGGTGTTGCTGCGGTAGCAGTGCGTTTTGGGAGGAGGTGGGGGAGGGGGCTGCTGCCTGCTTCGGCCGGGCCCGCCTGTGTCAACAAAAGGCACTCTTCACGCTTTAATGAGGGTACTGCAGACCTTTATATTCGCATTTTCGAATCCATTTTTGCGTGTTATAAACTAAAAACGGTGATCGTAGATGCATTTAACACAAAATTCCAAGCTCAGTCATATAAAATTCGACCGTAATACTTGGATTTGAACCGTATTCCTCGATGCATTTTTATATTTTCGAAGCCACGTTTTTAGCTGTGTAAACCGTAATTCAAAAGATATTTGCTTGAAATTTGGATGACTGATTCCTTGTATGATTCCGAACATGTTGCCGTTTGAACGACAACAATATTCCAAGACGTTCAAAATTTTCCCCTGTCTCTTTCACACCTCCACTACCCCGGGTCACTGCTCCACAGCACGGGCCAGATGTAATGGGGTCCCCAGGCCCACAGACCTTCCCAGCCCCCAACCCCCAGCTCAGTGTTGCTGCAGTTGTTGAGGTGGCGGAGCCGTGGAAGCTCCGAGGTCCAGCGTTCTTCCCAGACTGATCAGACTATAGGTATTGGGGGGAAGCGATGGGGAGGAGTTTTAAATGAGTTTTTTTTTGAGAGATTTTCGTGAACAGTCGAGGGGTGAAAGTGTAGTGCACTGTACGCGGTACGCCCCCCCCCCCCCCCCCGCCGCTGCCATGCGCGGCCCCCCGTAAGACCCCAAGAACACGTTAAGTTTGAAGGCCGCCCGCCGGCGGTGGCGGCGGTGGCGGCGGCGGCGGCGGCCCGGGGGCGTAAGTGGCCGTTTAGTCCACGTCTCGAAACGCATAGACTTGCGGACAGGAGATCGCGATAAGCGGCAAGCGGACGGCGGGCGCCATGAGCCGCGGCCGCCGTTCCTCGTTGCAGGGCCCGGCCGCCCCCGACCCCCCCGCGGAGAGGAAATTACTGTTTGGGTTCCGGGTCACAATGCCACACCAGCTGGGCGGGAGGGAGGGGTGCGGCGCGGCAGCTGCCGGCCGGGGGTGGGCGGGGGTGAGGGGAGGGGGGGGGGGGTTGGCCGCCGAGCTGAGCCGCGGCGGCCCCAGCGGCAGCAGCGCAGCTGTCTCGCTCGCACACCTGCGGCACGCCCCGCCCCACGCGTGCGCCAGAGACAGCCTCTGTAACACGGGCGTGCGCGCGGCATCGGCATGCATGGGAGGCTGCGGCGGGCGGCGCCCGTGACGTCACGGTCACGCCAAGGTGAGGGTTACGCAAAACGGAGTCGCTGGTGTGCGGCGAGCGGCGAGCAGCGTTGCGCCCCGTTCCGCACGCATGGCTGCCGTGTGGCGCAAGCAGCACACAGCAGAAGCGGTGTGACTGTCTGGCTGTCTGGTCTGGGGAAACACGCGTGTGCGTGCGCGGGTGCGCGCCGTGTCGTGTACGCGGGGACATGTGTGTCGCAGGGACAGCTGCAGGCCGCCGCCGCCGCCGCCGCTCACCTGGCCGCCGACCGGCGACGGCGGCGTGTTGTGTGATTCGTATACCATTTCCTCGGGCCGATAACGCCACAGCGCCGCCGCGCTGTCGGCCTGCCAGTCCGTCGCGGAACGGAATACGAGCCGCGTTTGACGTTCGTGCCGCAAATTGGCGGCGTCGCGTATAGCGCACTGCTCCGGGGGGTGGGCCGCCCCCGACGCCGACCCCCCGACGCCGCCGCCGTCGGCCGTCGTTCGCCGTCGGTAATGGTGGCGCCCTCTCACGGAGGGACGCTTAATTACCGCGTCTCTATACGAGCGTCGGCGGGGGGCCGCCGCCGCCGTCGACGGCGCCTCGCCGACGTGCCCCCGACGGCAAAGTACCGCACGCGGCCTGGCGGCGGCCCGGCCTGACCCCATCAAGTCGTCTGGCCCGGCCCAGCACTGCCGGCACGCACCTCTCCCTCTCTCTCTCTCTCTCTCTCTCTCTCTCTCTCTCTCTCTCTCTCTCTCTCTCTCTCTGTCCCTCCTCGTTGTCGTCGGCCCCGCTCCACTGGCGTCTGGGGGTCGACGGGGAGAGTCCTCTCCCCCTCTACGGAGCCCGCGCCCGCTCTCCAAGCAGGTCATGCAGGCCAGTCCCCTGTTGCGGTGGCCGCGGCGCGGTGCCTGGAAAAGGGTCGAGGGAAGGGTTTTCTCTGCCCCGAGGAAAAGAGAGAGCGAGAGCGAAGGGGGTGAGATTGCCTTCCCCCGGGGCCGCGCGTGTTGCCTATGGGGGGCCGCCGGCTTGGCCGCGGCCGCCGCGGTCGGTGCCATCGGTGCTCGGGAAGACCCGATCCCGGTCCCGGTCCCGGCGTGGTCCCGCTGAGATGGGAGTGGTCCCCTTTGTGCGGCCTTTTCTCTTATTCCCTTATAGCGGCGATCGCCGGCCTTCGGCAGGGCCCCGGCAATCCTTTTAGGGGCCGCCGAGACGCGCGGATTCGGGAGTGCTGCTGTGGGCAGATGAGATCTGTCAGCTCCGCTCCCCGCCGCGCCCCCTGCGCCCCCCGTGTCGCCTCACGACACGTTGTGGTACTGTAGTGCTGGCGGGGAGGAGGAAGTGAAAGGATAGTACGGGGGGGGGGGGGGGCAGCGAGAGGTCTGATTGAGCGATTCGCCTCTGCTGCCGGCAGCGGAGCGGATCGCTAGTGGCGATTAGCGCGTTAGGTATCCGCGGTGGTCACTGCTGCTGGCGGGGCGTGGCGTGGCCGCCGCGGCGGCGGCGGTGCAGGCGAGCACGAGAGAAATTATTAAAAGGGTTGGTTGGCGTGGCCGGCGGGCCCGCCGCGCCGCGGCCCTTCGCTTGCCTTTCCTTCCCTTCCGGCCCCGGAGCCTTTCGGTGGATTGAGTGATCCGGGGCGGATCGATCCCCGGCCACGCTGCCCGCAGCGGCCTCCGCCTTTTGGCACTATCACGCCGCCGGCCCGGCGCTCGCCGCGTAAGCACTACGCACACACACCTGACCTTATTGAAAACCGATCCCGTCCGGTCGGGTCCGGCCGGGGGCATCGCCGCTGACGCCGCTCCGGGCTGCCCGTCCATCCGACCGTCCCCGCTGCCCTGGTCTGCGCTGGCCAGTGCGGCAATTGGGGGTTTCAATCGGGCCGGCGGGGCCCGCGGGGAGGCCGGTGCATTGCGCTGCACACCGGCCCGGCCGGCCCGGCAGCAACGCTAACGCGCCGCGGCCCCGACTCCGACCCAGATCCCGGAGGCACCCGTAAATCTGCGACCTCACCCTCCGCCTCCGCCGCCGTCTGCCCAGCTGGCCCCTGCTGGCCCCTGCTGGCCCGGCTGCAGTGCTCTGGGGGAACAAATAATAAACGGTCATGAGTCGGGTTTTATCGGTCTGGGCCGGACCGCGGGGCCCGGGGCCCGGGGCCGGGCGTGCTGGTTGCGTTCTGCACGGTCATTCCGTCGGTGGCGCTGCCGCTGAGTCGCTGTGCTGTGCCGCGCTGCGGGCCTCGGCTATGCTTGTCTAGTTAGCGGCGGCCCGTGCCCGTGAGCCGAGGCAGCTCAGTGCTCGCGGCTCCGCGGGCTGCGACTCCAGCGGCCCGGCGACATAATCCCCATGGCAGCCCACGGCTGCCGCGCCGCACCGCGCCGCACCGCGCCGAGCAGCCTCCACGCCGCCGGTTCGCGATGCATGCTAATGCCGGCCGCCGCCACTAATGCAGTCCTCCGGTACCGACGCCGTCGTCATCGTCGTCCCGGCCGCGCGGCGGGGGCGGAGCTCACCTGCCAAGGCCGGGGGCGCCGAGGGGGTGGCGGCCGGCCGGCCGGCTATGCAATTATGTCAACAGTTGTGGTGCTTACGGGTTATCTCGATTGCCGTGTTGGTTTCTCGGGGCGCGTGCGTGACGCTGCTCGTGACGTGCCGTGGCGCGGTGTTGAATCATGCGCCCCATTTTTTCCACCCCCGCGTTACCCCCCCACCCCTCCCGTCTCTCTTCCTCCCTTTTCTCTCTCTCTCTCTCTCTCTCTCTCTCTCTCTCTCTCTCTCTCTCTCTCTCTCCCTCTCTCTCCGCCGCGGGCACGGGGACCTAAAGGCCAACAAGGGGCTCCAGTAGACGGCGCCGTAGTTTGTTTTTGTGACGAATGCCACACGGGGGGTGTTTTTGCTGCTGCTGGGCCGCGCGCTCCGAGAGGGGTTGTAGGGCGCGCTGTCGGGGCCGCGGGGCTAAAGGGCTAAAGGGCAGGTGCACACGGCGCCCTTCCTGCCGCCCTGCTGCCGGTGCCGGGCGGCCGCAGAGCGCCAGGAGGGCCACACAATCCGGAGGGCGGGAGGGCAGTTCAGCTGCGGCTCCGACCGGAAGCCAAGCAGCACTACCCGGCTGGCCTCATTCGCTGCCGGCGTACGGCCGCGGACCACGACAGGCGTGGCGCTGCGTGGCGCCGGGGGAGACCCGGGGGAGACCCGGAGGGACCGGCGGGGACCTGATTGGACAAGGACTTCGATTAGCGCCGTGGGCCGCGGGGAGGCCGCGTCCGCGGATGTAGATATGTGTGGCGTGTGTGTGGAGGTGTGGCGTGCGTGTACTTGTTCGTATGTATGTGTCCGTGCGTGTTTGTGTGCGTGCGTGTGTCGGCGGCATTGGCGGCGGCGGCGCGCACTCGTTCGTTAGACGTATTGTCGGCGGGGCCCACACACGCTCGCACATACATATGTGCGCGGGGCGGACGTATACTTGTACACATACATGCGCGGGCCGGAATTTGCGGCGGCCGTTTGTTATACGGCCGGCCGGGCTCTGGCAGCGGCGGGCTCCCTCCTCTCCGTCAGTCAGTCAGTCAGCGAGGTCCTCGTCTGTCCCTCTGGCAGAACCTCTGGCAGAACCTCTGGCAGAGCCCCTGGCACCGGAATGGTGACGTGCACAAAGGGGTGGGGAAGCGGTCGACATTGACGGGGTCGGGCCGTGGGGCGCCGCCGACGCCGACGCCCGCCGGACTCGGCCAGGGCACTGATAAAGGTCTCGCCGTCAGATACTACAGTATGAGAGCCTCCCCCCCCCCCCCCCCCCCCCCCCCCCCCCTCGGAGGAGTGTTATGGCGAGGGATCGACTTGACGTGATTTGGGTCAAACCGTCCCTCCTGTCCATCTCCGAGGCTGGCTATTCTAGTCGCTCGCGGAGCAGCGCTATCTCTGTCTCTTCTCCCCCCGCTCTCTCTAGCTCTGTCTCGCTCCCCTCCCCTCCTCGCTCCATCTCTGTCTCTCACCTCTACACCTATGCTCCAGTCCTCCTTCCCCTCTTCCCGACTATGATGGCTACGACGACGACGGCGCCTTTCCCCGCGAAAGTGCGCGGCTACTTGTATGAGCAGTGCTACGTTTGGAGAAGGCGTTTTGCATGTCCTTCTCCGTCCCGTACGCGCGCCATGTACGCGTGTGTGTCGAGAGGCTCGGCTCCGGCTGTGTGTGTGTGTGTGTGTGTGTGTGTGTGTGTGTGCGGAGGCGATACTCCGGCGGGGAGAGCGCGCCGACGACGTCGGACCTCATGTTGGCGGGAGGGAAGGGCGCTGCGGGGGGCGGCGGGGTACGAGGGCCCGGCCGCGGCCGGAGCCTGCTGGAGCCCGGCTGGAGCCCCCTCCAGCGGCTCCTGGAGAGAAAGCAGCCGCTGATAGATCTGCTGTCGGGGGCCATCGGCGGGAGAGACACTGGCACTGGCGCTGCAATAGCTGTCTGTGCTGCCGCCGTTGCCGCCGCTGCCGTCGTCGAGTAGTGCCTCGGTACGGTGTGGGGCTGCGGGGGGGCAGCGGCGGCCGGTCGCCGGGCCGGCAGGCCGGCCGCACGGGGGCATTGCTTATTCATTTGTGGAGTATTGGTGTGCCGGCCGGCCGGGCCGGAGAAAGCGGGCGGCGTGGCGGCGCAGTGGCGTAGCGTGCCGGTCCGTGCTGCCGGCGGTGCCGCTTCATTGCAGCGGCCGTGGGCAGCGCGGCGGCGGCAGCGGCAGCGGGCCGGGCCTCGCCTCCTGCCTGCCTCGGAGGCACTTTGCCTTGTGTCCACTTTGGTCATGGCTGGGCGATTGCGGCGCTGAGCCGGGTGGGGCCGGGCGGCGCTGGTGCGCACGCTGTGACGCTGCGCCGTGCTGGCCCGGGCCTAAATGATTGTGTTGTGTCGCCCGGGCCGCAGCAGCTCCGGGAGCAGGGAAGGAAGCAAGGAAGGCGAGGAGAAGCGAAAAGCGTGGGGAGGGGGAGGGGGGCTTGTGGTCGCCCGTTTACCCGCCCTCTGAGCGCGGTGCGCACCGAGATTGGGGCCCCGGCGTATAGCCCCCCCCCCCCCCCCACCCGCCCGGGGCTGGGCCCCTCATGGAGACGGCCCACGGCCAAAGAGTGCACGGCTTTTGGTATCCTCTTCATCTCGCCCCGCGGCCCCCTCAATTTGTCCCCCCAGGCTTCGCTGGGGGTTTGGCGGGGGGAGGGGGGGGGGTGCTGTAACCGGGCGCTGCGCGGCGAGGGTGGGCGTGGCCGTGCCCCCCGGAGACTCCGCGGTCTGCCCCGTGCGCGGGTGCACCGCGGGCGCAACGGGACGCCAGCATTAGCACATGAACACGCCCTCTTTGATGATTTCAACCCCCTGGAAAGAAGGAGAGCGGCGGGTGAGGAGAGCTTGGTATCTGCCCCCCGCCCCTCCCCCCTCTCTGGGCCGCCCCACGCCGGGCGCTTCCTAAGGAAATTGGGGCTCCGCATATAATTTTATGGGGGAGTCGTCGTCCTGGCCGAGCCGAGCCGAGAGCCGCCGGGCGGCCGCCGGGCGGTGGGGCTTCTTTCCTGTTCCCTTCTTCGATTTCGCGACGATATGGGAGCTCATATATTTCAGGGGGGAGAAGGAGGTATGAGGGTATGGGATCCGTATATATTGACAATTTTCTCGCGCGGGGTGTGGCCTTTTTCGCCCTCCGCCCCCCTCAACTCAGTCTCTCCCTCTTTCTCTCCCTGTCCCTCTCACCCACTCTCACTTGGGCAGCGTTCGCGCGACGAATATTAACTCTCGCAAGAAGTATAATGCGGAAGGGGCGCGCCAAAGGGCTCGGAAGTTTCGTCTCCTGTTGTGTGTATGGCGTTTGCGACATAGTAGAATGTGTAGTGTACTCGAATGAGAACTGGGGCCGATCCCAGCCGGCGGCTGTGCGTGTCTCCCCGGAATGCGCGTTGTGGAATGCGCGTGAGGGCGTGGCGGCGGCGGCGTGGCGGCGGCGTGGCGGCGGCGTGGCGGCGGCGTGGCTCGGAGGTGTCACGGGGTGCAGGGGGAACCGAGATGGACGGCGCCGTGCGGTGCGGCCAGGTAGGCGCCGGCTGCTGCGGCTGCTGCGGCTGCTGCGGCCCCGCCCCCGAGGGGCCTAAGGGCGGGGCGGTGCCGGTGCAGCCTGCCGCCGCCGGCCGCTGCAGCCCGCCTGGCGTTGGCACCGTGCCCCTGCCCTCTCTATCGCAATGGGGCCTTGAGCAAGCTCTAGCTGTCCCCTGCTGCCCCGGCCTGCCCCGGCCAGCCCTGCCCTCAATCGATATCTCCCAGACTTCATCTCTCTCCCCCCGGCCCCCCTCTCCCCACGCCCCCCGTCCGCGCCGCGCCCCACACCGCGCGTGGGACGTGTCACAATTTTCCATTTTACGATCCGCGGAAATATGGGACCCGGCAGTCGGACTCTCATCCGTATACCATATGTGTGGATTGGGGCCTGGGGGGGGGGGGCGCTTTACGACCCGGCTGGAGAGAGGGACTGACAGACTGACAGACAGAGAAAGGGGCGGGGGAGAGAGAGAGAGAGAGAGAGAGAGAGAGAGAGAGAGAGAGGGAGAGCAGGCTGTCGCGGCGCCTCTGCTCTATGGGGTCGGCAATTAGGGGATGGGACGGCGGCGCTGTGTATCTCTGCTCGTTGATCATGGCGGGAGTCGCACCTGCCCGTCCGTCTGTCGGGTCGGAGAGCTCCGAGCGCGGAGCGGACGAGATTACTTTTCTGCAGTGACGCTTTATAAAGCAGCGGCGGCGACGGGGCGACGTGTGCTTAGATTCATTACGACTCTCACCTCCCCCTCATACCTCTTGGAGCCGCCCGCCCGCGCGCGCGCGCGCACGCATTCCCCTCCGGGCCCGTGCGGGCCCTGCGGTGCGGGCGTCGCTCTCTCTCTCTCTCTCTCTCTCTCTCTCTCTCTCCCTCTCCCTCTCTCCCTCTCTCTCCCTCTCTCTCTCTCTCTCCCTCTCTCTCTCTCTCTCCCCTCT
The DNA here is from genome assembly GCA_026979955.1 of Megalurothrips usitatus. Classification (NCBI taxonomy): domain Eukaryota; kingdom Metazoa; phylum Arthropoda; class Insecta; order Thysanoptera; family Thripidae; genus Megalurothrips; species Megalurothrips usitatus. Next base: position 4,651,114 of record CM049597.1, on the reverse strand, counting down.
CTCCCCCTCTCTCCCCTTCCTCTCGGGCCTGGCTTTCCTACAAGACGGATTGTCCGCCGTGCGCCTCCAGAGCCGTTCGTCAAAAACGGCCGGCGTCGCTGCGGCGGTGGTGGTGGTGTCGGCGGTGGAGCGGGTCCCGCCGCGAGCTGACTGGGTGCACCCCGCGAGCCAGCCCCCCCCCCCCCTCTCCACTGTCTCTGTTCTCTCCGGCCGCGGGCCCTTCACGTCTGCCACCACCACCGCAGCAGCAGCAAGGCAGCCCGCTGCCTTGGCTGAGCTTCTCCAAAGCCATAAATTCGTCACAGTGAAAGTACGTTGTACACACACTCACACACACACATTCACCTAATCCGCAAAGGGGGTGTTATGAGCGTACGCGCTCACACACACACACACATGCTGCTGCGGTTTGGAAAGACACACGCTAGACGGAGCCCCCTTCTGCACGTGCCTTGCCTGCCGTGTGTGTGTGTGTGCTTCGGACTGCCTGCTCACTTTCTAATTAGCATAACAGGGGGCGGGGCGGTGAGGTCGCGGGGGGGGGGGGGACACTGCATTTGGCGTGTCGCGCCGCTATGCTGCGTCTGATTGATCGGGTGACTCCTCCTCCCAGGCGTCACCGCAAGATGGATCGCGTCAATCGGCGCGGGGACAGAGTGAGAGAGGGAGAGTGTGTGTGTGTGTGTGAGAGAGAGAGAGAGAGAGAGAGAGCGGCGGGGCGGTGGGTCGTAGGGTGCAGCATAAAGGGTTAGTGACCCTGAGAGTGTGCCCGGCCCGGCCGCACTCCGCACTTGCATTATCCATATTCGCGTTACATGCTCCTCGCATTATCCCCACACGATCATCGCACCGGCGGCGGCGTCGGCTGTCTTGCAACGCAACAGGTCGTGTGTGCACGCCGCCGCCGCCCCGCTGGAGGCCCCCAGGCTGGAGCCTGACCCGCCGCGGCCGGCCCCGCGCGATGTGCGCTGGAAATGGAAAGTGCTGCTTGTACACACAGACGTGCAGTATACTACACGGCCGGGCGCGGCGGGGCGGGGCGCGGAGCGGGGCCTCCAATTGAACACATGATCTTCAGCTTTCACTCGTCTCAATCAACGCATGCGCCCGTCCGGCACCGCCGCCGCCGCCGCCGCCGGCCGGGCAGAGCTGGCAGAGCCGGGGCCGGGGCCGCCGGGATGGGATCGGATCGGGCCGAGATTGTTTTTGAGGCGGCGGCAGCGAATGCGCCGAATCATGATGGCGGCGGAGAGCCGGGAGAGGAAGCGGGGCGTCCGAGGCGAGGCGAAGCGAGGCGAGGCGAGGCGCCCTTTTGGCCACCGAACCCAGCAATTTCGCCGTCAGCCGAAAACGCCCTTCTGGCGCTGTGCTGGCGGCCGGCCCGGCCCGGAGGCCGCTTCCCTCCTCGGCTGGCGATACGGCCGAATAGATGTGACGGTCCCGGAGGGACCCCTACAGGGCGTGGCGTGGCGTGGCGTGCCGTGTCTCAGGTCCGCTCGGGTTAGTATTGGGCCCAGAGCTTATAACGTCTCTTTTTCCGGACGAGCGGCTCGGTCGGGAAGAAGTTGACCGCACTCGATACCCCATGGCACCGCAGCGTGCCGTGCGCCGCGGACAGTCCATAACCTCCCGACGCGCTCACACAACTCGTTATATTTCGGTTTGCTCCCATCGCTTCCCCCGGCGGGTCGATGAGGGCCGCGCTGCCCGCGGAAGACGTCGCCGCGTGCCCCCCATTCATCGGACCGCGGCCCAAAGGCGGCGGCGGCGGCGGTGGCACGCCAGGAGCGCCGCATCGACTAAGCGCCCCGGCGCAGCGCGGCGCAGCCGGCACAGCTGCATGCGAAAAAGTTTTCCGCGTCGGTACCGCACGGCACGGCGATGCGATGCACGGCGCCCCCCGGGGCAGGCACGCCGCGCCACGATACGGCACGCCACGGCACGCCGCGGCAGTCCGTGCACTCCAGTTCAGTTACTTACCCGCGGCACGGAGGCGCACCCGGCGCGCCGCAGCGCCGCAGCCGCAGCGCAGCCCGCGGCGTATCCCGAGAAAGCGCGGGCGAACCGCGGCGGCGGCGGGGGAGGGTGGGGGGGGGGGGGGGGGGGGGCGTCTGCTGGTCCGCGGAGCGCGCGGCCCCGCCCGAAGGCTGCCGTTGCGCGGCACGCGAACCCGCCCGCGGCGCTGTACGGCCACGGAACGGAACCCCCCCTGAGGCCTGAGGGGGCCGCGACACTTTCAGACCGCGCAGTGTGCGGTGTGTTACACACACACACACACACCCTCGGAGACCGGCCCGAGCTCGATCTGAGCACGGCGGACCGGAGCGGACCGCTGGGGGCCGGGAAGTTAGTTGTACTGTAGGACCGCGGCTCGGAGCGGTTCACCGGCGGAGCCAGCCCCGAGGGAGCGCGGCCCAGTGTGGCCCCGCAGGGTGACGGCTTGACCTGACGGCTCACTATCCCTCTCACTCTCTCTCACTCCCTCCCACTCCCTCCCAGCCCCTCCCCCCCTCTTTGATCGTGTGGAAAACACTGTGTATACAACATCCCTTATAACCTTGTGTCGTTCTCGTCTGTTTCAGGTATGCAAAACCGTACGAGGCGTCACGTGACACGGTGCAATCGGGGCTGGCGGTGCTGCTGGCGGGGAGGGGTAAGTCGGGACGGGTCGTGCGCTGTTTTGGGGCACCGAAGTGGCACACACACACACACACACACTCATGTGTGTATAGTATATACATATATATACGTGCCGCCATCGGGCTCATCATCTCTGCGGGGGGTATGAATAATGTGAGTCAACACACGAGTGACATGCAACTGTCTGTCTGTGTCGCGCGCACCGGCCGCCACGCTCGGTGTTTGATAAGCGGGGCCGGAGAGCCGGCCGGAGAGCCGGAGAGCATTTCGCGTGACGAGAGAGGGCCTCGCCCCGTAGAGGGTGCCCGGGGGGGGGGGGGGGGGCAGGAGTTGTAGAGGGGAGGGGGGGAGGGGGTGTCCCGAGGGGGTGATCGAGAGATTGCTGCTGTCGCTGCTCTGCTCCGTCGTCTCTCCCTGCTCCTCGCCCTCCACGCCAGACTTTTATTTTCCGCTAACGAGAAACACACACACACATGCGCCAACGGTCACATTCGAGGCGCCCTGGTTGTTGTTGTTGCTGCTTCTGGGCCGCTAGTGTGGCGGTGGCTCAGGTGAAGAGAGAGACAGAGAGTGAGTGAGAGGGATGCCGCCATACCGCGGCAGCGTAAGGCGCCACGCACGCCTCTTTCCCATTCACTTCATTGTTCTCTCCACACACGTTACGTATACATATATATATATATATATATATATATATATATATATATATATATATATATATATATACCGAACGCGCTCCGGTTCTCAGTGTTCTAGTACGCGAATGTGTCTGCGCGGGCGCGTGCGTGCGTGCGTGCGTGTGTGCGTGCGCGTCATGACTCATTGGACTTGTCATAACGGACGGGCGTTCAGGCAGGGAATGTGTCACCGCGTTGGCAGCGGCGTGCAATTTGAATGGCGATGATGCAGACAGCAGAGATACCCCCCACCCCCCGGCCGCGTCCATTCATCCAGGTGTGTGTGTGAGCGTGTGTGCGTGTACGTGGCGCGGGGAAGGAAGGGGGAAATGAATGTGGGATAGGGCGTATTCATTAATTGAGTCACTCCTCATTAAGTCTCCCACTGCGTATTAGATCTGACTGTGTGCGAGAGAGGGAGAGAGAGGGAGATAGAGAGTGGGTGGAGTGGGGATTTATGCAGGAATAGGGCCAGAGACAGGCATGCACTGAGCCCCTCTCTAACCACTCGCGCTCCGCTCGCGCTCCGCTCGTGCTCCGCTCGCTCGCTCTCCATTTGCGTATGGCCCATGCAGCGGAAATATCGTTCCGGATTATTAGCTGCAGTAGCAGCGGCGGCGGCGCGGCGGTGCGGCCGGGCCGGCTGGTGGGCAGGCGGGCGGGCGGCAGGCTGGCGGGGCTTTGAGCAGCGCTGGTGCACGGCTGGGCGTTAGGCGTTAGGCGCTAATCACCATTTTGCCGGCCCCGGCTCCCTTTGCGTGGCGGACTGTGTAAGTAATGCGCTGCGGCCGCGCCAGAGTGCAGCGGCGGAATGCAGGCTCGTGGATATGCGGGTGGAGAGGGCGTGTGTGGGGCAGTGATGCTGCACTCGATCCAGCCGATGCCTGATCCGGCAGCAGTGCGGGAGAGCGAGAGAGATGAGAGAGAGAGAGAGAGAGAGAGAGAGAGAGAGAGACTCTGCTCCGCACTCGCACCTCCACCGCCCTCCTTTCAGCTTTTTAGTACGCAGCGGCGTTAGCCCGGCAGACGGGGGTAAGAAGCCGTGCGGGCGGGCAGCGGTGCGGCGCTGCTGAGCGGGTCGGGTCGCCGCCGTGTTGACCGAGGAGAGTAATTGAACTGAAGCCATCGGCCTCAGCCGTCGTGGGCCGCTGCCTTATACTGTAGTTACACGCCCACACACAACAAATCCAATTCCTTTTTACCTCCGCGTTTTCTGAAAATTGGCAATTTTATGAGGATGCGATGTGATACCCCCCCCCCTTTTTTTTTACTCGGTCGCGGTCCTCTCCGATTTTGCAGCGGCCGCCTGCCTGCCAAAATGTGGGCCCGTGCTTTCTCCCGCCGGCCCCCCGCTGGCGCTGGCCGGTGCACGAGCCAAGTCCCCGCCCCGTAGTGGTCCGCGGATGGGGAAAAAATGGAGTAAAATCGGAGGGCCCGGCTAGTCCTGTTGTGCGGACAAAAACCCAGCGGCGGGCGGCCTTGGACACGCCACTGCGTCATTAGGGCCCGCGCTCCAGATCTGGGCCGGACACGTCGGCGGCCGGCCGCCCAGCTGGGCCCCCGGAGGTCCCCGGAGCCACGCCCCTCTCCGGGGGCCCCACCGCGCCGCCGGCCTCCTGAGTGAGGCCGGCTTACAGTTATACGAGGCTTCTTCTTGCCCGCCGTGCGAGTGTGTACATAAACCGCAGTTCGATACGAAACTCGGGACAAACGCGAGCTGCTTTGTTACAATTTGGTGGAGCCCGCCGCCGCGGGTCCCACGAGACGAGGGCTGCTGGCTGGGTCCCTTGGCAGATGCTGGCTAGCCACTCTTTATGGCGTCTTTGTCGGCGCTGCCATCCCGGGCGTCTCATCCCCATGGATGCGGACCGGCAGCCCTCCCTCATGTCAGCCCTCTCCGGGGCTTGTTTCTCTCTCTCTCTCTCTCTCTCTCTCTCTCTCTCTCTCTCTCTCTCTCTCTCCCTCTTGTTGCCGGGCCGGACCGGGAGGTCCCCGACTCCATATTTGCTGAACACTCGTCGAGGGATAATCCCATCCTACGAGACGAGCCGCGGACGTAATTGGTGCAGGACGTATTCTGTTGACGTCGTCTTCGTCTCTCTCTCCTTCTCTCTCTGTCTCTCTCCTTCTTTCTCTCCCTCTCTCTCTTTGTCCTACCCTCTCACTCCTCGCTCTCCCGCATCTAGCGCTCGCGGTGTGGTTCCTCTGCACGGGACAGCACAAGGAGATGAGTGGAGCGGGTCGGGTCTCCTAGTATGTGTGGTCCCGCGGCCCCGCGCCGCCAACCAGGTCCCGGCCAGGTCGCCCGGCCTGAAATCCGTTTGGGAACGGTGTGTGGTTTCGGCTCCGAGTGTGTAGTTAGTGTGTGGATTTGGGTCCGTGTGGGGTCGGCGGGCGGCCCGTGAGTGTGTGAGTGTGTGTGAGTGTGTGCGGGCACGCCGTCCCCCTTCCTTCCTTCCTGCCGAGCCGCGCGGCCGTTCTGCTGCCAAGAACGGCAGTCACTCATTACGACTTGGATTAATAAAACGCTTTCCAGAGCGGCCGCGTCTGCAACGAGGGGCCATGAAATGAGCTGAAGTCAGACCGCAGGGCCGCCGGGCACGGCCCCGCAGGACCCCGCAGGACCCTGCAGGACCCCGCAGGACCGCAATGGGGTCCCTGCTGTCGCGGCGGTAGCCGGCGGCCCGTAACCCAGTGGCGGGTGCGCGTCCGGGGGGGTCTCCGAAGGGGGGGGGGGGTGAATGAGGGGTGCGATCAGCCGTCGTGTTGTACCACCGCTGCCTGCGACTCTCTGCTCCCCGGCTGGCGCCGGCGGCGCCTCTGTGTTTGCGTGCATTGCGTGCAGTAAGAGGCCGCTCCTGCCAAGTTTATTTCCCGGGTGCGCCGCCATGGTTCCGCCCCCGTCCTCGGGACGACCCCGGACCGGGACCACTTCCTGAAAACACTACCAAACCGCCAGCGGTGGCGGCGGCGGCAGCAGCAGCACCCCCAGAAGCGCGGGTCCGGGGCCGGGAACAGGCCGGGAGGGAGGCCTTCAGCTCCGGCCTGTGCTCGCGTGGATTTAGCTGATTTAACGACCTCTCGTATAAACTCGCCCTTCCCTGGCTTGCCTTTCGTGCCGTGCCATCCCCTTTCAGTCGAGCGACTCTCTCTCTCTCTCTCGCTCTCTGTCCCTCTCTCCTTCCTCCTCTCTCTCTCTCTCTCTCTCTCTCTCTCTCTCTCTCTCTCTCTCTCTCTCTCTCTCTCCCCCTCTCTCTCCCTCTGCCGGGCTTCTTTCCGCTGTGGCGTAGGTTGGCTTGGGGGGCGCTGAGCTGTACTCTGCGACCCATCACTGCCGTTTGTGTCTCTCGGTAGAGAGATAGCGAGAGAGAGAGAGAGAGAGAGAGAGAGAGAGAGAGAGAGAGCGAGGGCGGGAGGTGTGTGAGAGAGTCAGAGATAGCGGGGGGTAGGAACGGCCGCACCGCCCTCTCATCCGGCCGGGAGGGAGGGACAAGGACAGCTGCACACCGCGAAATGCAGCGGAATGAATGGCCTTTGCCGAGCGGCCCCCGGCCCGTGGCCCCCGGCCCGTGGCCCGTGTATGGAGGGCAGCGGAGCGCCGCCAGCACCGCCGGGGAGCACCAGATGTGCACCTTGATGAGTATTCATTATGGCCGGCTCGATTTGTCCCCCCTCGGCGAGGGAGGCGACTATTAAAAGGGACTCTCTAACGCTGCGGTGGCGGCGGTGACGGCGGCGGCTCCGCGGTCTCTCTAACGGGCGGCGCTTTAGAGAGGGCCGCCGCCGCCGGGCCGCGGCGTGACGGCGGCGTCCCGGAGTGCATTGGCATGCGTGTGTCGTCGTCGGCGTCGTGGTCCTGGCGGCAGCGGGCCTACGCGTTCGATTCGACGCGAGTGCATGTGTGTGTGTGTGTGTGTGTGTGAGTGTGTGTGTGTGTGTGGCTTGACTTTATACGCACGCTGCACGCACGCACGCCGCGCAGCTCCGCTGTCCTGTGCGGCGGGGAGGGGGAGATAATGACGAGATTTAATATCACCGCCGCGACGTGACGACAACCCCCATGCAGGCCGCGGTGGTGGCCCGCTGCCCTCCCCGTGTGTCGTTCCGTTTATCAGATCTCTCCCCCTCCCTCCCCCCAGCATCACCCCTCTCCTTTCCTTCCCCACTCTCTATCCGTCCGCCCCCCGCCGCCGCGTCCGGTCGGACGGACGCCCCCATCCGTTTTGCACCAGTGTGTGTGTAGTAAATTGTTTTCCATCCGCGACTCTCGGGGACTCGCGAATACGGGAACGTTAAATCTGCATTAGACAAAAGGTATTTCGCGTTCGCGTTTCGTGTCGGGCTGGAGTGCGCGGCAGCGGCGGCGGCAGCGGCGGCTCCGATACTGCACCGCGCTGCCGCCGCCGCGAGAAAGTAGTGTAGCGAGGCCGGCCGATGGTCCCGAAAAAGTGAAGTGGCAAGTCATTGAAACGTGAATTATCCTATCGTCCCCGCCGCCCTGCCGGCCATGCCGCCCTGCCCCGCTAGCTGCGCGGGGGGAGGGGGAGGATGAGAGGCTGATTTTTGGCTCCATTGTCGGGACGATTTCCCCCCTCCGCTCTCCCTGTCCCCCCCCTCTCTCCCCCTTTACTCGTCGTGGCCGCTACCTGGGGGGGAACGTGTGTGTGTCTGTGTGTGTACGGCCAGCCGGGTCGCGCCGCGGGGACGGCTGGAGCCGGGACGTGTGCGTCTGAAAACCGTTATCCCCCCCTCTCTCTCTCTCCACACACACACACACACACACACACCTCCGCGTGGCGCGGCAAGGCGCGGCGCGAGCCGAGGGCGTGGCGGTGAGAGGCGAGCTGTTTGACTGGATCAGCCTGGCCCGGCTGGGCCCGGCCGGGCCGCCGGCTGGCCTACACTGTGCCGAACGCCAAAAGTATGCAGTCCACTTGTCCTGTCCCCGTTTCCCTGCAGCGGTGGCGGCGGCGGCGGCAGCAGCAGCAGCAGCAGCAGCGGCTCCGGTCGATCCGGCCCCGTTCAAGCCGCTCGGAGGGCCCTCGGGGTGTCGCTGGCTCCGGCTGAGCTGGCTCGCGGCTCACGGGGTCCTCGTCCTCTGGCCCCGCCCGGCCCCGCCCCGCCCCGGCTCGGCTCGGCCCGCCGCGGACCACCGCACCGCCGGCCCCGGCTCGGCTCGCGACGAGTCGGGCAGCGGGCGCCATTCAAATGCCTGGGCCTTGCACAGGCCTAACTGCAGCGCCGGCAAGAAAAGTGCCCCGGCGGGACAATTTGGCCGCGGCTGCCGGAGGCCCGGAGTCCGGGCGGTGAACCCGGAGCGGCCGTGCAGGGCGTCGCCGCCGCCGCCGCCGCCGCCGCCGCCTTGTTTGTGGGCCCCACCTCCGCGCGGCCCCGACGCGGCCCCGCAGCGGCACAGGCGACCAAGTTTGAAATTCGCGGCGAAACTCTGCGATTTCCTGCCGTCGCCGGCGTTTGCCGCGCGCGTTCACAAAGCCAAGGACGTTGCGGAACAAAAGGCCGGGCCTCCCCCCCCCCCCCCTCCCCTCTTTCTCTGTCTCTCCCCTTCACCGCGCTCCCCCCGGCCGCGCGCCACACCACACCACCGCGAGTCCGGAAACGTAGCGCGACGCCCCGGCGGGCCGGAGCGGCCGGAGCAGGGACCCGGCGCGGCCCGGAAGCTGCTGGCGAGTGCAGCGTTGCCACCTCTGGGCTGGAAGGGAAGAAGAATGAAAACAAAGGCAAAAATTAACGCCGGCGTAAATTCTCATAGCGCCGCGCCACCGAAATGTACGCGGGGTGGAGGCGCGACGAGACTTGGGTCTGGGACGCCGGGGTCGGTGCGGCACGGCGGGGAGGGGGAGGGGGTACAGTCTAGTGGGCCCTGCGTTAATTGAAGGCGACAGGGCGTCATGACGGGTCGGAACGGCGTCGGGGGTCTCCGTTAGGGCCTCATAGCGCCTCATGGCGCCGCTCATGACGTTCGCAACGTCGTGATCTCGTCCCCTTTTCGTTTAATTTTTTTCGTTCTTTTTCGTTTCCCCCCACCTCTTGTCATGTTTTTTCTTTCGCCCTTGTGCTTCTCCAATCTTGATTTTGCTTGGGTTAATTTTTTAATTTTCGGTGGCGGCGGCGTGGCGCGGGGACCCGAGCCGCCGCGGCCGCGGAGTTGAGAGTCGTGCAGCCGCCGCGCCGCCGCCGCGCCGCCGACGGCTGGCTGCGGTCCGGCCGCCAGAACCCGTTGCCTGCCGCCGAGAGCTGCGAGGCCCCCCACCAGTGTGTGCCCGTCTCCTCCACGCAGGCCAGCAGGACCGTGGCCTGGCCTGTTCCGTACACCCTTCGTCCATATTCGGCAAACAATGTTCCTGCACCTCGTAAAAGAGCCTTTGCAGCACGTACACTGGTGCACTCGCCCCTCTCCTCCCCCCCCCCCTCCCTCCGGTACCACACTGCGTTGTTAAATTGCTCGATTTTTACGGGCGCGTTTCGTGTCGTAAAACGCCTTCTCTCTCGCTCGCCGGGAATTTTGTGTAACGCGCTCGCTCGCCCGGCCTCTCGCTCTAACCGCGCGCGCGCGCGCGCCCTTGTCGCTGCCTCTGTCTCGCTCCCTCCCCCTCTTTCCTCGCCTTGCTCCTCAGCTTTTGTTGTTGTTGTACATTACGCTGATTGCGTTTCGCGACCAATCTGTCTGTTGCACGCACGCAAACGCAACGCCGGAGCCCCGGCGGCGGGCCGGTGGTGCGGCGGGGTCCGCGGGGGCCGCGGGGGCCGCTGCAGATAACACCCCTCCCCGCGCCACGTGAGCATTGTTTTGTCACGTTCCTCCCCGAGCGCCAGGAGGCCAGTGCACTGGAGCCCGGCCGAGCCCAGCGAGAGGGCCCTCCTGGAGCGGGCTGGCTGGAGGCAACTCGCAGCCCGCACTCCTGGAGCATCCCTCGGGGACCGACCGGAGTGTGTGTCGCGCTTGACGCGGAGGGAGTGGGAGGGAGATGGAGTGACTGCACAGCCATCTCTCTCTCTCTCTCTCTCTCTCTCTCTCTCTCTCTCATGCCAGCGGGGAGATTCGTGTTTATGCCGCGGGTTAATGTGAAGGCGCTGGAAATGAATCCGAGTGCCTGCCGCGCCCGCGGTACTAATGTCCCTTATTGGCGGATACCATTCCGCTTCCCACACGCACTGTGAGAGGGAGAGAGAAAAGAAAAGGAAAACAACTTGTCTGTCTCGCTCGCTCTCGGACTGTCGCGCGGTGGTGGTGTAATGTGTCATCGTTGTCCGCCATTGTGGCCTCTGCGCTGTGCGCCGCGCCGTGGGCCGTGTGGACGTGTGGGGCGTTTGGTGTGAAAGAAGTGCCCCGCCGGGTGTGGGCCGGACCGGTCACTGACGACGCCACGGGCCACGGGCCCGGCTCGCTCTCAACGAAGCCTAATTCAATCATTTGTCCGAGTGGGCCGCGGGCTCTCTCTCTCCCTCCCCCCCCCCCCCCCCCCCTCTCTCTCTCTCTCGCTCTGGTCCGGGCCGGACTACGAGTGTGGACAGTGGACGCGAGCCTGGGGCTGAGCAAGCCGGGGCCAGTCCGCCGTGGAGGCAGGCAGTCCCGCGTACAGCTCAGTGGCGGAATGGCTGAGTGAGAGAGAGAGAGAGAGAGATAGAGAGGAGGCACCGCATTAGACTGCAGCCCGGCCGGTCATCCCCGATCAAGCATCCCTCTTGCACAACCGCAGTCAAGTGCGGCGTCTATCGTCTCTCTCTCTCTCTCTCTCTCTCTCTCTCTCTCTCTCTCTCTCTCTCTCTCGCACTCGGTCAGTCTGGTCTGGTGCAGTTTAGCCAGCAGCGCTGTGCTGCTGTGCGCGTTTGCAGAGTACGAACTAGAAACTGCAAACCGTTCCCCCCGGCCGGTCTACAACTGCCGCCGCTGCCGCCGCTGCTGCTGCCGCCACGCATATAGTATATACATACCGGCGAGTCCTTTGTGTGCGCTCACATCAAGTTTTAATGGCGTCGTCAAGTTGTATCCGCCGTCATGGGCGCGCATGTTTGTGTGCGCCCGCCGAGAGTGTGTGTGTGTGAGAGAGGGTGAGTTCTTAGCCGCCACGGATTGGCCGCGCGGCTCGGCGACACCCCCGCGTGTCTGCGGGGGGGGGGGGGGGGGGGCTAACCTGCCGGCAGCAGCAGCAGAAGGAAATGGGAGAAGAGGAGGGGCCTTTCGCCCGGCCAGGAACAATATTTGGACTCGAGGGCCGTTTGTCGTCTTGCGATATTGAATGTTTTCGCCTCTCTCTCTCTCTCTCTCTCTCTCTCTCTCTCTCTCTCTCTCTCTCTCTCTCTCTCTCTCTCTCTCTCTCTCTCTCTCGCTCACTCGACTCTCGGTGGCGGCAGCGGGGGTGGCGGCTGGGGGTCGCGCCACGTGCCGCCACTTGTGGGGGAGGGGACGGAAAGAGAGAGGGAGAGAGAGAGAGAGAGAAGGGATGGATTGGCATGGCGCATGTCACTTTAGATGCGAGAGTGAGAGAAAGAGAGAGAGGGAGAGGGAGAGAGAGAGAAGGGGAGACGGAGCGTTATGCCACTCCACCGCGTTTTATTATCCGGCGGGCCCCGCTGGGCCCCACCCCCGCCGAATATTGGTCGTTTAACCACTGTTCACGGCGCGCCCGCGCCCTTCTCCCCTCTCTCTCTCTCTCTCTCTCTCTCTCTCTCTCTCTCTCTCTCTCGCTCGCTGTGCACCTCCGATACCTCCTCACGCCCGCCGTCTCTCTCGCTCCCTCGTGCGCCGCGACACACAGGCGATACAATTCGCCTGCGGATGGCCCCCGTCTCGTTGCCGTTCTCGCCGGTCAGGGTCTCCCGTGTGCGCCGTCTCCTCCCGCTCGCCTCTCTTTCTCTCTCTCTCGTTCTCTCTAGCTCTCTCTCTCGTTCTCTCTAGCTCTCTCTCTCTCTCTCTCTCGTTCTCTCTAGCTCTCTCTCTCTCTCCCTTCGTGGCGTTACGCGCTGCAGCTTCCGTCGGAAAACAAAACGCCAGAGGAAAACAGAATAGGGTTGTGCGAGCATGCGTGTGTATGTGTCGTCTCTGTCGCACACCGTGACAATTGAGCGGCGCAGTACTACAGCTGTTTTGGCACCCATCCTATATGGACGATGGTATAGCGTGAGGCGCAGCTGCACGCTCGCACGGCAACGCCCCTCCGTGTAGGAGTGCGAGAGAGAGAGGGAGGGAGCGGGGTGAGCATGTGCCTGCAGAGAGAGAGAGAGTGAGAGAGAGAATGGACAGATGATGATGATAAGAGGTGGGGTGGGGAGGGTCGAGTGGGTTTTGGTCTGTTCGCTTGGTTTAGTTTGGTTGAGCGGCTTTCCGATCGATAGGTGTGTGTGTATGTGAGAGAGAGAGAGAGAGAGAGAGAGAGAGAGAGAGAGAGAGGATGCGTCACGGTGTTGTCTTCCCCGCAACACGCTGCCGCTGCCTGCCCGCCCGCCGTGCGCTTGCAGATCCACCTTACACCCTCTCTCTGTTGCTTATTGCCAGTAAGCGTGTTGGCGCTGCGCTGCGCCTCCGTTTGGCCCGGCCGGACTCTGCAACAGGCTGGCTAGGCTCTCTGCCGGCCGGAAGTCGATCGTCTCCTCCTGCTGCGGCCGCTGTCCCGTGATGGACACCGGTCGTTACTCATCTGGGGAGGGGGGCCGCGGGGGCCGCGGGGGCCGCCGCGCCCATCTTGGTGGCGTCCGGGTGGGCGTGGCGCGGCGGCCCGCGGGACGCGGCGGCAGGCGACAGCCCAGGTGACGGCCCAGGCGACAGTCAAGGAGACGGCGCAGGCGACAGCCATTGAGCCGTTTGGTCGCGCCGTTGTCGCAGACGTAAAAGAGAGTCGCGCAGAAGAGAGACAATGGCGACCCGACGGCCCCCGCCAAAGAATTGCACTCTTCCGGGCCGTGGCCGGCGGTGCCGGCCGGGCTGGGCGCCGCGCCGCGCAGCGCCGTGTGGAGAGCCGCGCCGAGATCGGGCCCTCGCCGCGCCCGCGCCGCGCCGGCCCTCCTGTCACACCACACCCGCTTGCTTTGGAGAGGCTTTCTCTTCCCGCGCCCGCAGCGCCCTCTCCTGGCAATCATCGTCATCGTCACCGCCGCCGAAAAGACTTTGGCGACGCGCGGCCGAACGCAATCTTTGTAGGAGTCAAACGTCAGCTGCGTGTCGGTCTGGCGGCAGGCGGCAGTGCCGGCCGCTTTGAGCCGTAAGCCCCCTCGGCCCGCCTGTCAGCCCCGTGCCGCCCCTGCCGGCCCGCAGCGGGGCTAGCCTGGGCTGGGGGATGTTTGACGCGCCGCAAGCCGACATCAAGGGCTCTCTCGGACTCCACGCCGGGCCGAGTCCATGACGGGTGGCGCGGCCAGGCGCGGACCGCTGCAGCCGTCGGGAGTCCTTTCGGGGTCCGGCGGCACGGCAGCTGACTGGCCTTTGATGGGGGCCCTCACAGCTCGGCCGCCGCCGGCCTGCAGGCCCTCGCCTCTCTTCCTCCATGTCTCACTTCAATATGGTTCAATTGGAAAAGGAACTGACTGAAAAAGACGTCTCCCCCCCTCTCTCTCTCTCTCTCTCTCTCTCTCTCTCTCGCTCTCGCTCTCTCGGTCTCACTGCATGGCGGCCATCGCGCCCCCGGCAGCCGCTGGCTGATACAACGCCGTGGCCGCGCCGTTGTTGAGTCTGGTGTCGTCTCCCCGCTATCACAGGCGGGACCGGTGCGTCGGCGGCCGCGGCGGCCATGTTGTCTGTCTGGCCGGCTGCCGGCCGCGCCCACTCCACCTCGGCCGTGTTAGGCCGGAATTAGGTGGTCATAACGGCAGTACTTCATCTCTCTCCCCCCCCCCCCCCCCGCCCCGTCTATCTCTATCTCTCCTACTCTCGGCCTGGTTCGCTCCTCCGCCTCTGCTTCTCTCGCACTCTGCGCGATCGGCAGTTGACTGGACCGACAGGTGCAGCGAGATCGGAGAAAAGAGAGAGAGAAAGAGAAGAGAGAAAGAGAGAGGAAGGACTGGTCAAGTAGCGGACCCGGGTCCCGGGTGCCGGGGGCCATGGGGCCCATCGGGCCATCGAGCTGGGCTCCTACAAGCCCCCTTCCCCCCCCCCCCTCTACCTCCTGGGCCCGCCCGCGGCCTGAGCTTTGGCGGCAAGAGGATTTGAGGGGAGGGGAAGGGGGGGGGGGACGCCGATGCGGTCCACCGACCCTCCTGCCATCTTCCCTCTCTGTCTATCTCTGTTTTCTCAAACAGCATTCTTACTCGTCGACTCGTAGTCACGTCGCCGTGCATCGCGCCATACACGCGCACGTGTGTGTGTGCGTGTGTGCGTGTGTCAGGAGGACTACGTCGCCGGCGATAAAAACAAAATTTTGTCCGCGCCTGTACACGGGCGGAGGGTGGCGTGGGGTGCCCAAACGGCGGCACACGGCCGCCCGCGGGACGTGGCGTGCAATCAGAGGGACCTGGCTGCTGCTGCTGCTGCTGCTGCGAATCCCGCCAAGTGCACGCCGACGACGCCGAACGAGAACGCCTTTCTCTTTTGCCGCTCCCCTTCCCTCCTCTCCTGGCCGGCCGGTGCTAATGAGGCGGTGGGCAGCGGCGGCGGCCTGCCGCGGTGACTGAGTGGGCCGCTCACACCGCTCCACATACACACGCACGCGGCACGCACGCCGCACGCACGCCGCACGGCGGCCGGGAGTTGGGTTTTGTCGTGGGTTCATCGTCGTGGGTTCGATACCCGACCCCGCCGCGACCCCCCGCCGCGGCAGCACACTCGCGGAGGGCGATGGCCTGCGAGTGCGGTGCATGCTGGTCCTGGCGCCCCGCCCCCCTCCTCCCCCCTCTGTGGGCTCGCCTGCCTGCAGCATGCACGCACGCACGACGGCCCTTGCGGCCCTGCGGCCCAAGCCCATCATGTGTGTGTGTGTGTGTGTGTGTGTGTGTGTGTGTGCGCGTGCACGTCACCGAAATAGCCTCGCACAGGTCCATCCGAGCACAGCGCGCGGGATCCGCGGGGTCCGGCCGCTGGCCTGCAGGTCCTTCAGGTCCCGGCCACGTCGTCTACCGTGTGCCCTGTGCATCCCTTTGGGTAGACTGGATGCTACCGTGTGTGTGTGTGTGTGTGTGTGTGTGTGTGTGTGTGCGGGAGTCTTATTCACTCTCCTCTGACTCACCCTGCCGGGCAGACTTTCCGCGGCCGGCCTGCCGGCCACCCGCGCACACAAACACAGCGCCTCCCCGACAAACACGCCACCACCACCTACTGCATTCTGGCGGACTAAAAATACTGCGTACTCCACAACACAACAGGATGTGGGGCAAGTAGGATAGTATGGCCACAACCGCCTCCCCCCCCCCCTTTTCTCTGTCTCTCTCCCTCTCTCTCTCGCTCGCTCTCTGACTCTATCCAGGCCAGGAGGCGGCTGCAGCAGCATCGGCAGCGATTGACTTGGCTGTTTATACGACTCTCTTACCAGGTCGGATGGGGTAGGACTGGCGCGCGCTGCCGAACGACCAGCCGGACGTGTGCGCGTGTTTAGCACATACGTGGTGTGTGTGTGTGTGTGTGTGTGTGCGTCCCCCCGCCCCTGCCCCTTTATGAAAGCAAACCTGCCGCCGGTACTCTGCCGTCCATCCGCATTCCTCTCTCTCTCTCTCTCTCTCTCTCTCTCTCTCTCTCTCTCTCTCTCTCTCTTTCTCTCTTTCTCTCTCTTTCTCTCTCACGCAAACGCACACAAACGCCTCTGCGTGGATTTTTCGGTCGTGCTCGATAAAGGGGAAGAGAAAATATGCATATATGTACTGTACTGCACACGTTTCCATCAGCAAAGCGCGTTAAAAAGTTTTCGTTTCCGTACAAAAATAATTTTACAATAAAGAAACGCCGGCTCTAAACCGTGTAAGTGTGGTGGTTGTGTGTGTGTGTGCGTGTGTCTGCGTGTGTGTACTTTAGGATCTTGCGGGCACGGGGTCCGCGGAGCATACACACACACACACACACACACACACACGAGAGCGACATCCGCGAGTACCGTAAGACCGCATTAGTGGCGGTGAGCGAGCGGAGGCAGGCCGGCCGGCCCCGACGTTACTGCCACCAGATTGGCCGCCCCTAATCAAACGCTATATCCCATCTTGGCTTTGTGGAGCCGGACACGCATTGGGCCGCTGCTGCCGCTGCTGCCGCCGCTACCGCCGCTGCCGCCAGCTCCGAATGCTCGGCCGGGCCTCCGCGCCGCGTCTTTTGCTCGCCGCGACCGCCGCCACTGCAGCGGCAGCAACATCAGCAGCGAGGATTAGATTGCTTTTTGGTCGGCCGATAATTAACCTCCTTCTCTCTGTCTCTGTCTGTTGCAGGTGCGTTGGTTGTGCCGCGGAGTCTCTCTCTCTCTCTGTCCTACGTGCTGGGTAAGCGGAGTGCACGGCGGCGGCGGCCCCTGCCCGCCCTTACGGGGACGCGGCGGCGAGGGGACAGCCGTTGTCATGCCATTCCGGGACGCAACAGCTCCGGTCCCCTCCGGTCCCCTCGCTGCGCTCCCCCGAGCTCCCCGCGCTGCTGATCGGGGCCCCGGAGTGGCTCGGCTGCCGCGGCCGCCCGCAGGGAAAGGGAAGGGAGCCCGGAGACTGGAGCCCGGAGCCCCGGGGTCCGCGGAGAGGAAACATTTGTTGTGCGGTTTATTTATTATCATTATTTCCGCGTTGTTTCGTTCGGTTTCGGTTCGGCGACGTGGATGAATGGTTCGTTTTGGAGCCCGCTTAATGTTTGTCTGTCTGTGTGTGTGTGTGTGCGGTCCAGCCAGCTCAACAACTGGCCTATATATACCACGGACTGCGGCGGAGGGCGCCTGCAGCGTAGGCCGTCCCGCGCGCCCCTCGCGTGCGGCGGGGCTGCCTACCCGGCACGGCGGCTTCCTCTGCTTCCGGGCCGGCCGGTGTCCCACGGGAGCCTCGGGTGACATCCGATGGGCAGGAGCAGCCAGGACCAGGCAGGACCTGCAGGGGATAATGAGGGAGGGGCCATCGCGCAGTGACTCGGCCGGCCGGGGCACTTGCAGCGGGGCCGGACAGCCGGGTAATGGTCAGCGAGCACGCGATGTCCTCCGCCCCCCTGCTCCTCGCCCTCCTCGCCCTCATCGACGTGGTCGTCTCGGCCGGGAGGACACGCAGGACGCTAGACGCTGTCCCGCAGGCGCTTGCCGCACGGGCCGCAGCCACCGCAGCAGCAGCAGCAGCAGCAGCAGCCGTGCAGGTGCAAAAGCAAAAGAGACAGAAGGAGAGTGGGCGTCCTCTGTCCGCATAAATCCATCGGGGGGCTCCTGTTTACTGCCAGCGCTGCGGCCGCTGCCCGGCGCGGTCATAAACCTGTCCCGTCCCCCGCCGGCGCGGAGGCTGCTGCTGCTGCTGCTGGACCTCGTCGCGCCGGACGGGGTGACCGGCGTGACCCCACTCTCTCTCTCTCTTTCTCTCTCTCCTGCTCTCTCTCTCTCTCTCTCTCTCTCTCTCCCTCTCTCTCCCTCCGTGTGCCGTTACCGGCCACGCCGCGCCACCACATCCAAAAGGGCCTAAATGCGAACACACACGCGGTATGGTCCCTGCCGCCGCGCTCATAAAGGGAGGAGCGTCGCACGTGACACCATCCAAATGGAAAAGAACGTCATGGGAATTGGACGCGACAGGCGAACAAGGTTGGTGTGAGGTCGGGGGTCTGCGGGGGCCGCGGGGGCCGCTGGGGCCGCGGCGCCAAAATATGGCTCTGTTTGTGCGGCGCCGGGGCACCGCTGCTGTTTGGTTTTTGCCGCGTGCGCGCGCCCTCGTCGGGCTGGTGACAAAGCGACGGGCCGCGGTGGCCGCGGCCGGCGGCGCCGGCGGGGCCTCCAGCACGGCCGCCGGCGGGGCCTCCAGCGCCCCCCGCCCGCCCCCACGGTGCGTGCTCCATTCCGGTCACGGCCGGGTCCTAGGGGACCCCGCGGGCCCCGGCTAGAGCACGGGGAGCACTGACCCGCGGCCCGGGCGTCATGTGACGTCGCCGTCGTCCAGCCCGGCCCGAGGCCCGGCCGCTGCTGCCGCTGGACTGTCGCGCGGCGGCTCATGGTAAATTCATTAGCTCAGCGGGGCCGTTTTTGTCAACGCCTCGCCTCCAGTCTGAGAGGCCGCCGCCGCCGTCGCCGTCTTCGCCCTGCTCCCCCTTTGGCGCGTCCCATGCCATAGGACTCCCCCGTCAAACCGCAGGGCCGCGCCGGAGAAGAACAACCACCTGTTTGGCATGCAGCGCGCACGGCGGCGCGGCGGACCCGCAGCCCGCAGCGCCGCGTGCACCCCAAGCAAAAACAGCCCCCTGTCCGGGGCGGGGATCGGCGGGGGCCACACGCTGTGGGCGATCGCACGCCGCGATGCGACTCGGCCCCTCCCGCCATTACCGATTATGCAAATGGCGTCGGAGGCTGGCTGCCGGCCGGCCGGCGGGGGTAATGCAGGGTGAGCCGCGCTCCGCGCTGCAGGCGCTGCCGGCCCTGCCTGCGGGCTACCTGACGGCGCAGGTGTGGCGGCCGGGCCCTCGGCAAGACGTGCAAGTGTGACGGATGCGGCCTTCTCACTCGCACCGCCGTACACACCGCGCCTTTCGCGCGCCCAGCCGGCCTGGTGTGCGTCTGATGAAGTCCCGCCCTGCCGCGGCACACACACACACACACACACACACACACACACACACAGCGGGGGGCCGGATTTGGGTGCGCCTGGAGCTGGCTGTAGGGCCGGGTCCTAGCCGCCGTGTCAAAGGGACTGCTCAGCCCCGCTGCTCATCACCCGCTGCTTGTTATGTATGCCGCGGCCTGGCGAGGGCGGCCGGGGGCCGAGGACGAGGGCCGAGGACGAGGGCAGGGCCAGCCGGGACCCTTTGTCTCCCGTGGCCCCGATACCGATTGGCAGCCAGTAGCCGGGTCCTGCCTGCCGTGGTCCCTTCGGCCCGGGCCGGCCGCGGCGTGGTCCCCCGCCGGCAGTGTACACGGCGGCAGTCCGCGGTCGCGATCGGGATCAGGGGGATCGTGATCATGAAATGTGAAGGGGAACACGTTCACCTCGGCCGTCGCTGGCAGACCGCCCGCTCGCAGCCGCCAAGCTCCGGCCGCTCACTCGCGGTGACCGCGGCCCGCGGCCCGCGGCCCGCGGCCTGCACTCGGACGTGCGCCGCCACCGCTAGCGCTAGGCCGCCGCTAGCCAGCGACCGCGCCAGCGCCCGGCTCTCCTCCGCTTCGGACGCCGCGCGTTGATCCCCCCTCCTTTCCTCTCTCTCTCTCTCTCTCTCTCTCTCTCTCTCTCTCTCTCTCCGCACGACACACGACCTCTCCGTCGTCTCCCTGCGCCGCCGCCGCCGCCGCCATCTCCTCTTCATTTTATTTGACGGGGGCAAACATTCTTTTTTTTCTCGTGGAGCGCCTTGCCTTTGCCTGACATATTTGCCAAAGGCCGCGGGGATGGGGAGGGAAGAGAGGGGGTGTGCGGTGCGAGCAGAGCGCCGCACGGCCGCTATCGCACCGGCTCAATTAGGGAGAGGGGAGGCAAGGCAGGGACAGGAGAGGAGACACAGTCCGGAGCGGTGCGGCGTGAGAGAGAGAGAGAGAGAGAGAGAGAGAGAGAGAGAGAGAGAGAGAGATGGTTTCTAGATTCGGGGATAGTACTTGCTTTCTCTGATATGTATCGGTATTAAGAATCTGGGTTTTAATCTGACTTGGAAGCCTCCCTTTTCTCTGTCTCTCTCTCTCTCATCGGCCTGGACGACGAGGAGGGCTTATCTCTGAGGACGAGTCCCAGGGCTGGGAGGAGACATGTCTCCACTACTACCACCACCCCGTCGGAAATATCATAACTAACCCTTTCCCCCTGTCGGTCCCCTCTGGTGATATCATCTCCTGGCCGACAAAAGTTTTTCGAGAAAACGCTGTTATACACCGTCCTGCGTCAGTCCGGGGCAGCGAGGCCCGAGGCAGCAAGCGTTAAAAATTCGTCGGGCCGCCATACTTTTTGTTGGTTGTTTGTTTGCCCTGCCGTTAGCTGCCTCTGATGCCACCCCACCTCTCTCTCTCTCTCTCTCTCTCTCTCTCTCTCTCTCTCTCTCTCTCTCTCTCTCTCTCTCGCCTGTTTGATTAGTCGTCGGTCGGAGAGTACTACGTACACTGCTACTACTACCACTACTGTACTACCACCTGAAAGGGCGCAAGCAAAAGCAACCCTTTCCCTCCAGGCGCGTCGTCGTTGTCGTCTCTTATTCATGGCCACATTCTAAATGGGTCGCGGGAGCATTTGCCGTGCGTGTGTTTCAGAGAGAGAGAGAGAGAGAGAGTGTAGAGTAGAGACCCACAGGATCCCCAGGACCCCTGTGAACCTCTCCCACGGGGCGGGGCTGGTGTGGTGTGCACCCCCGCGGCCCCCGCGGCCGCCGTCGCCCGGGTGCTCGCACTGTGATTGACACCCGCCCGACGACGTCCCCGTCCGCGGTCCGGGAGGTGTGCATGACGGCGGCCCGCCCCGCCTGGGCCCGCCTGGCCCCGCCCGCTCGGGCCGGCCGAGTAATTCATGGCCCGCCGTCTGCCCGGCTCTTTGTGGGAAGCAAGCGTGCAGAAAGTGGCGGCAGCGGCGGCGATGGTCTCCGCCGCTGCCGCTGCAGGGTTTGGGTTATTCATCAAAGCCCGTCCCGGACAGGTAGCGCACGTCCGGCGGGGGATGGGGTGGGTGAGGCAGGGCGAGGCGATCCCCTTTATATTTATTATATTCAGCTTCCAGCGCTGCGCGGGGGCCGCGGGGGCCGCGGGGGCCGCGGGGGTTGCGGGGGCCGCGCGTAGGCGTCTGCTTCACCTCCCTCTGTCCGGGACGTCGCGGAAGCAGCACGGCCGGCCCGGGGAGCTGTAAATACTTCATCGCCACCGCGGACGCCGGCGGGAACGTGCCTGCCGTCTAATGCGGCGGACCCGCGGACCCGCGGCGGCCGGCCGGCCGGCCAGCGGGACCGAGGAGAGGACAGGAGGGAGGGGAGGAGGATACGGCGGCGTCGACGTCGCAGTGTGCGACAGTGACGTGTGTTGGGGCGGAGCAGCAGAGGCAGCCGGTGCCGTGCGGGGGCGCGGCCGAGGCGTATGTCCCTTTGATGCGCGGGCGCAGGAGAGGGTCGTTTCGCTTGGCGGTGAAATGCGCTCAGCTCACCTTTAGCGGGCCCTTCATTACCGCACGGCAGCGGCTGCGGCCGTGGCAAAGCCGTGGCGGAGCCATGGCAAAAGCCCTGCGTCCCGGCCGCCCTGCCCCGGCCCTTCCCCCCGGAGCCTGCGGCCTTCCGCGGCCTCGCGAGCTCGAGGACCGCGATGGCAGCACCCTCCCCGTCGGTCCCGACCCGTCTCCATCCGCTCCACAGCGCATTTCCCATTTCCGCCTCTCTCTCTCTCTCTCTCTCTCTCTCTCTCATTCTATCTGTTTCTACCCTTTCTCTCCCCCTACCCTTTTCTTTCCTTTTCTCTGGACGCATGACGCGATGCGACGTGACGACTCTTGAACACGCCCCTCTCGCGCTGCTGCGGCCGGCGCGCGGTGTGCCGTCTGTTTTTCTCCCGCCGGCCCCGCGCTGCCCGTGGCCCTCCTCCTGGCCGTCGTCCTCGTCCTACCGCCGCCCTTCTTATCGGCCGGACACTTCTTGCCGGGCGACGCGGTCACCTCGCCCAGCTGTTTCCTATATAAAAGTCTGGTGCTGCGGTATATTGGATCTGCCGGAGGGTACGTGCCGGAGGGCGGGTGGCGGGGCTGGCGGGGCCCTGGCGGGGCGCCGGCGGGGAGGTGCCGTCCCACCGCCTGACGCGGCCTGACGCTGCACTGCGGCAACCCGCCGGCCCGACCTCGACAAGGCCATGGCGGTGGCCACCGCTAAGGGTATACTGCTGGCTGACTTGTGGCTTGGCTGTAGTTTGGTCCTGCTGATTCGGCAAGTGAAGACCACCAACACACGCTCACGCGCGCCTTGGGTGCACACACACACACACACACACGTGCGCCCGGAGGAGACCCGACCGACGTGGTGACTTGTACCCCGGCCTTCGTATCGAATGGGCCCCGACGTGACGTCTGACGTATGCGTCCCTGCTCTGGGGGCCTTCGGACGTGGCCCCCGCCGCCCCTGCCGCGCCCCCGCTGCGCCCATCCACACACGTCGGCCTCATCTGATCGATCGTCATCTATTTCCCATCTTTGGCCGTGGCGGCGGCGTGGCGTGACGTCACGAGGCAGCATCCATCGCTTATCCGGTTGTATCTGACACCTCTCGGGGAAAAAAACGGCTCCATCTGCCCTGTGCGTGTTGGCAGTGCTGAGGCGGCTGAGGCGGCTGAGGCGGCTGAGGCGGCGGGCGGCTCTGGCCTGCTCTGCTGACCGCCCACCCAGCGTCCTCCCCGGAGGAGGCGAGAGTCCCTCCGGGATCAGGTTTCCCGCAGGGGAGCGTTCACAAACCACGTGGAAGAAATTTGATTCTGATGTAAAGTCTGCCTCGCAGGGCGGCCGCGGCGGCGGCAGAGTGCGTCGGGGGCCGCCTCCTGTGGGAGTGGAGGCCGCGGAGCCTCTGGAGTCGGGGGCCCCGCGGCCCGTGCCGACACGGCACAGAGGCAGGGGGATGCCACGTGGTTTGTGCACGTTCGCTAACTCGGTGGGCGCCGGCGCACGTGGCGCGCTGGGCCCTGAGGGCTCTGCCTGGCCGTGCCTGCTGGGTGTGAAGTGGAAGGGCACACTTTCGCAGCCCTCCAGCCGCGCCCCAACCACCCCCGCGCGCCTGGCGGCGGCCGGGGGCGGCTCAAAGCGCGCGCCAGTGTCCATCCGAGCGTGGGGACTGGGTGTGCGGGGGCGCGGGGCGAGGGGCCCGGCCGGGGAGCCCCACCTGTAATCTCGCCCGCCCGCCGCGCTGGAGCACAGCACAGCACAGCACAGCACGACGCAGGTGAGGCGCGGCCGGGTGGCGGAGCGCGGCTGCTGCCACTGCGGGAGAGAGAGGCCGCGATAGTTCGCTCCGCTTTATGGTGGTTGTCGTGGTCATGGCCGCCGCCGGGGCCGCCGTCCCTGTCCGGCACCGGCGGGGAGGGGGAGCAGGTGCGCGGAGCCGCGGCGAGGCACCCCCCATAGGCCCCCAGCCAACACCGCCGAATAAACTCGGGAAGCGAACGGCGTCGGCCGAACGGCCGGGAAGGCGCCGCGCCGTCGACGCGGGGTTTACGCGGCCATCCGGCGGCGCCGGCGCGGAGCCGCGCGGGGCTCGCCGCCGCCGCCGGCCCTCATGGCGATGCGAAAACGGTGCGCCAAACAGCGGCTGCCGGTCCGCGGGGGGCCGCACCGGCCCGGGCTGCGCTTCCCGTTTACTCAGGTGTGGCCGGGGGCCCGCCGGGGGCCCGCCGGGGGCCCGCCGGGGGGGCTGACCAGGTAGCGCAGAGCAGTTCAGCCGGGCCCCGTCCCCTCCGCCGGCTCCGCGCTCGCATACCTCCCACCTCCTGCCTCCCGAGCTTCGTCGTAAAGCGTTGGCCCTCTCTGAATTCTCTGCATAACGGTACGCGCGTCCGCCCCTCGTGGTGTCGCAGTGGGGCCTGCGGCCTGCGGGGGCGGCGGTGCCGTGCCGGCGGTGCACACTCACAATGGCGTCCCGGCTGTCAACTGTCAACCCGACTGGCTAATCCGTTTTGACGTCGCGGGCCGCGCCTGGCTTAGGCGCGCCTGGCTTAGGCGCGCCTGGCTGCCTTGTTGGCTGGCTGACTGGCCGGCTGCCCGGCTGCCAGCTGGGCTGGGCGTCGCCGTCGCTACACCGCGCCTCGTGTTTCCGCCTCGCAGCCTGTCCCGTATTCGTATTATTATTATTATATTCCCTGTTCGATGCGTTTCTCCGGCCGGACATGACGGACTGAAGGTGCGCGGCGGCGTGGGCCGTGTGCGTGCGTGCGCGTGTGTGTGTGTGTGAGTGTGTGTGTGTGTGTGGCGGCGGTGGCGGCCTGCCGAAGGCATGATGAGGGACGGACAGGAGGGCGGGTAGAGACGGACGCTCTGCCCGGCAGATGTCTCGCGCGCCACGCGCCGTCCGCCGCCACCGCCGCCACCGCCGCCACCGCCGCCACCGCCGCCACCGCCGCCACCGCCGCCACCGCCGCCACCCGCCCCCGGCCCGAGTGCGCACGGCCTTACCCAACCAACAGCAGCGGCGGCAGCAGCTGCAATCCCGGCCAGGGGGGCTTGTCTCCTCCTCCTCCTCCCTCTTGAGCAGCTGACGCGCGCGCGCTTCTTTAGCGCACACATCGTCTCCGTGCTCCTCATATATTTTTATTTTCCTCTGCGCTCCGCTTCTTTCCGCGTCCAACACCTGACACTTTCCGAAACCACCGCTGCCGCCGCCGCTGCCGCCGCCGCCCGCCGCGCTCGGGAAGGGGACTAATAAAAATTCATACATACCTGCGGACCTGCTGCGGTGGTGCTGCCGCCGCCGTTGGCTTTGCCGGCTTTGCTGCTGTTAGCGTCCGCCGGGTTTTCGTCCGTGTGTAATATGCTTTCCTGGCACCGCGTCGCGTCGCGTCGGTGTCAGTGTCGTGTGTCGTCCCTCCGGAAAGCGGCCAGGGAAATACTAACAACATTTCGCATTATGCCAACGTGCGCGTGGTCGGTGCGTACTCCTAGAAAGTGGGATAACGCTGATGAGGACGCGCCGCGAGCTTTTTTCTTCTCTTTTTTAAGTTTCTTTTTTGTTGTTGTCGCGCTGCGCCACAGCACCTGTCTGTGTGATGTGTGATAAAGGCAACGCACTCACACATGTGCGCCCCATGTGTGTAGTGTAGTCTGTACAGTAACGTGTGTGTGTGTGCGCGCGAGAGAGAGAGAGAGAGAGAGAGAGAGAGAGAGAGAGAGAGGACGAAATCACATTTGAGCTCAGTCGGTCTAACTGGCTCTGTGGGGCGGAATGTTTATCCTCCATGAGCGGGAAAATAAAATGTATGGCACTGCTGGGGCTGGGCGTCGAGGCCAAATGTAGTGTGTGTGCGTGAGAGAGAGGGGGAGAGAAAGGGGCTGTTATCAGCTGCTATCAGCGATTCCCGGTCACCCCCGCGGGACACTATGGCGCGTTGCCCCCGCGCCGCGCACCTGCCCCCCCCCCCCCCCCCCCCCCCCCCGTGAAGAAGAACGGCGGTGCGGACCGATGGCGTGCTCGCGTTATCACTGGAGAGGCGGCCAAAGTTATGGAGCAGGGTGTATATAGTAAGCGGGCCCGGGCTGGGAGTTTTAAAACATGCGCGCGCACAGGAGGAGGAAAAGGCGGCCATAAATACGAACGCCCTCCTGTGTGCCGGCGGCGGCGGCGTGGCGGCGGCATGCCGCCGGGCCTGTTGCTCGCCGAGCAGCGCCCTGCATAACGCTGCCGCCTTCATAACCCTTTCGGAAGGGAGGAGGGAGCGAGTGAGTGAGTGCGTTCGGAAAGGAGGGCGCTTTCGGCCGTGAGAGAGAGAGAGAGAGAGAGAGAGAGAGAGAGGGGGGGGGGAGGTGTACATAGCAGCGTTGTGTGACTGGGGCCAAAGGGGTAGGCCGCGTCGGCAGGCGGGAGCCCTGACCTGCTGCGGGGGCTGCGGGGGCTGCAGGTGTGTGCAGTAGCGGTGCGGTGCTCAGTGCTCAGGCGGGGGGCTGAGCCCAGCCCGGCCTACAGCTCGACACAGCCCGGCCATGCATGCAGCCGTAAGTGGGTCGGGCGAATATTCTCGTCACTTTGCAGAGCGCTGCTGCTTTTGGTCCTTGCGCGCGGTGTGTGTGTGTGTGTGTGTGTGTGTGTGTGTGTGTGTGTGTGTACGCACTTGGTGTTCGTGTGCGTGTGTTTGGACGCTCGCTGCTGCCGCTTTTCCGCCTGGCGCTCCGGGTGCCCGCCGTGGCCGTGATGATGGTCCCCCTGCCCCCCCCCCCCCTGGCCCGCCCCTGGCCCGGTTCCTCCGCCGAGGTTCCGGCAGCAGCGCAACAAAAGCGCTGAAATTGAAGTGTGCTATACTATCAGGCAGGCAGCGAGGGATGCTGACGGGTCCCCCACCGGGTTCTCCGGGTTCTCGCCTCGGCCCGCTGGCGCCAGCACCACCCGAGCAGACGGAGCAGCTGCCGGGGGCGCCGGTGGCTGTGGCGACGCCTCCATCGCCCCGCACCCGCCGCCTCCACCGCCAGCTCTCCGCACACATTTTCTCGAGGGTCACTCTGTGATTGCTGCGATGCGGTGCACCGAGTGGCTTTCAGCACGGATATAGCTAGAATTGCATCTACGGGTTACACACAGCAGCCGTATTCGGCGCCCTTTCCTGGATCGAAATTGTATTATTTTGTCGGCCTCTTTCTTGCGCTTATTTGCGCAAGCTAGCTAGCAGCCTGCTGTGCCGTGACGGTCGTGCGTGCGTGTGCCATGTGTATGTGTGTTGTGCCGAGTTCTTGCGGCGTTAGTTTTTACGGTGGCTGCGCCCTCTGTTCTGTGTGTGTGTGTGTGTGTGTGTGTGGCCTCGTGACGTAACGGTAGGCGTGCACGACGGGGGAGGGTTCATGGTTTGCACTTCAGTACTGTACTGTACTACCGGTGACCGCCAGTATAGTGTGTATACTCCCCCCCCCCCTCCTCCCCTCTTTCTCCTTTTCTCTCTTCGCTCGGGAGAGAAACGGGTACACATCCGCGTTACGTCGTTTTGCCATGAAATTGCAGCCGCCCAACAACCCCCCCCCCGTGGGGCCCCAGGGGGCCACGGCTCTATGAAATTTGGACGGCGGTGGCGGCGCCGTCTTCTGCGGGGGCGCCGCCATCCGGGCGAGCCTCGCGGCGTCCGGCCGGCCGTCGGACTGGCGGCCGCGGACACAGCTGGCGGTGGTTGTGCCCGGCGCAGCCCTGCAACATTTACACGCAATATCGGGGGGTCCGCCCCGGCCCCGCTGGCTCGGGCACGGCTGCGTGGGGCCGCCCCTCCCCCCCCCCCCCCCCACTCCCGCCGGCCTTTGTTTCGGCGTACAAGTTGTGCTGCGGAGCCGTTGCTAACGTTTGCCCTGCGCGTGCTAAAGTGCCTCCTCTTCTTCTTGTGTTGCAGGTGAGGCCCACGACCACGGTCCCCGAGGTCCCCGGAGTGGCCGGCGAGGCGAGGCGAGGCGCCGCTGCCTGCTGTATTATGTTATTACCGCCCTCGTTGTCTCTTGGCCGTCTGTCTGTCTGACTGACTGTCTGTGTGTCTGACTGGCCGACTCGCCTTCCGAACGGTAATTATGACCATCATTTTCGTTTTCTTCGCAAACGTCGCAAAGACGGAAAGGAGTGGGAGGAGGAGCAGGAGGAGGAGGGCCATGAGGGAGGAGAGGATGCGAATTAAGCGCGCGCCCTTGTTAGCGGCAGCGACCCTGCTGTTTGCTGGTCGTGATGGTGGTGATGATGGTGGTGTGGAGCCGGCCGGGCGCGGCGTGGCGTGGCGTGGCGTGGCGTGGCGTGGCGCGGCGCGGCGCAGCCGGGCCCTGGCCGTGTGGGACGGGACGGATAATCCGAAGAAAGTGGCGGCCCGACGACGACGAAGACGCCCCCGCCGCCGCCCCCCGCGGCCCCCGCCGGCCGTCGCCTCGCCGAGCTGAGCTGAGCTGCCCCGGTGCTGCCCGGGCCTCGTGACGGCGACGCCGCTGTGGAAACCTGAAACTGGCAGCATCAGCAGCGGCGGCGGCGGCGAGCCGACGGGGTGCGGGGTGCAGGGCGCGGCGTTGAGGCCGGTGGGCGACGGCCGCGCGGCGAGGAAGCCGAGACGCGGTCTGCGCCGCGCTCCGGCAGGAGTATAAAATGAAATCGGCAGCCGATTGGCCCCGGCCGTCGTTGTCTTGGCGTCGCCGTTGTCTGGGGCTGGTATCGCCGGCGGCGCGGGGTGTCTGGGGCAGACGGACGATAGGCGCCCCGGGCCGCACCCGCGTCGGGTTTCAGGGACGGAGGTCCACGGCTGCGGCCGCCTCCGCGATGGGTGCGGCGCCGGCCGGCGCCGCCAGGGCAGGGCCTGCATCGAGCGCACCCGCATGGCATGCAGGATGCACCGCCGCTGCCACCGCCCCCCTGGTCCTAGCCGGGGGCAGCAGGCGGGCTCCGGAGGGCAGTGCAGTATTCGCAGAGCGGGGAGGCCCCGGAGAGCCGCCGCCTCAGGGTGCCCTGTCCTGCCCGGGGCCCCGAGTGGACAGGATCACTACCTGGCCGACTGACTGGCAGGAAATTAGTGCCAGGGGTGGGCAGGCAGCCACGGCGCTGAACTGCAGCTGTCGCTTGTTGTAAATCGTGAAGGTCTGGTGGGCTGCAACAGGTAAGCCAGGTAGCGGTGAGGTAGGCGGGGGCCCTCTTTCTCCGCAGGACGGCAAGGGCAGGAGGCGGCCGCCCCGTGTTGCCGGTTCTCTGCAGCTCGCTCTTACCCGGCATGCATCGCGATGCGTCCCTCATCGTCATCACGGCTCCATTTAATTTTCCTGTTACCTTCGCCTTTTTTTGCCCGCCGGCCTCGCGGTGGCGTCGGTCGTGCCTCGCGGGTGCAGGGATCAGGCTCAGGACACTCAGGCCCGCGTCATGTCCTCCCGGCACAATGGTCGCAGTGCAGTTGTACAGTATTTACAGAATCGGGGGGTCGCGGGGGTCAGCCGCCTCCGGCGCCGCCGTGCCGAGGCCATGCACTGCATTGTCCGCCTTTCCGTCGTCCCGTGTTTTTCGTACATTTAGGAGGGTCGGCTTTCGGTCCTGTCACGACTGCCCCCTTCCTCCTCCTGCTCCCCCCCCCCTCTCTCTCTCTCTCTCTCTCCCGCCCTCGTCCTTCCGTCCCCCTTCCATCCCCTCCCCTTAATTTCACCGACTTATACCCATCGTACATGCACGTTCATGCACGATTGTACTGTAGTCACAAATTGGACTTGGCTGCACCACGGGGCCTGTGGTAAAGTAGCAACGAGGAGGGGGGGGGGGACTTTTTATCATTTATGCCTCTCCCCTCCCCCCTCCCCCGCGCTATGTGGCCGCTCACTAGTATATCCCTTCGTAGCGCTCAGACTGTCCTCCCCCCCCCCCCCCCACTTTTTTTCACATTTTATTTTTCCAACTCTCCTATAACAATCCATTGTGGTCTGTCCATATATGAAGATGTGGCGGAGGCGCGGGGGGCTTTGGAGCTACCGATTATTTTCTATATACGGCAGCCCATTGTCCGAGTCGGGTACAGTCCGCGGCAGCAGCGGCAGCAGCGGCAGCAGCGGCGTGCATAGCCGCTGCACCCAACTGCATGGTGCACCAGTTATTATTTTTTTGGCGAAAGCGAAAGACCGCGGACTTTTTCCCAGCATCATTTCTTCCTTTTTGTTTGACCCGGGGGCTTGCGACGACGCGCGCCCGCGCTTGCTGCCGTCGCATGCTGGTCGTGTGCTGCTGGCTGCCAGCTCGCCCGCTGCTGGCCGCCCGGCCCGGCGTGCTGCCACCTCGGTCAGCCCGGCTCGATTCTTCTTTTTATTCGTCTGCAGGCTCTCCTCTCGTTTCATATGTATCGTGGTTCGGGTTTTCTTCTTATTCCCCCCCCCCTGTCTCCCCCTTCTATCTCTCTCTGTCTCTCCCTCTCTCTTTCGTTGTGTCTCACTCGACACGACTGAAAATCATTTGGAAGGGGATAAAAGAATACTCACATATATAAAGCAACATTTCCATGCTGAGTCGGGGCGTTGTCGCGTGTAGGCCGCGACCCCTTGCTGCCCCTCGCGGCACGGCGCGGCACGGCGCGGCGCGGCGCGGCACAGACGCCCGCACCGGAGCGGATGGAGCGGGCCCCGCTGCCGACACACAGCTCGGACTGCTTTTACGGTCCGAGTGCTTTTGCATGCGGACGGCTGCGGACACGGCCGGGGCAGATACAGGAGAGAGGGCGTGGGGGGGGGGGGGGGGGGGCTCAACACACACATGGCTCTTGTGCTCTGTTTGATTAAAACGCCACTCGCAGCGAGCTGAAAATGTATAACGGGCATGGCGGGACGGATACGCGGCGGCTAGCGGCGGCCAGGTGGAGCGTGTCAAGAAGTCGACGGCGGCGCGGCGGCGCGGCGGCTGCGGCTGTCGGCCTCATATTTCTCTTATTTTTGACAGTGGTCGATGGATGCATGCATGCGAGAGGCGGGGCTGCCGCTGCGCCGCTGCGCCGCCGAGGCTGTCGGGCTGGGGCTGGGGCTGCCGCCGCCTGCGCCGCCCCACTCCGCCGGGGCTGGTGGCCGATGCCACCTGCCCGCCCTGCCCGCCCTGCGCTGCCCTGCCGTCCTGCTGCAGCCTGAGCCCTTTTTCTTCCCGGGGCGAACGCGGGCCAGCTGGTGTGGTTGGGGCCCTCCCCCTCCCCGCCTGCCTGCGCCCCTCTTCTCCCCCTGTATCCACCTTGACGGTGCACGGCCGAGTCTTTAGGGCGACTTTTTAACTTTGGGAAACGTGTTGTTTTTCGGCCCTGTGCTCGGCTTGTTGGTCACCGGGCCGGGCCGGCTGGGAGGCGGGGGCCGGCGGGGGGCTGGGAGCTGTGCTCGCCGAGGCGTGACGTTGAGCCCCCCCCCCCCCCTCCTCTCCCTACGCCCCCCGCGTCTTCTTTCTCATTTCGCTCGGAGCGCGGCACGAATTGTAACTGCCTGAAGGCGGCGGCCGCACCGCATGTACGTGCAGTGGGATAGGCCCCTGGGGGTGGCGGCCCGGCTCGGCAGTGGCGGCAGCGGCCCGGCAGCCACGGCTGAATGCACCCGCATATCCGCCCGGCCTCACCTGTTGATAACGCGTGTAACCTCCCCCTTATCAGGCCGCCCCCATCGGGCCGGACCGGAAGTGTAGCGGCGGCGCGGCAGCATTGTAATGACATGAAGTGCATCGCCGAGGTGCAGCGGCGGCGGGCGTCGCCGGGCGTCGCCGGCGTGCCGTGCACCCGGGATGATGCCGCTATGGGTCGCCGACGGCGGGCTCCTCCCGCCCCGGACTCGGCCCGCGCCGCGCCGCGACGCACCCCGCGCCGCCGTCCACGACCACGGCTCGTTGGGTAGTCACGGTGCCGCGCCGCGCCACGGCCTGCAGCCCCCAAAGCCAGCGGCGCAGCGCCCGGCGCACAACAGGAAACGCCGTCATGTCATCCTTCGGGGAGCGCGTCGGCGGCGAGGATCCGTTGGTGTGCGTAGCGGCAGCAACCGCGGGAGCTCTGGTGGGCTCTGGGTGCGCGCGTGTGTGTGTGTGTGTGCAGTGCACGCAGGGCGGGAAGGCGTTCACGTAAACACGACATCGGCGCGGTGCCTGCGGCGGAGGCGGGCGCCCCCCGGCAGAGCTTCTGCCTGACTGGCTAGCATTCCTGATTCCTATTCCTGCGTAGGTACATGTAGTTGGGGAACTACGCCGACACACACACACACACACACACACGGTTTTGTGATGATGACTGTAACTCCAGACGCCCCCCCCCCCTTACATGTGTGTGTGCCCCCCAGATTGCGTGTGCTGGGCGGGGCGCAGGGCGGCGGGTGTGAGCGTGATTTAGAGGCGTCATCACAATTTACGATTGAAGGAATGCCTCGGTGCTAGGCATCCCGCATGGCTGGCCCGGGCCGGGCCGGCCGGGCAGCCGCTCGTCTGGCGGCCCGACCCCGATTTATGATACGGGGACCCTTTCCTCCCCGCCTCTCTCCTTCCCCGGCCGGCCGGCCAATGAGCGATAGGGCCATTGTACGGCTGCCTTTATATGTCTCCCCTGCGACACGGCGGCGCGACGCGGCGACGGAGACATCGGCGACGTGAGCGCTTGAACGTGTGTCTCGGGGCCGACCCGGGCCGACCTGACCCGACACGGCCGTGCGCGGGGAGGGGACGGGCGCGAGATTTCAGAGCGGAGCGGCGGGCTGCGCGACACCCGCGCCAGGCCGCGGCCCCCGGCCTGAGCGGCACTCACAGCAAAGTGGAAGCGGCCCGCAGACCTGCTGCCGTTCGTGTCGATTTTGATGGAAGGGCCGCGCCGTGCGCTTAGGATGGGAGGAGGGGAGGGGGCAGCGCTATCGGGGCCGCGGCGTGGAGTAGTTTGGCCGCCCCCCGCGGAAGTGCGTGATGATCTTCGCGACTAACGGATGCTGCCGGGGTCCTGCTCGCCGGGCCGCCGGGGCCGCCGTGCTGGTCCATCTCGATCCGGGCCGCTAGAAGTAGTACGCAGCGCGGCACGGCGGCACGGCGGCACGGCGCTGCAGCGGGTGCGGCCCTATCGAGGGCCTCATCTCGGGGGCCGTGGCCGCGGCCGGCCCCGGCGGGTTATCTCCCGACGGCCCCGCTCCCCGCGGCCCTAACCTAGGCCGTGTTTCCCCAGCCCCGGATCGCTCGGAGCGCTCACCTGCGCCGCCCGGCCGGACCCCCCGCGGCTCCGAGGCCCCCCGTCGGCCTCTGGCCGGGTCCTTGTCGCGTCCTTTGTCCACGTTGGTCACAGTCGCCAGGTGCGCCGCGCCGCGTCGGCCCGGGCTGGACCTCCGCACCTCCGGACCGCACCGCCTCCACTCGACTCGAGAGGACCATTGTCCCCGATAATGCGATTCAAATTTAGCGCCAAAAGAAGTTTGGAGGTAAGAGAGGAGTGCTGCTGTGTTGGGCCGCCGCCGTCGCCGCACCGGCCCGCAGGACACTTTTGTTATATATACTTTTGTGGTCCGGTCAGGGCTGGGTACAGGGCAGGTGTGTGTGTGTGTGTGTGTGTGTGTGTGTGTGTGTGTGTGTGTGTGCTCGTGGACAGTGTCCACCGGCCGTCGCCGCACTGTCTGAACAGATCGTTCGCAGAATCCGCCCCGGCTGGCTCCAGAGAGCCTAGGGCCGCTGCACTACTGGGGCAGCCCCCCCCCCCTCCTCCTCCTCCTCCTCCTGGTAATGCACACGGCGAAAAGGCGGCGGCGGGTAGAAAGGCCGCGGAGAGCCGGCGGCGCTGGCGGGGAAAAGGAAAGGGTCGGATATTGCGCAAGCCCGGCCTATGACGACGCGGCGGGACGGCCCGGCCTGTGGCTGCCTGTGGCGGAGAGGAAGTGAGCGGGGGACGTCTGGAACCCTTCCACTCCACCGCCACTACCGGCCGGCGCCGGCCTCAGTGACGGGAAAGACCCCCCCCCCTCCCCCTCCTGCCTCCTCCCGGACGATTAGTATTATCAACACGACGTCGCCGTCGTCGCCACGCTCGCCCCGTACTACTAGTCGGGGAGGAAACAGTCGGTCGTGTGATTGCCGTGCTACACAAAGTCCGTCCTGTTCTGTTCCGTCCCGCCCCACCTCGTATCCTCCGGCAGGGCGGTGCGGGGCCGCGGCTAGGGCACACTGGCGGCATTTAAACGGCCGTCAAGCAGCGACACACACAGACACATGCGCAGGAGGTGGGACATTGGAGGACACAGGACAGGAGGGCCCTGATGCTGCGGTCCGGAACGGAGTAAGAAGGTGCTGCTGGCTGGCCCGGCCCAGATCGAAGCTGAGTGGTGGCGGCGCGGCAGCGGCGTGGTAGCGGGGCGGCAGCGGCGTGGCAGCGGCCTGCAGCGGCGGTAGCAGTCCTGTTCGGCCGGGTTCGGGTCGGTCCGGGTCCTGTTTGGCTGCATCATCGCGGCCCGTAATGAGGACCGTACGGCGGACACAATGGTGCGCGGCGCGTCGCTGAGGGCTGCGCAGGGCTGCGCAGGGCTGCGCAGGGCGGCGGTGCTAAGGGCCTCATCGGGAAGGGCTCGCGGGGCGGGCCTCGGCCGCGCCGCCCTCGGCAGCAGTGTGCGCCGCGCCGGCCACTGGCTAGTTATCATGCCCCGAGGGCCGGACGGTACAGGGGGAACGGAACGAATATCGGAAAATGAGGGAGTCTCTCTCTCTCTCTCTCGCTCTCGCCCAGTCTCTTGTCCTTTTTTTTGAAAGGGGGTAGAAGGGGGCTTTTCTTTCTCTCTTTTTTCGTTTCTTTGTATCCTTTTTTTTCGGTTTGGTCGTGTGTGGAAGCCTCGGCAGCGCGGCATTGTTCTTGGCGGCTGATGGTCCCGACGGACGGACAGGCCGGCATGTGTGCTGCGCCGCGCTGCGGTCAGTGGCGGCGGCGGAGGAGGAGGAGGAGGCGGCGGGGGCGGCGGGGGCTCGGCGGGGGCTCGGCGGGGGCTCGGCGGGGGCTACCGAGCGGCGGCGGGGCACCAGCGCAGCACTATGGCGGCCGGGAATGGCCGCTGACGGAACCCGCACTGCTGCGGTCAGCTTGGAAACAATTTCTTTTTTAAAAAAATTATTCATCCACGGGGTGATTACGGTGTACAGTATTTGAACCCGCGAACCGTCTGACGCGCAGTAGGGACAGGCAGCCCGCCGAGCACGAGGTGCGCACGAGGTGCGCCGGGAGGAGCACGTCGCCGTCCCCGGCTCGGCCAGGCTCGTCTCCTCCAGAGAGTCCCTGGTGGTGGTGGTGGTTCTCTCCAGACGGCGCGCCGCTCTTGCTCTTCCAGAGCTTCCAGAGCTGGAGGCCTCAGCTCCCGGGCCTAATTACAACGTTCCCCGCTGCTGTGGGGGGGCGTGGCCGGGGGAGCCGGGGGAGCCGGCGGAGCCGGGCGGGCAGTGGTGCCTGGCCGCGCCCGGGCGCACACACACACACACACACACACACACACACACAACAGGCTACCGGGTACACTCTCGCGCAAGAATAGTTGGGATGTAATTATGGTAGCGTCGTGTACAACGGCCGCGGGGAGCGCTGTTGTCGGTGGCGTTGTCGAAAAAAATTCTCATAACTCCGGCCGGGGCCGAGGGGGGCCCTGGCCCGGGGGGGCCTCGAACAGACAGCGAGCACGCCAGCCGTCCAGGTGCGTGCGGCTGTGCCAGCCGAAACTGGAGCGGAGCGGAGCAGAGCAGAGCGGCGGCAGCAAGCGCACAAATTGCTGACATTTTTTTCCAAAGACGATGAGAAGCTCGATCCCGCGCGCGCGCGCGTGTGTGTCTGTGACTCGCATTTGCGTGCGTGTAAGAGAGAGACGACGTCTGACTGTCGGTGCGGTATTTAATTGCCGTGCGATAGGCTTATGAGCCCGGGCGGGCAGTTTGTCTTTCGTGTTGACTCGCCTGCTCCGTTCTGCTCCCCGCGATGTGGGGGTCGCGTCCGTCGGCGCAGCGCCCTCTTCGGTCCGCGCGGCCCTTCCGGAGGGGGGGGGGGGGGGGGGGGCACAGGGACGGGGGCGCGCAGGGCGGCAAGGGCAGGTAAATCGCGTGCTGAGCAGCCCCTCCTGTTAGGGCCGCACCGCCGCACCGCACCGCACCGGTATCGGCTGCCCGCCGGAAGTCGTCGGGGAGCAGCGCCGCTCATATTTTCCTTTCGTAAATGATAAAATAATCGGCGTCCGTCACCGCGCCGCACGCGAGGGGGGCTGATTGGGGGGCGAGGGACTGAGAGAGATTGGGGGGGGGGGGGGGAGGGGTCGCATTGCGTCGGTTACCCCGGGCGCGTCAATGGGGTGTTACTACCCCAGCAGCAAGCCTTTATCAGGCAGATTGGCGGGGTGAGCCGAGGCCCCCGCGGGGCCCTTGGCCCTGCGCGGCCCTGCGCGGCCCGCACCCTCGGCATGTATGCAAATTTTATATTTTTTGATGCCGCCGCTCGCCGCCGTCGTCGACGAAAAGTATTAGTAGTCGCGTTTTGTACGGGCTTATGGCCGCGGGGGGTCCGCCAGGGGCGGGAGGAGGGTGGGGGAGAGGGGGGGAGGGAGCCGTCGTGATAAAAAGTGTTTAAACGCCGTCATCATGCCATCCGGGGTGGAGGGCGGAGCCAGGCGGAGCACGGCGGCCTTGATTGTTTAATTTAAATTTTTAAAACGGAGAGAGAGAGAGATGGAAGGGTGCGGCGGCCGCGTCGTCGTCCATCGCCCGCCGTCCAGCCCCGCCTTTTATATCACGATCCGTCGTTTCGCACATGCAATGGATATTGCGCTCTGCTGTGCTCTCTCTCTTTCTCCCCCCCCCCCCTCTCTCTCACTCTCGCTCTCTATATCTCTGCGTCTTTGCGGCGGGGAGGATGTGGAGGGAGGAGGTCGAGAGGGCGAGGTTTTTATCGTAAAACCGAGGGGGAGAGAGAGACAGAAAAGTGAGAGAGAGAGAGAGAGGGAGAGGGGGGGAGGAGGGAGGGGAGAGAGAGAGAGAGAGAGAGAGAGAGAGAGAGAGAGAGGGAGGGAGAAGGAGAGAGGGAGGGAGAGGAGAGAGGGAGGGAGAAGGAGAGAGGGGAGGGAGAAGTGGGAGACGCGTTGGGGTTGTGGGTTGTGACCCGGACGGCACCATGACGTCACGGTCTCGCCGCGTCGGTCCGTCCGTATGCATATTGCATTCCGCGCGTTATGGGTATCACCTTCCCCGTTCCCATGCCGGGACGCCGGGCTGCCGGTGCGAATTAGAACACCGCCGCGGGTGCGGCCGGGACGCGGTGGGGACGAGCGCCCCCTGCACGGTCTGACAGGAGCGGGACACGGGCTGCCGCTGCTGCCGCCGCTGCCGCTGCTGCCGCCACACATTTGCGTAGTGACAATGACGGGTGCGGTCTTGGTGATGATGGCGGCGGCGGTCATGAGTCATGACGATGACGGTGATGACTTTCATTATTATTTCCGCGCGCGCGGCGTGGAAGACCCGCCGTACAGTAGCAATAACGCGGCAGGAGTGCAGAGGACGACGGGGCAGCAGGGAACGGTGCGGTTTGCTCGCGGCGGCCGTGCAGTCGCATCTCCCATCCCGCTCACGCCCGCTCACGCGCCCGCACTGACCGCGTGTCGTCTCCGTCGCTCCGGGCCGTCCAGCCTAGAGAGGCTCGAGAGTCTCTCTAGCGTGAGCCGCAAGGCGCCGCGACGTCGCGTCGAGAGGCGAGAAGTTGGGGACGGCGCCGCGGCCACGACGCGGACAGCGGCGACGATACGCTGAAGAAACCGGCAAGGAAATTGGAAAGAAGGATCGGTACCGGTGGGTCGGGATGATCGGCGGAGGGCCGGGCGGACAGGCAGGAGGCAGGCAGACAGACAGACAGACAGACAGGCGGGCGGAGGATCAGAGCGGTGTCGCGCCGGGGGAACGGGGGAAAAAAATTGAAAATTGGTGGAAGCAGAGTGCGCGTCGAGAGTCGCATCGCATCGCGTCCCGTCGCGTCCAGCCGGCGGGAACGAATGGTCGGCGGCCCTCGAAGGGAACGGATTTGGCTCTGTGTAATCCTGGTAACGGTAACGGGGATGGGCACGGCGGGGGCGGGGCGGGCCGCGGCGGCCGAGGACAGCCCGGCTCCTGGCTGTGACGGGCTCGGTGGCGGTGGCGGTGGCGGTGGCTACACCCGCACCCGCGCTGCCCACGCCCGCGATGTTCCGCGCGCCAGGCCGCGGCGTTCTTCGGTTTTCGTTCTAGTTTTACCTCCTCCGGGTCTCCGTCGTGGTCGTGCTCGAGGCGGACGAAGCAGGGCCGGACTGCTGCTGCTGTTGCCGTCGCCGCCGCCGCCGCCACCACCACCACCACCACCACCACCACCACCACCACCACCACCACCACCACCACCACCACCACCACCACCACCACCACCACCACCACCACCACCACCACCACCACCACCACCACCACCACCCCTTCGCGTGTGGGCATGCAGCGTGACTGTGGCCCCGGGCCAAGCGCGGACCGGCTTGCAGCCGCCGCTGCAGCCGCCGGACCAGGGCGGGGCCGCCGCCGGCTGGAGTCTTTGGCCTCCCTGTGGCCACGACGACGTCCCGCGGTGCCTGCGGGGCCTGCGGACCGTCAGGCTTGCGGGGGGCGGAGGGCAGACGCCCCGCCGGAGGGGGGCTCCTCGTCCCCTTCGCCCCCCCCCCCTTCCTTTACCTTAATTAACTCGAACGCAGCAGCAGCAGCACCGGCCTCCCGCCCCGCGGGGTCCTGTGTCGGCCCTGGCCCTCTGCTGCGATAGCCCCCCCCCCCCCCCCCCTGCCCCTCCTCCTTTTTTCCCGTGTCGCCCCTCTCTCCTCCCTTAATGTACTGTAAGGTGCAGGGCGACAGGATGCAGGCACAACAGCCTCCGGGGGCTCAACGCTCAACCCCCTCCGAAGGAAAAGTGACGCGCTCGGACGCGATAGCTAAGCCCCTTGCCTTTTCGAGGCCCGCATGCAAGACTAAGCCCCTCTTCCTCCCCCTCCCCCTCCTCCCCCAGGACACGACACGCCACGTCGACGCGCGCGCCTTCACAAACTTGGGCAGAGAGAGAGAGAGAGAGAGAGAGAGAGAGAGAGAGAGAGAGAGACAGAGAGAGCCGGATGGTGAAGGGGATAAACTCCCTCTAGAAACTGCGTCCGCTCGCCTCCCCCCCCCCCCTCACAGCCCAACCCCCTCCTCTGGTTTCTGCGCGGCGAGAAGGGGTTATTTATTCCAGCGACAAAGTTGGCCTGAAGCGGCTGAGGCTGATGGTGGTGGCCGCGGCTCTGGTGCGCGGCTCGGCGCTGACCGTGTCGCCACGCTCCTGCTCCCCCTCCTGCAGGCCCAGACCCAGGTCCAGGTGGTGCGGAAACATTCCCCGCGTACTTTACCGGGGCGGGCCGGAGTCCGGGGGACTCGGTGCGCCAAAGAGGGTGCTGATGGTATTTATCGCGTCGCTTTTGGCATACGACGTCGTGGCCGGGGTCGCTTGCGGCGAGACGGCGGAGTTGGTGGTGCGGCGGAGAAGAAGACGAAGAAGGGCGATGAGGAAGAGGAGGGGAAGGCGCGGTCACCTCACCTCGCCGACTCCATCCACACCTTCATTAACTGACATAAGCCGCGGTAACCGCAGCGCGCTGCAGCCGCCGCCGCCGTCCCGGCTCGGCCTGACCCCTGACGACCCGGGGCTGCCCGGGGCCGGGGAGGCACCGAGGGCCGAGGGACCGCACCGTCTGTCTGTCCCGATGGGCCGCCGCTGGTTGTCTTTACACCGACCCCCGCCGAGGCCCCCGTCGGCCCCCGTCGGCCCCCACGACGACAACGGCGACGACTCGAGGGGAGCAGGGCTTGCCTTCCACACCGAGTCCAGTGCCCTGGGCTCGCCCGGCCGGGCCGGGCCCCGGGCCGCAGTGCTAATGAGATGCCGTGTCGCGTCGCGTCCCGGGTCGGGATGTGTCATGAGCACACCTTCCACTCCCTGCCCCACCCCGCCTGCTCCCCCGACCCTTCTCTCTGGCCCGCAGCACGCATGCACACACACACACACACACACACACACACACAGGATGTACACACACCCCGTGCGTGTGCGCGTGCAGGGAGGAGGAAAGATGCTGGCGCCAGCGGCACTGCCTTGCCTGCATGGCCGCCGCCTGCTGCTGCTGCTCCCACACTGGGGAATTGCACAATTTCGCAATTTGGGTCTTTGTCGTTGTTTCTGTTTCCCCCTCTGGGCCGGGCTGTGGTCTGTGGCGCTGTGGCCGGCGGGTCCTGGCTGGGTGCGGCACCACTGGGGCACTCGCACTGCAAGTTGTGTCTGTCTGGCTGCGCTGCCGAGCCCCGCCCCCCGCCTCCTAGTGAGCGCGCGCCGCCGTTCTCGGTTCGTTCTAACGCGGCAATCCCAGCCGTCTCCCGGGGCGGTGGCGGAGGCCCATCTGTCAGGTGCACGCCGCCACCGCCGCCACCGCCGCCACCGCCGCCGCCACCGCCGCCACCGCCGCCACCGCCGCCACCGCACCGGCAGCGTTCACG
Source organism: Megalurothrips usitatus (assembly GCA_026979955.1). Lineage (NCBI taxonomy): Eukaryota > Metazoa > Arthropoda > Insecta > Thysanoptera > Thripidae > Megalurothrips > Megalurothrips usitatus. Next base: position 4,611,085 of record CM049597.1, on the reverse strand, counting down.
TGCTCGCAGGCAAACGAAGTCACGTCGCCGGAGTCCTCGTCGGCGTCGTCGGCCCGAAAATGGAAACCGCGCGTGGAGAAGCCCATTTCGGGTTTCGTATATTTTTATTCTTTGGAGGGAAACGCGCGGAATCCGACACTCGCCGCTGCGGTGGCGAGCAGCCGGGGCCCGGCCGTAGTGAGGACGAGGCAGAGGAGCAGAGGCACGGCCGAACGCAGCGGCGGCAGCGGCGGCCAAAGTATTTCCAGAATCGACACTTCTCATTTCCGGGGCCTCGCCAGCAAAGGCTGCTGCCGATGGCGATGCCGGCCGAGACCGGCGAGGCGAGAGAGTTTTGTATTTCGGCCCCGGCGCTGCAGCGGCGGTAGCGGCAGCCTGATAGCGGCGGGGCGTGGCCGTGGCGGGGCGTGGTCGGCGGCGTGTCCGCACTGTATGCGGCCCTGGAAAATGAGCGCGCCTGCATAAAGCGGCCGGGGGACAATGCAGGCCGCTGTGTCGGCCGACCGTCGATACGATAATATTCGATAACACGTTTTACGATGCGGCACCAGCGGGCGACGGCTGCGGCCGCACCTCTCGCTGCCGTCGCACGTACAGGCCGAGACAGGGTGAGGGCGGGAGGGAGGGGGAGCGAGGAAGAAACAAAGCGAGAGAGAGAGAGAGAGAGAGAGAGAGAGAGAGAGAGAGAGAGAGAGAAAGTGATGGCGCGGTGGTGTTGCCCTCGTGTCTCTATGTCGCTTGCTAAATTTTAATCTCGTTTTGTTTCGTGTGTTGCAGGTGAGTTTTCCGTGCGTCGCGCGCCCAGAGAGGTGTGAGTCTGCGTGTGTGTGTGTGCGGGGGCGGTTGGTGGCAGCGGCAGGCGGCCTGGCCGGGGGGTAAGTTAGCGCGGGCGCGCGGGGGAGGGCCGCGACGCCTGCGACTGCCGAGCCTGCGGGGCCCCCTAAAGCGGGTCAGTCCGCACACCTCGTACAATCAGGCCCGCCCTATGTGCCTCGGCGGCCGGGCTGGGCGGGGCCCCGCGCGCGTGTACTCGCACGTGTGTGTGTGTGTGTGTGTGCGGACGCGTGCCGGGAATGTGTATGAAGTCGTTGTGCAAGCCCAGCCGGGCTGGCTCCGGGCCTAGCCGCCGCCAGGTCCGACTGACCTTATCGGGGGCGTCGGGTTACCACACGAATGGTACTTGCCCGTGTAAAATAATCCGGGCCGCGGCCGCCCCGGCCCTGTGGCCGGCGTGTGCGTTGAGCCGAGCATGACCCAAGGCACTGCCGGTATCGGCGACAACGACGGTCGACGGCGGTGTGTGGCGGGGGCGTGCGACGGGGGCGTGCGACGGGGGCGTGCGACGGGGGCGTGCGGCGCCAGAGCGCGGACGGCACGTATGGAGGCCGGCAAGGGCCGCGCCGCTGGCCGAGGCCACCGCGTGGTCGTAGCCCACCCTCTCTCCCCCTCCCCTCTCCCGCCCTCCCTCGTTCTACAGACGATCTATCTTTATCTCGATTGTCTTCTCCCTCCGGTTATCCCCCACCCCCTCCGCTGCCGCTGTCACGGCCCGTTAGCGGCCGCCGGCTGGCCGGCCGTGGGGAGGAGGAAGTTGTGACAATTTTTAATAAATGAGTTTGCTGATGAGCGTCGCCGGCGTCGCTGCGAGTCGCGGTCGTGAAGGCGGCCGGCCGGTGCAGGTGGCTGTCTAATAAGGCCCGGCCCGGCCGCTCCGGCTGCAGTGCGCCACTCGCTTTACGGCCCTCATTTCGGATGTAATCGCCGAGATGTGATTCCCCCGCCCCGCCTCCTCCTCGTCGGCGTCCTCGCCGGCGTCCTCGCCTCCCGCCCGTCCGGGAGGATCTGCATTGCATATAGAGGGGGCTCTCGGCCTCGAGCGCGGCGCGTGGGGAGGGGGCCACTCTACATCGGACATCGCGGATCAGGGGGCCGAAAAGGGATTGCGACGCGATTCGATGAGCTCCGGTCCCGCGAAACCCGGCAACCCGGCCCACGCAGCGCCGGCGGCGGCGCGGCAGCGGCGGCGGCAGCGGCGGCGGCAGCGGCGGCGGCAGCGGCGGCGGCAGCGGCAGCGGCGGCGGCAGCGGCGGCGGCAGCGGCGGCGGCAGCGGCGGCGGCAGCACAAGTGGCGTATTTTATGTACGGAATCGAGCGCCCGCTGCCGCTTGTGGAAACGAACGGGGATGGAAATGGACCAGCATATTTGGGCTTACGCGCTGTGTGTGAGTGCGTGTGTGTGTGTGTACGGTGAGGGGAGGGGGGGGGGGGGCTGGTAAACACTGCCCATGCCGATGGGCGCACACTCACACACACACACATTGCTCTGCTGTGTTTATGAGCCGTGATGAACGCATTTGAATTAGTCGAAAGGTGGCGTTGTGTGGGTGAGGGTTGCGGGAAGGAAGGAAGGGAGTTAGGGAGGGCGGGGTGAGGGTGTGAGGGCTGAGGAGGGAAGGGCATATCATTGTCGGTCGCACAGCAATAATGGTACGTATATACAACCCTTCCTCTCCCTGCTGTGCTGGGCGGCGGGGGACTTGCAGCATGCACCCAGAGGCCGTGTGTGTGTGTGTGTGTGTGTGTGTGTGTGTGTGTGTGTGTGTGTGTTTGCGTTTCACATTGGGAATCGACGGTGGAATCAGATATGCAGCACTGGCACGGTAGATGCGCGAGGCGCTCTCAAATCCCAGTGCTGTTCGTACGGCAGAACGCGCCACGCAGCCGCGGGAAGGAAAACACCAATCGCTGGCACACACACACACACACACACACACACACACACTCGCTGCTCACGTGCATTCCGTCTATCTAGTGTGTATCGTGTGTTTTGCCAGTCGGAAACAGTACGCGGGCCGCCCCGCGCGCTGAGCCTCGCCGCTGTCGTTTTGTCGCAAAGTAATGTACCTTTTGGAGAGAGGGAACGGCGGCGGCAACCCGCGTCACACAACGTGTGTGTGTGTGTGTGTGTGTGTGTGTGTGTGTCCGATACGTCCAGCACAGCAGCAGGTGCGGCGGTCTGAGTGACGGCATCGGTGACGTCACCGCCGTGATGACGTCGGTGACGTCGATGACGACGTCGCGGGGTCGGCCAGAGTCCCCGTCCGAGTAGCCGGGCTCGGGTCAGGTCCGCCTATAACTTGAGCACGATCCGTCCGATGTCCGATGGCCGTTCGATGAATCACGAATGAGTGTCGGGGGCCAGGGGGGGCGCGGTGGGGCGGGGCGGTGGAGAGGGGGGAGGGATAAGGAGGGGAGGGGCGATTCACGAGTTTGCAAATAAATTGGCGAGGCAACGAGACGAGGCGGGGCGAGCAAGGCGTTTTGCGCCAAAAGCGGCGGCGGCGGCGCGCGGGGAGGAGGCGATGCTGTTGTTGGAGTTGGCCGGGGCGTCGGACCGAGCCGAAGTACACACACACACACACATACACACGCGCGCGCGGGCTTCGCCGTCGTGTGTAGAGGGAATGCGTTCGCAAGTTACGTAACGCGTGTTTTAAGCCCTCCCCCCCCCCCTACCCCAAGGCTCGCATGCACACGAGCGTGCAGAGCGCGGCCGCCCGCGGCCCGCCCACCGCGGCCGCCACCGTCTCCGCACCCGCCCACGCACGCACACTTACACACACACACACACGACAGCGCTGGCACATTGACGCCGCCGCTGATTACCATGTTAATTGCGTGTGATAAAGTGGCAAGATAGGACGGCACCTCCTCCTCCTCCTCCTCTTCCTAGTGGTCGTGGCGTGGTCCGCCCTCCGGCCCGGGCCCCGCTCGGCGTCCCCCCTCTTGGTGCTTCGTTTTCCTTTCGCATGGCTGGCCTGCCTGGCCCGGCCGGGCGCGGCGGGGCCCGCTGCCCGCGGAGTCAGCAGCGGCGGCCAGCGGCAGAGAGGAGAGGCCACCGCCAGCGACACCGCCACTGCAGTCCAGTCTGATGGACTTGATGATGATTGGCTCAGCAATGTGGCGCCGCATCGCTGCGCGCCGCTGTGCGCCGCGGCCCGGCCACGCACCAGGCGCTGACCCAGTTAGGTAGGTGGTCGTCGTACCGAACGCGGCGACGCGACACGGCGTGCGAATGCGGGGGGCGACGACACGAGAGAAGGGTGCAGTGGTGCGCGCACGTGTAGTGCGCCTGAAGGGAGAGAGAGGGAGAGAGAGAGAGAGAGAGAGAGAGAGAGAGAGAGAGAGAGAGAGAGAGAGAGAGAGAGAGAGAGAGAGCTGGGGGTGGGGTGGAGATCTGTCGTCACGTTACGGGCGTGTCACAGGCGCGTCACGCAGCCGGCGGAGGCGCGGTGTCACGCCCCGCGCAGCAGCGGAGCAGCGGGCTTGCAGCACGGCTCTGTTTTAATTTGTCCTCGGCGTTGATGAATGCAGCGCGCGGCGAGGCGGCTGCGCCGTGAGGGCCGTGAGGACGTGCCGGCGGCGGTGACGGAGGCGGCGGGGCGCGCCGCCGCGGGGCCGCCCTGGGGCCGCCCGGGGCGCGGGCTCGTCACGAGGAATAAGCCAAATTGGGTCGGACTAGAAGTAGAGCTAGACGGTGACGAGTCCGCGCCAGTCCGGCCTGCAGGCGCCTCCTCCCCCCTGCCGCCGCTCCCGCCGCCCACCGTCGCCCATCGTCGCTGTCAGCCCGGCCGACAGGCGGCCCGCCCGGCCCGCGGCGCGCGCCCGCCCGCCGGGGCTGCCTACCCTCCGGTCCGCAGGCGCTTCTGCCGAGCAGCTCGGTCTGACCGTGGCGCACCGCGTGGGGGCAGACGGCTTCACGAGGGGACTCTCCGAAGCAGGCAAAACGGCCGCGTCGCCAATTTAGCGACCGGCAGCCGAACGACACGAAATGGAAAATGTACCGCGGCCGGGCGGCCGGCGGCCGTTGTGTTCGTGTCCGGGCGGTGATCAAGGGGGGGGGGGCACATCGCCGCCACGCGCCGCCACGCGTCGCCACGGCCACACGGCCAGGCGGGCGACGGCGTAGGAGGTGCTGCTGCTGCTCCCGGCGGCGGCGGCGGCTCGCCGGATTCGGGAGCCGCTCCTGAAATTCAAATGTGCGCGGCGCGGTGTCGGGCTGAGAGAGATGCTCCTCTCGGTGTGGCCGTCGTGTCCGCCCGCGGCGCGGCGGCGGCGCGTGTCCCAAGGCCGCCCTCCTCCTCGGCGGCGCTGGCGCTGGGAGCGGCCACGCCGGCGTCCGGGCTGCATTAGCGCCATCCAGCAGTCCGCTGCGGCCACGTCGCGGACTCGCCGCCGCCGCCGCCGCTGTCGCTGTCGCCCCGAGATGAGGTGAAGACCGCGGTCCTCACCTCGGCGCTCCTCCTCAGTCAGTCCCCGCAGACTCGGCCTGTTTGGCCGCGCCGGGCCCTCTTCTGGACCAGGTCCGAGAAGTCGATCCATTTAAAAACCGGTCCTTTTCTGCTCCCCTCCCCTCTATCTCCTTTCTTGCCTCCCTCTCCCTGGAAACAATTTTAAGGAGCAGCATAATCCAGAAATAAAAACACACGTTGATTACCACGTAGGCCGCTGGGCCGCTGCGCCGCCGCGCGGGCTGACCTCCCCTTAATTTGGGTCCTCGGCTCGGCCTGGAGTCTCCGGCTCCGGGCTGCCTCCGGGCCGGCTCCGGGCCGGCTCCGGGCAGCCTCCGGCAGCCTCCAGCAGCCCGGGCCGGGCGCTTCAGCACTGCGTGGCTTCCGTTGCGGGTGAAGGGTGGTTATTAAATGGGGAGCGATCGGTTCGGATTGCACTCACTCCACTTCCCCTGCCGCCGCTGCTGCTGCCGCGGCCCCAACACGTCGTCCCCGAGGTGTGTCGGCGTGACGGTGACGTGAACTGCCAAGGCAAAGTAGTCCCCCTGTATTCAGCAGCATGCCCCCCTCGACAGACACGCACACACACACACACGCCCCCGACGCTCCAGGGCGACGACGACGGCGACGACGGCGGCTTTTCGGTGTCGCCTCATGTTTGTTCTTCCAGTGCTGGAGGCCATTACGGCAGCCCGGAGCCTCCAGCCGAGCGTGACTCAGGTATTGCCCGGAGCCGCGACGCCGTGACGCCGCGACGTGGTGCGCGGGAGACGGCCGCCACGCCGCGCCACGCCCCGCCACGCCCCGCCACGCCCCCCTCGTTACCAATGCGTCACATCCGCATCCGACGCGCCTGATTGTGTGCGTGTGTGCGTGCCTGCGGATATTGAGCCTTGATCAGCTTCAGCCATCCCCTCCTGCTCCACCCTTTGGCGCGGTGTCTACAGCAACTGCTGCTGCTGCTGCTGCTGCCTCGCCGTGTGTGTGTGTGTGTGTGTGTGTGTGTGCGTGCGCGGATCACTCGGCGCGCCGCTGCCGGAATAGGTACTAGCAGTAGCATACATACACGCACGTTCTGGCACTGCTGCTGGCTGACCGCGCCTCCAGCGGCGGAGCAGAGGGCGCGCTCGCGGCCTGAAATATTTATTCTGCATATAACGAGAGAGAGATAGAGAGATAGATAGATAGAGAGAGAGAGAGAGAGAGAGAGAGAGAAGGGCGGGAGGGGTGGGGGGCAAAGGAGCGGCAGCAGTGAGAGAAGTGGCATCGTTTGCGCAGAGTTGTACGCTCGGTGCGCGCTCGCTGAGTGTCTGTATGTATGTGTGTGTGTGTGTGTATCGCTAGGCCGAGCAGAGAGCGGCCGTGTGTGTGTGTGTGTGAGTGTGTGTGTGTGGGTGCGTGCGGTGCCAAGGTTACGCGGGGCGCAGCTCACACCGCGGCCAGAGGTATGCGCCGCGCTGCGGTGGCCGTGTCTCACCCGACACGTCGCTCTCTGCTTCCTGCCTTGGCTCGGTACGGTACAGTAGGTGTTGGTGAGGTGTTGAAGTGTTCGGAACCCGCGTCCTCTACGATTATCTCCAGAAGGATGCTCTCACATTTATGTAGTACATTTCCAAACATTTTTAAAATTGATGGTGTCCTCCGCGATTTCTCATACGGAGGTGTGGCCTGGTCGCGCCGTGTCGGCATTACGCCACGGCTCCTACTCTGGACCGCCACTCCCGTTCCTGGAAGCGCCGCGTGAGTGCTTCCCCAAGCATCCGATGTACCGGGAAAGCACGTGGACGACGCAGTCGGTAGTCACTATCGAGAGCGACAGAGAGAGAGGAGAGGGTGAGAGAGACTGGGAGACGAAGAGAGACGGTGTAATCTGGAACTCATCATCAATATACGCATCGTGGTGTGGCGTCCTCCTCCTCCTCCCCCTTCGTTCTCTGATAACAATCCCATCGTGACTAAGCCTCATTGTTACGGAGAGCTAGAGAGAGAGGAGAGAGAGAGAGAGTGATTAGCTACTCAAAGCGACACACAGAGGGAGAGGGGTTGTATCTTATGCAAATCACGGTATGCTCTGTGTGCCTGTGTGTGTGTGTGGCAGGTGAGCTGTCTTGTGATGCGCGAGCTGCCGTGTCTCCCCCCCCCCCCCCCCTCTCTCTCTCTCTCTCTCTCTCTCTTGCTCTCGCTCTCTCTCGCTTTCAGTCCCGCGAGAGGAAGGGAAAGGCAACAGGGTAAATAGAGTTTGAGAGTTTTATTCGCGGGGCGAATATGCGATTCCGTTTGCGCGTCGCGCGTGCGTGTCGCGTGCCCGGGGCGTGCGCGGCGCGTGCGTGGCGCCAGCCGTGTGCCCGAGTAGCCGCTCACATGGCGCCGGGTCGTTCCGGTTATTGAATTTAGCGCTGCGCGGACATTTATACGAGGGCCGTGACGCCCCGGGGCCGGGGGGCTGGGCGTGGCGTGGCGGGGGGCGACAGGGGCGGCGCGTGGTTGGGGCGGCGTCTGCGGGGGAGGGAGAGAGGTTATATGGCAGACCACCCCATTAGCCACGTTTATGCGGTCATTCCGCTGGAAACGCAGCGCGCGACGCCCGATACCGACCCCCGCCTTTTTTTTTGTTTTCTGTTTTATTTTACGATTTTGTTAATTTTTTATTTGCATTTTTTTTACGACGCCCCGCCGGTCGTCGTGGCCCGGCCGTCGCCGCCCCGCCGCTGCCGCGCCAGCTTGAGTGCGAATCAGTGTTTGATGGATATGAAGCAGCGGCGTGCACCGCGGGCAGCGCGTGCTGGGCAGGTGTGCAGCGCGTGTGCTGCGCGTGTGCAGCGCGTGTGCATTGGGGACGACCGTGGGGCCGAGACTAGAGGACCCTTGGCGAACCTCCGGCAGAGAACTGCATAATGCGGACTGCATCGAAATAAATAAAAGCTCGTCCGCCAGCATGGAGCGCGCGGCGGGCAGCTCTGGCAGCTCCGGCAGTCGATTCCGCCCGGAGTTCCTCCTGTCTGCAGGACCCGCAGGACCAGAACCCCCTCCATCCTCCTCCTCCTGTCCCTCCTTCTTGTTGTTGTTGCTGTTCCTCTCCTTGGCCCTTTGCCTCTCGGCGTGGCGTGGCGTGGCCCTTTTCGATCGGACGCCATGATACTACCGCCGCTGCTGCGTCGATTCCCTCAGGCTCCGAGATCCCCCCTTCTCTCTCACTCTCTCCTCCCTCCTCTCTCCCTCTATCTCCCTCTCTCTCGCTCGCGATAAGCATCTCCCTCCTCTCCCTCCTCCTGGTCCAGCCGGCCGCACCTGCATCCACGCGGCGACCCTTCCCCTCCACCTCCTCCCTCCCCGCCCTCACTTATATGCATCGAGAGACGGGCCGGCCGGGACGCGACGGGACGGGACGCACCTGTTAAATGTTGGCGCGGCTTTGGCTGAGCACGTGCGGCCCATTGTCCGCTGGTGCACGAGCGCTGAGCTCACCGCGGGACGGTCGGACAGAAGACAGACAGACAGACAGGCGCGGCTCTCGCGGCTCCTAGTCTCGAGGGCGGACGCAGTCGGTGCAGCGCGCGGCGTCAGGGGCAGCCCTTTGCGCTGGGCCGCCCGTGGCCCCGCCGTCCCGCCGCCGGCCCCCGCCCCCTCGGCATCTCGGATTACTCCGCCGTCGCCGTCGCCGCCGCAGTTCTAGGCCGATGCGATGCGCCCCCTTTGTCTTCCCCGTCTGCATCGGAGAGGGCAAGTGAGGGGCGCGGGGAGGCGGGCGGGGGCCGAGCCCCCGGGGGCAAAGGGAAGAGGGAGGCCGGCGCGCACCGTGCTCTGGGGCGGGCAGGCAATCTATCTCGCTGTGATTAGAGCAGCCCCGCTGGCCGCCGCCGGCCGCCCCTCCTCTCCTCACCCCGAGGGCCACGTCATACCCGGCGCCCCGCGGCGTTCGGGGTACTATCAGCCGCTGCCGCGCGCTGGCGGCCGCTCGCTGCACGGAAGGTCTTTGAACCGAGAGCGGAGGCCAGTGCCGGTTATGCCGATACCGTGCCCGGCGCGCCGTGCCTCACTCGGCGCCCTGTCCGATTTACTTCGATTCATTTCGGACAACGTAACGCCTGCGGCCCCGGGGGTAGGCCGGCCCGCGCGACACGCGTGCGCTGCCGGGGCGGCGGCTGCCTACCCGGCAGGCGCCGTGCCGCTCTGCTCTCCTCTGCGGTGACTGTGCTGACCTTGGAGTGGAGCCGCCGGAGCGGGGCGCTGTGGCGCGGCGTGGAGAGGTGAGGCACGAGAGCACGACGCGCACCGCAGGCCGCAGGGGGCCCCGGGGGGGGGGGGGGGCATGCCCGGGCATGCCGGCGCTCCCCGCGGGCCCCGCGCTCTGCCAACCTGACAGGGCTTCCAGAGCGGCGGCGCGGGGCCCGCGGGAAGCAGCGGGGGGCCGCGCTGCTAGCGCTGCCGACCGCCGTGTCGTTAGTGCTGTCGTGGTGGACGCGGCCCCCGGAGTGTAGCGGGTCTGCGGCGGCTGTCCGCGTCCACGTCCGCGCCCCGGGCACCGTGCCGAATCGGCCGTGCCCGTCCCGTCCCGTCCCGCGGCCCCGGCCCGGTCCCGATCCGATTTTTCGGTCCGCGGCCCCCGTCCGCAATGTTTGCCGGGCTGCGGTGTGCGCGGCGGCGCGGTGCGGGCGCCTCGACGGGCGATCCGACGGCGATCCGCTGCGACTGCGGTCGGTACGTCGGCAAACACCGCGCGGAGAAAGTGTAAAACAACACAACTCTCTCCGGCGGAGTGTAAGGCCTGGCCGTACTCCTGGTATTCGGCCCGCCTCGCGGCGCAGCGGCGCAGCGGGGCACTGATTCGGTTTTACATAATACGCCCCGGCCGGCCCGCGCCGCGCGCCCCGCGCGTTCGACACCTGATGAATTGAGTGGCTGTGACGCAGCAGCAATCGGCGGACTCGACTGGGGAGAAGCGGCCGGTGCCGGCGGGGGGCTCGGACGGCGGGACGGAGGGTCATATGAAAAGGGCCCAGCCGGGGCCGTCGGGGCAGCGGGGCGGCCGCGCCTGCGTAGGCAACAACACAGGCGATAGGGGCTCCGGTCCGTGCCCCCTGTCGGGGTCGGCCTGCAGCGGGCCGAGCGCGGAGGCCGTGCCCGCGGCCCCATGGCCCCGCTCCGCCAGCGCGCCGTGGATTTGTCTCGTTTCCCCGTCCGTCCGGTGTTTACGCATCGTCATGGTTTTTAACTCGCCTGCCGCGGCGCTGCGGCCACGCTGCGGCCGCGCTGGGCTCATGTCATGCCGCGCCCGCCCGTCCTGGACCTGGGCGCGGACGTCATGCCCTGCTTTTTACGTGTGGTCCCGGCTCCGGTGGCGGTCCCCCGGGTCCCCCCCGGGTCCCCGGCGTCCCCAGGGTGGGCGGCGGCTGTCCGTCAGCGATGTGACGACCCCGTCCCGGGTGTAATGGCGCCCTCGTGAGCCGGCGCTTTTCCCCCCCAAGATGTCGCCGTCGTCGGATGAAAACGAGAAGCATGGAGGGGAGTGGCCGCGGGTGTCGGGGCCCGGGGCCCGGGGGCTTTGTGAGTGGGCCGCGAGGTACCCGGCCCGGAGTCCCTCTCCGGACACTTGAACTGAATCGAGTTGGGCGTAAAGTTTGAGTGTGCCTTGTGAGAGGCGGCGGGGAACAGGAGGGAAGGCGCGACTCGGTGGGAGCGGGCGGGGGCAAAAAAGTGGGAGGAACGGAGGGGGACGTCGAATGGAAAACGAAGGGAAGGAATATCGAGCGGAAATCCAACACCGCCGGCCATAGCTGGCCTGGCTGGGGGCGGACGCGGCGCGAGGGTTCCGAAGAGTAAACAGTTTTTTTTTTCTGGCGTTCGGTGAAACGGGTTCCGGGCCAACGGCTACCGACGAGCTATAAACATTTTTGATTGCCTTGCATGAATTAGTTCGGCTGCGCCGCTGGCTTGGGCCAACGCCGTTGCCCGCTGCGCCCTCCCTTCTAGAGTATCCGCTCGCAGGTCGGGGCGTGGCCGGCAGTGGCGGGGCGTGGCGGGGCGTGGCGGCGCGGTGGGGCGGTGCCGGGCGACGCCGCCGCCGCGTTCCTCGGCACTTTAGGGCCAACAAATTCGGTTCGGGAATCGAGAATAAATGTACGGATGTAAGAGCGCGACGGTTAAAAGTTATTTGCAGCGGGGAGGCGACTTGGCCTGCGCGCGCTCGCTCTCTGTTGTACCCCGTAAAGCGGGGGCTGAGCTCTATCCGAGGAGGAATGGGCGCGAGGAAGGCAAGGCTGCTACCGCTGCCAAATGGAGGCGGAAGCGTGTGCTGCGGGCGGCGGCTCCAGCGGCTCCAGCGGCTCCAGCAATGCTTTATCCGCCGAGGAAGCGGCGAAGCCTCCCCCGAGCCGCGCCAGCCAAACTGCGTTTGTGCGGCCGCTTGATTTAGGGGCCGCACGCCGCACGATGGATGAACGAGTCGTTTGGCGTCTGTCATTACGGGTGGCGAGCCCAGCCCCGCGGCTCCGCAGCCCCGCCCGGCTCTGCTCGGCCCGGCCCGGGTGAGGCGCCCTAAAAAGGGGGGGCCTAAAAGGGGTATAAGAGGGGGTCATTAATGAAAAGCGTCGCCGCGGCGTCCGGACTCGCGCCGCCGTTTTATGCATTACTCCGCGAAATGAAAATCGCGCGTCGTCGTCGGTATGGTGAGGACTGAGGACCCGTGCCGCGTGCCGCGCCTATGGCGAGGACCGAGGACCGAGGGCCGGGAGGGGAGGACCCACTGGCCGCTCAGCGCCGCGCCTACGGCCTGGGGCCTGCGGTGCCCGCTGACTGCCTCGGCTTGGCGCTCGGCGTTGTAATGGCAAATGGCTCGGGCAATTAAAAGCCATAAAGTCGCTCCCTCTGGCTGGACGTGGCATGACGACGACGACGACGACGGCGTGGTGGTGGCGGTGGCGGCGGCGGCGGCGGCGGCAGCACTTCCGAGGCGCGTCGTTGTCCTTGGACGTGGCGGTGGTGGTGGCGGCGGCGTGGCCGGGGGCAGCCAGCGCAGCCAGCGGTGCGGGATGAGGCCCCGCGGCGCGGCGCGGCCCAAGCTGTCGCATCGCTGTTCGCGCTGATAACATCTCCCCGCCCGGATGCCAGCGGCACGCCACGCCGCGCCACGTCGCGCCACGCTGTGATTCGGGCTCGCCGCCTGCCCTCCAGAATGGGGGCTCTGTCTCAGCCAGTGGCAGCGCTGCGGGCTCGGGCCGCTCGGCAGCAGTAGGGTTTCCAGCACCATGGCGGCGGCTGTTGCATCGGCGGCTCCCACATGTGGGCCGGGGCGTGCGTGCTGGCGGGGCGGTTCTCACAGCCCGGCTCGGCACGGCGCGGCGCGGTCGGTACCGGCCGGCCGCACCGACGCAAGCGCAACTCGACACCTTGCCCCCCTTCCCCTACCCTCCCGACGGCAGGACGGCCCAACCCGACACCCCTGCGCGCCCGCACCCACCCCCGCCGTGCGCCCCTACGGATTTCGGTGGAAATTCAGTCGGCGGGGTGCTGGTGGTGCCCGATAAGAGGAATGGCGCCCTCATGGTGTCCTGGGGGCGTCGTGGTCTCTCCCGCAGTGCTAGCTCTAGCCGCGCTGGCCGCGCTGGCCGCCCGAACCACGGTTTCTAACACGTCCCCGCCTCGGCCCGCCCCGCCCGGCCCCGACCCGATCGAGTTTCCCGTCCGGTTCACTAGCCCGGACTAATGTCGCCGTGAGAACGGATCGGGTGGGCCCCGGCCTCCGCCTGCCTGCCTGCCTGCCTGGTCTGCGGCGGCGGCCTCGCCTGTCTTTCGCTGAGGTGGACGTGGACGTGGCGCTGCCGGCCGCATAGGAGACGCCGCCGCCCCGCCGAGGCCATGTCTACGCTTTCAGCTGCTTTCAGCTGCTTTCAGCGGCCTCGGTGTCGCTCTGCATGCGGCAGGCACTCCTCGACTTCTGCAAACAGCTTCGCCAGCCATCGCCACTCTCTTTGTTTGCCGCGGCGCTTCCAGCCGCCCAACTTATGCCCGCCCGCCCGCCCGCCCGCCTGTCCCACTCCGCCTTTGGCTCGGGAAGTACTTAGGGAGTACAGTGCGCTGTCGCACGGCGAGGTGCATTACATGCACGAGGGAGGAGGCTGCGGCTGCAGTGCAGAGCGCGCACGCACACAGACACGCGCATGCGCACACACTCACACACGCACACACACACACACACGGGCGCGTGTGCGCGCTCGGAGGCCTTATGAAGCCACTCACATCCCGCGCTGCCTGGAGGAATCCCATCTCATCCCATCTCGTCGCCATCCTGCGGACCACGCGGAGCTCGGCAGCACCGTGCCGCACCGTCGGTGAAGCACACGGGGGGAGGGAGAGAGAGAGAGGGGGAGAGAGAGAGAGAGAGAGAGAGAGAGAGAGAAAGAAAGAAAGAGAGAGACAGGAGTGAAGGGGAAGGGCGTGCATTTTTCTGCAGCGCCGAGCAACTTGTGCAGCTGCACCGGGGTATGGCAGTGGCATGGGCACCAGAGGGGCCGGGCTCCACGGCTGCCATGACGGCCGAGCCGCGCCGCGCCGCGCAGTGCCTTCCAAGGCGGTGTGTACTTCCCGGAAAGTTTGATGGCTGCTACCGCTGCCGCTGCTGGTTCGTAGCCGCAGGCCGCCGAGGCCGTAGTGGTGCGGAGAGAGAGGGACAGAGAGAGAGAGAGGGGGGGGGGGGAAGGGGGAAGGCACTTTGCTGAGCCACCGCTATACGCGCTCTGTGGACACGTGAACTCTCTGCCCAACCCCGCCCGCGGCACTGTCGCCGCTGTCACCTTGTGACACCTCACTACACCCATGTGTGTGAGTGTGTGTGTGTGCGAGAGAGAGAGAGAGAGGGGGGGGGAGGGGGACGAGGGGTAGTCAATCACAATTTTAACTAAAGCCCTCGGTTTTCCGGCCGGTGTGGTGCGCCGCACAGTAAGTGCACCTCTGTGTGTGTGGGGGTGTGTCGTGGAAGTGACGCCGACGACGCCGCGCACCTGACGTGACGTGACGTCACGTGACCAGCGTCCGCACTGCGCCGGAGAGTCACTCTGAGTCACCCTTCCGTTACCCCCGCCGGCCTGTCGGGCCCCGTAACACACACACACACACACACACACACACACACACACACACACACACGGCCATGTGTGGCGTGCGATTCCGTCCCATGCAGGCTGCTTTACTATTCCCGGCTCGCGGCCGGCCGCCGCATGTGGCCTGAGCCCTGCAGCCGGAGTCGCATTTGAATGCAACAGCAGAATCCCCGCTGCCCGCGCAGGCCCTACGCGGCACTACCGCGCTGTCCGCTCCCGAACAGCGGCTTTCCGTAAAGCGCTGCTGTCTCTCTCACACTCACTACGGGGACGCACCCCCGCACGAGAGACGTGCAAAAGCGACAAGAGCTGTATAGTGTTCCGCTCGGAAGCAAGGAGCCCGCTGACGGGCCGTGACGTGACGTCGCCGTGCCTGCGGAATGCCGCTCCGCCCCCGGCCAGTACTCGAACCCGCGGCCGCTGCAGTGCCCGGCAATTAGCGCGGCGCTGGCTGATGGCGTCACCGGCGGGCCCCGCTGCCGCTGCCGCCGCTAGCGAATGTGAGGGCCTTAATGATTACAGCGGCGGCGGCGTGCCGCGCAGTGCCGCGCAGTGCCGCGGCCCGCCGCCCGCCAGGCATCATTGGGCGCGATGACGCGCTGGATGGATGGACGGATCAGGGTTATTACAATTGTGTGGCTGATTGGCATTGCGGTTCCCGCTCGGCGCGGCTCGGCGCGGCTCCGCTGGAGGGGCCTTGGTGGCGGCGCGGCGAGGGGAGCAGCAGGGAAGGGCCGCGGCCGCGGAGGCAGCGGGCGAGGGCGCGCAGGTCGGGCGCGGGCGGTGCGGGCCGTGCGGCGCGGGGACCGTACCTACGCGGACGGCGACGGCGGCGACGGCTTGAGGCCGGCCGCCGGGTGGCTGCGGTCGCCTCGGGTCTCCCCCGCCGCGCAGGTCGGACGGCGGCGGCGTCGCCGTCGAGGACAAGTGCACGATTAGCTGCATCATCCGGGCAGGCCGGCGCCGCCCGGCCGCGGGGCATGGCGTCACCGCTTTGGCGCGTCTTGTTGTCGGGGGGGGGGGGGGGGGGGGCGTCGTGTCGGCGTGGTGCCGCGTGCCGCGTGCCGGCTCACACCTCGCCCAGCCGCGTCCTCCTCCGCAGCGCGGAGACACGGCCGCCGGACTCCTGTCGCCTCTGACATCGCACTGCTAACGCTAGCCTTTCTATTTCTGTTGCAGGTACGAGGTGTTTGCGCGTCTGGTCGGAGCAGTAGTGCGGCGTTGCTGGCTGCTGCTGGTGCTGCTGGCCGCCTCGGGCGGGTGAGTCGGGCGGGCGGGCAGGCGGGTGGGCAGGCGGGCGGGCAGGCGGGCAGTACCGGGCGGCACCGGCGCGCGGCGGGCCTGCCTACCCCGCACGGGGCCCCAGGTGCTCCCGCCCCGCCCAGTCGGTCTCATCCCGCAAATTGTCCGGCAGAGCTTTGCCGCCATGGAGGGTGGTAGGGGAGGCCGGTAGTGTGGCGCGAGATGCAGTGGGGCAAAATGAAAAAGGAAAGAATGTGGAGCTGCAGCTGGTGCAGGGCGAGGCTGAGAGAGAAGAGAGAGAGAGAGAGAGAGAGAGAGAGAGAGAGAGAGAGGCTTGGTGTGGGGTGGTCGGCTCCGCAGTACTAAATACACTGTGCGCGCTCGGTTTGTGCTTTTATTCTATGAATCCGCCGCTTATGGCGCAGGGCGATTAAATTAGAAACGGCGGCGGGTTTTAATCGGAATGCGTAGGCAGGAGTGTGTAAGCGCGCCGCCAGCGCTCCTCCTGCATTCAGGCTACACGCTCCTTTACTGTCATTATTTTTATAGGTCCGGTCGCTCCCGGCAGCCTCTCTTGCTCCGGAGCTTTTCATCCGCGTCGCCGTGTTTGTTTGTCTGTTGCGCAACGCATTCGATAAATTAATCTGTGGAGCGACGAGAAGACCCTCTCTCGCTCTTTGTCGGTCTCTCTGTCTCGCTCCCTCAGCAGGATTGCGACACGGTGGCTGCCTATACGCAAATGGACGTCGGCCCTCTAGGCCGAGCGTCGCGACGGGCCGACCACCGCCGTGGCCTCCAAAGAGCCTCAGCGCAACCCGTGCCTCTCGATATTATTATAATTCCTGTGTACGCAACGCTGCGTGGCGAGTGCTGAGGGGGAGGGGGAGGGGCACGGGCAGGGCAGCCCCGCCAGCATCGATAAGGTGTGCGGTATCGCAAGCAGCATCGCCAATGGCCAATGGCTTTGGGGTGATTGGCGCCGTATACACACATCTCCCCTTCTCTTTTTCTTTCTCTCCCTCTCTCTATCCTTCCCTCCCCGTCTCTCTCTCTCTCTCCCTCTCTCTTTCCCTTTTGCATTGCCGCACCGATGGCGGCGCGAGGCGGTCCGCATTGCAACAGAACGCAGCCCTACATGCGCGCGCGTGCCTCGTGATTTATTTATTATTTTTTTTTCCATTTCCTCTCTGATGTTTTCTTTTTGTTTTTGCCGGGCTGAATGGGTGTGGCGCACCACGCAGTCTCGCCTCGGCCTCTCTGGCGTCACGGAACGTCACGTGGTCTGAGCCGCGTGGTGAGCGCCCCAATACACTCAGAGTGCCTTTTCGGGGCCCCGCGATAGAGGGACTTGAGTGCCGCGGCGAGCGAGAGGATTTTACTTTTAATCCCCCCCTCCCTCCTCCTGTTCTGTCCAAAGATCAGCGTATATAAAACGCGACGGACACAACGCGCTCCGAGTGCGACAGAGAGGTGTGGACGTGTTACGATGCGGGGACGGAGGGGTAGAGAGACAGAGACAGAGACACGGGGGGATTTGAAAAGGTTGGCGTTGTTGGCATTATCAGTGCGCGCCCCGCGACGACGTTAAAGTGTTGTTAATGGATCGGGTGATGGATAGGTGGACGGGGCGTGTCGCGCGGGGCCCGGCCGGTCCCGGGGCCCCCGCAGCCCCCGGGGCCCCCGCAGCCCCCGGGGGCAGTGCAGAGCAGTGCCAGCAGCCCGGAGCCCGTGAGTCGTATAAACGCGCGCTCTGCTTCTGCTGCAGCAGTCGTGTTATTCCCATCAATTTTGTGGCTTGTTTGTCGGGCTAATTATGGTGACGTGCCTGAAATCGCCGTGGGCCGATGCCGCCGCTGCCGCCGCTGCCCTGGGATGGGCCGGGGCAGCGTGACTATGCCTCGGCCGTTGTTGGTTCGGGGGCAGCGGCAGCAGCCGCGGCCAGCCGGGAAATTCAATCTTTTATTCATTGGCGCACGGCTTGTAAAGACGTCGTCCGCCGCCGATAAATGAATTGGAGCGGCGGTGGCGGCAGCGTGGCGCGGGCCGCGGTGGGGGCGGGGAGGGGGCGGTTATAGGTTTGTCACGAGTTGCATTGGGTCATGCTGCACTCCGGCCGGGCCCTCGTGTGCTCGCACTGTGCTGCTCGGCCCGCTGCCTCAGTGATTAATGCCCCGCCGGCCATGTACAGAGTGTGTACCGCGGCCCTGCGGCCCTGGCAGCGCGCCGTCCGCCCCGCGTCACTCCGTGTCCGGCCCGGCCCGCCGTGTCCGCAGTGTTCCGTGCCCCCGAAACAGCGTCGTGTGCCGCGCAGTGCAGGCGACCGACCGGCGACAACGCGCGTAATAAATATCCGAGCGCGAGAGCCGCGGTGCGGCGGCGCGCCGAGGCGACCCTGATCTGATTCCGGGCATCTGCATACGCGGGCGCGGCTGGCGTGGCGCGGCGCGGCGCGGCGGTCACCTCCGCGGCCCGGCGCGGCCCGGCTCGGGCGCGGGTCCTGTAATCCCGGGGTGTTGAAGGCGTTATGGCTGGGCGTGGCGTGTCGTGTGTCGTGGCGTGTGGCGCGGTAGCGGCGTGGCGCGCGGCCGTGGCGGGGCGTGGCCGTGTGCCGCGGGAGTGCATGCAGCAGCCTTGCTCTGCCCCACTTCTCTCTCTCTCTCTAACCCCCCCCCCCCTCTCTCTCTCTCAGTCTGTCTCTCTCTCCATATCGACCACCGTGCATATCGCGATAGCTGGCTTGCGGTTCGCGACGCGGGGCGGTCTTTATTCTGTCCGCACCGCGTCGTCGCCGCCTATTTGAATTTTTGGCGCGGAGTGTATCGCGGGCGCGGGGCGGACCCGGGGGCATGCATGCATGCACTGCCGCAGTGTGCACCGCATCGTGGCCCGCTTTCCTCGCGAGCGGGGCGTGTGGCGTGGCGTGTCAAGCCGAGCGGATGCAGAATGCAGTGGAGAAGCGGGCCAGCGGCGGCAAGCCGGGCGGGCGGGGCCGGGACCGCCACTGCGCTCTGCGCTGCACTGGGCCGGGCGGGTGCCCCTCGGGTGCCACGCCACGCTCCCAGCCAGCTGTGTCCGCGCTCGTGCGGCGCCCTGCCCTGCCCTGCTGCCCCCGCCGCCGCGGTCTAGTTTCGGAGTTGTGTCGGCCGCCCGCCCCGCTGCTGCCGCCGCCGCCGCCCGCCGGATGTGCGATTTCACGGCTAACGATGCTTGTGGCGAGTTAATTATTTCCCGTGTCGCGCGGCCATCGGATGCGCGAGTCGCGGTGGCGGTGACGGCGCGGCGACCCTGACCTGGTAATGAGGACCGCGGGGTGCGGCGGGGGCCTCCGGGGGGGGGGGGGGGGGGGCAGACCTCCGGGGACCTCCGGGGACCTCCGGGGGAGGCGCCACGTCCGGAGCGGGACGCCGCCCGCTGTCACCGTGACGCTGACGGCGACGTCCGCTGCCGCCGCCGCTGTGACTGACTTTAGGAGGCCGCGCGGCTGTCGCTGTCGTCGACGCCGAGGGTCGTCGCGCCCATTTCGTGTCGTCCGTCGTTTGTGAAGGGCTTTCAATTTTTTTTCTCTCTGTTGACCCGCGGCGCCATGATGATGGTGGTGACGACGGCCGCACGTGTCCTCGGGCGGCACGGTGACGCGGTGGTGCTGTCCGCGGCGCCGCCGTGCACCAGCACGTCGACGACAAGCAGCGCGAGCGGGTGGTGTGTCGCTGTGTAGCTGGCTGGGCTGGTCGGGGCAGTGTTCTGACCTCGCCGCGGGGCCACTCTGTGTGTGTGTGTGCGCGCGCGCACGGCTTGCGGCGGTGTAGTCACACACACACACACACACACACTAGCGTGGTGTACTATAGCATAGTGTGCCGAGCGAGCCGTCGTTTAGCCGACGTAAGCCTTCTTAGAGCTTGGCATTTTGCGCCGGACGATTATGTGTGTGTGTGTCTGTGTGTGTGTGTGTGACGCGGAGTCGTCAGACGTGGTCATACCGGACAGCAGGCGGCTGGCTGGCGCTACGGCGCTCCGCTCTTATGGCTTATTACACGCGGGGGCGGGGCGGGGAAGGTGCGAGAGAGAGAGAGAGAGAGAGAGAGAGAGGGAGGGAGAGAAAGGGAAGAGGGAAAGGTCGCTGGCATGACCGGGTCGGGCCGGGTTCTCCCCGCGTCGCGTCGCGTCGCGGCTGTCCCGCCGCCACGGAGGGTTGTCCACGCAGGCAGCTCCGCGGACAGCCCGCGGCATGCCGGGACACGGTAGGGCCAGAGGGCCTTGGGCCCCGGTGGCCCCGCGGGCCGCGTGTTGTGGTGCATTCCTCTGGCCCGCCGCCACCACCACCACCACCACCACCACCACCACCACCACCACCACCACCACCACCACCGCAGCAGCAGCACGTAGCGGTGCCGGCGGCAGTCGGCGGCGCAACTGTGTTATTTCGTAGGGTGTCCGTCGGGGAGGTGTCCGTCCGTCGGGGAGGTGTCCGCCGCGCGTGATATCGCTGACGCCATCAATAGCAGTCATTCTGATGCTGGCGGCGCGGCAATAGAGGCGGCACCGCAGCCCAGATAGACGTTGTGTGTGTGTGTACACTGCAAACGCACCGTGAGCTCCACTTATTACGTAACGTTCCGGCTTGCGGGCGCGCGCTCGAGCACGGCGCTGTTAAACTGCGGGCGCCAGCAGCAGTTAGTGTGACGGCCGCCCTGGGTCCGTGCAGCAGCAGCAGCAGTACAGGAGTGTGCATTGTGCGCGCCAATGGCGGGCGGGCGGGCTCACCTGTTGCGAAGGCGCACGGCGCCGAGCCGAGCCGATCCTTATCGGCCCAAACGGTCCAGTCTCCCGCGGTGGCCGGCCGCTGCACCGGCAACACTATTTGCCAGCCGGCCCGGCACCTCGTTAGCACAAGGAGTCAAGCCTTTTGTTGCCCCAATAATTATTTCCCAACGCTGCCGCTGCGGCACTCCGGCCGGCCGCCGCGGCTCCGGTAATCCGTGCCGGGCTGCGTGTTACGTCTGCGGGGCCGCAGCGCGCCGTGGCGCACCGCACTTGGACATCCGCCATTGTCGGCGACAACAACACCGCGAGCGCTGCGAGCGCTGCGAGAGCTCGGCCCCGCGGCCGGAGTATCGCGTTGCGTCCGTCTCTCTCGCACTCCTCCGACGCCTACCGCCATTATCACGCGGCTGCTCCTTGCAATCGCCCAGCGCCGCCGCCGCCGCCGCTTTGCTTCGCTCTCTGTACACGGCGCCGCGGCGTGTGCGCGCGCGGTTTCTTCTGTACACTGCACCCGACTGATTCCGAACATGTTCTCAGTGTCCCTGTCGCACTCGCGGTGTGCACCATGAGAGAGAGAGAGAGAGAGAGAGAGAGAGAGAGAGGAAGAAGAGACGGCAGTGTTCGGAATCGCTCTGCAGTTCGTCTCGTTTTAGTTGTTGCGATGCCGGTGACGATTCGTCATCGTCCGGAGTCCGATGGGATGGATGGGAGCGTCATGGTGGTGGTGGCGGTGGCTGCTGCTGCTGCCGCCGCTGTGTGGACCACATGGCGCGGGCCGAGAGCGAAGCGCGCTCAGCATCCAGGTTATTGGGTCGGTGTCGCGGCCCCACCCATGTGAGAGAGGCGAGGCGGGGCCGGGAGTCTCCGCATTCCCGCCGCGGCCCGGCCCCTCTGGGCCCCTCCGAGCCCCTCCCCGCACACCCGACGGCGACGCGGCCACGCCGCCCGCCGCCGCACACGCCCCGCACGCCCCGCCGCCGCGCCGGGCTCGCCGTCGTGGTATGGTGATATCTAATTGCCTCCTGCCCCGCCTCCACCGCCGCCACTACTCCTGTTTCTACTACCACCACTACACATTCATTGAGGAGTGTATATATATATACGGCGGTGCGCCTCGCCACGCCGTCACGCGCGGAGAGATATATTCGCCCGCGACTACGATATCGGCGATGGGAGGCGCAGCACGCGTCTCGGTGCAGTGTCTGTCTGTCTGTCTGTCTGTCTGTCTGTCCGTCCGTCCGTCCTTGTGGTCCTCTCTCTCCTAGACGCCAGTGGAGAAGACCATGGCTCCGCCGCTGACTAGAGGAGAGAGCGCCCTCGCCCGCTTGCCTCGATATCTGTTTGACGAGGACGTCGGCGCGGGCCTCCTCCTCCCTCACGGCGCCTGCGATAGTCCGGGTAGGCCGGCCCGCACGACACGCGTGCCTGCAGGCGCTGCCTACCCGCACGGCGCTCCCGCTGGCGGGACGCGGTGTTCGGCCGCGCTAGCTAGTCCTAGGCTGCAGTGTGTAGGACTCTGTCCAGGACTGTGGTGTCTGGGACGCGGCGCGCCTCGGCTCGGAGTGCCACACCGCCTGCCCATATCGAGCACAATGGTCAGGGTCGCGACACGGCATGTGTTCAGGCGTTACGGGCGCCGTGCCGCCGGCCCCGGCAGGTGGGGTTGCCGAGTTTGGCGCTCCGTTCTGTTCCCGCGCCGCGCCCTCCGTCGTCCCGCGTCTCCATCGATCTCGTAGCGTCAGTCAGTCAGCCCGGGTCCGGTCCGGCCGGGATGACCCGTTGCTGCCGCCGGCTCCGGCCTGGCTCCGGCTCGGCTCCGTTCGCTCCGCGAGGCCCCGGCTCGACTCGAACCGGAGGCCTCGGGCGTGCTCGGCTCGGCTGCTTCGGCCCTGCGCCGGTGGAAAGTGGCACGCGTGTGTGTGTGTGTGAAGCCGGAGCAGGCGGGAGGGAAGAGAGAGGCGAAGGGAAGCCCCATCTGGTCGGTCCGGGGGCCCTGCGGGGGCCTCCCGGGGGCCACCCGGAGGCACAGGGCCCCGGCGACGCCATCCGGAGGGGGGCTTATCGCCTCGACGACCTCTCGAAAGCGGCGGGCCGCCCGGGACAGCGTCGCCCCCGGGAGAGCTGCACGCGCGGGAGGACGAGAGTGTACTTCCGCGCCGCTGCTGCCGCGACGGACTGTACTGTATGCAGCAGCGGCGGTGCACCGCAGGGCTGCAGGGCCGCAGGGCCGCAGGGGCTTAAGAGCTGCCGTAGATGGCCCGAGCGCGGTGCGTGGCGTGGGCCGGGGGCCGGGGGGGGGGGGGGCTTCCTGGTAATACATTTGGCCGCAAGTAACCGGGTCCGCCGTCTCCGTCTGTAATGAGTACGAAAAGCAATTAAAGCACTCCGGAGCGGACCGGAGTGGTGGCCCCGGCGGCCCCGGCAGCCCCGGCAGCGGAGGCGAGGCGGCCAGGGCGGACACTGTCGGGAATAAAAAATATGGAGCCGGCGGGGAAAGAGAATAAAAACTAGTCTGGCATTAGCGGTGAAAGGTTCTAGCCCGGCGTGCTGCTGCTCCTGCTGCCGGCCGGTCCAGTGAGATAGGGAGATAGCGAGTGGCTGGCGAGAGAGAGAGAGAGAGAGAGAGAGAGAGAGAGAGAGAGAGAGAGAGAGAGAGAGAGAGAGACAAAGAGGGGTGCTGTAGGCAGCCCGCACGGACCAGGGGAGGTCCCGGGACGGGGGTCAGAAATACGATTTGCGGGCGGAGCCGGCATTGATTGCTGATTATTACCAATAATTGTCGGGCCCGGCGGTAATGGGCGTGGGAGGGAGACGGACTGAGTGTTGTTGTCATTCCTGACACGGCCGGCGAGCATGCCGGGCCCCGTCTCGTGGCGTCTGCTAATGATATTGTTTTGTGTGTGTGTTGCAGGTGTGTAGCCGAGCCCCCGAGCCTCCTCCTCTCCGACTGCAGCTGTGCAGCGCCGTGCCACGGCCGCGCCGCCATGGCGGGGCGTGGTGGCGCGCTCTGGCGGCGAGGTGAGGCACCACGCTTGTGCTCCCGCGGGCCGAGCCGGGGCAGCCGGGGCAGCCGGGGGCCACAGCAACGCGGGCCAGCAGCAGGCCGTATGGGACGCGGGATGGCACGGACGCGGACCGCTCGCGAATGCCTTGACCTTTGTGGTCCGTCCGCGGAGGCAGCCGGGCTGTGCGCGTCTGGAGCCGCGGAGCCGCGCAGGGCAGCGGTGTGAGGCGGCGGCCACACGGACCCCCAGGCCTCCTGGCCGCGGCCGCCGCCCCCAGCTCGACGTAGTGTCGCCTGTACAGTGTCTGGCCCGCGTGATAAGGTGGAGTGCTACGGTCCGCGGGGGGCCGCCGCGGATGAGGCAGGCCGTGGGAGCGCGGGCGGGACGCGACTGTGCGTGCGCGGACGTAACCGCAGCCCTCATCGACACGCACAGCGAGGAGCCGCGAGCTGCGCCGCCGCCGCCGCTGCTATTTTGTGCACGTATAAATGCAAAAGCCGCCTCCTCTCCGGCCCTTCCGCTGCCGCCGCCGCGCTCTGCCACTTTATAAAACTGTACACTGCGCCGCCGCCTCGCTGCTCCCCGCGGGGTGCTGCCCCCCCCCCCCCCCCCCCCCTCTGCCCCCTCCCCCCTGCCCCCTCCCCCTCTGCCCCCTCCCCCTCTGCCCCGCCCCCCTTCTGCCCCGCACTGGACTGCGTTTCCGGATACTGTATTATACACGACGGCACTTTGGTAAACAATGATTCCGCGCGCGAGTATGAGAACACACAGTATGAGCGCTGGAAAGGGGGCAGAGGGCGGAGCGGGGCGGAGCGGGCGAAAGGAAAACACCGGGAGGAGGGAAGTGGGGGGTGGGAGGTAGTGCAGCAAGAGGAGTGATTTTCACACAAGGGGGGGCCTTTGTTGTGTGTGAGAGATGTATTCAGCGATTCGAGCGCTGTGCGTCGCGCGCTGCTGTGTACTTTCGCACGCAGTCAGCCCCCCCCCCCTCCCCCTCCCGTTTCCGGTACACTTTTGACCGTGCGCCGTTTGGTCCATAATTATGATATACTCATCCTTGTCGTCATTTTCTCACATCATTAAACGGGCCGCTATGTGCGTGCTGCTGCTTTTCTCTTTCTTACCCCCCCCCCCCCCCTTCTCTTTATCTCTCTACGCTTGTCTCCCTTTCTCCCCCGGCCGCTGTCGCTGTCGCACACGCGAAAGGGCCCACACCATCCATCCCGCAGGAGGCCCAGAAGTGTAGAGCTCGGCGCCTCTGCCATGTGATGACAGATGATCGATCCCAGTCGACAGTCGACACACGGCGACGCCGCTCAGGACCGTGCCGTGTTTGTACTGCGGTGTGCCCAGTAATACCTATCATTTGAGCCCCCGGAGCCCGGAGCCCGGAGCCCGGAGGGGTCGGGGCGGGGTCCGGCCGGACGGGGTGAGAGTGGACCGGCTGGGCATTGTTCTCGCTCTCGCGGCCGGCCGACCCGGCCTGTCCCAGTCCGTATGTATGTATGCATGTATGCACGCACGCACGCGGCTCGCCCGCACACACACATACACTTGGGTTTGTGTCGGTGTGTGTTTTTTTGGCACTGACCTCCCGGAGCGATAGCGCGACGCCGCCGACGCAGAGTCAGCCGCCTCGTTGGTTCCGCGTGGCAGCGGCCGGCAGAGCAGCAAAGGAGTAAATATGTGTGTGGCGTGCAGTCATAAAAAGATATGCCGTCCGTTAAAACGAGATTAAAACAAGCATGCGAATGAGGAGGGCGATGACGGGGCCGGCCGGGACTCTTAGACATGTAAAGCGCCGGAGTTCGCGGGCCGGCCGTGTCCTCGCCGCCCGATTGATCGTCGTGCGCCAAACGCAGGAGTGCACACACGCACGCACACACGCACGCACGCACGCACACGCAGCTCGCGGCGCGGGGCACGCGGGCGGCCTACGGCGCAGGGGCGAGTCCTCGTTGTCTCGGGTCTGCGCTGCGTTGCGCGCCTATCGGTGTGAGAACTCGTCTGGGGCGTAAATTATACTACGGGACCGGTCGCTCCGGCCGGCCGGCCGGCGGAGGCCCTGGCGCCTGCGGGCACGCGGCCAGCGGGGGCGGGCTGGGTGTTGTGGGTGGTGGATAGGGCAGGGCAGCGCGCCGCGCGTCGGCTCGGTGGGGCAGGTCAGCGACGTGCGTCTAGGGCAGCCCAGGGCAGCCCGGCCCGGCCCGTGGGGAGGCACGCCGACGACAAAGGCCTCCCCGAGGACGGCGACGGCGACGTTATTTGCGTGTGTTTCGCGTCGGCCATTGTGTGCCGCCGCCGCCGCCGCCCTCGTCCGCCGCCGTTCTCATGCCGATACAATATAATTTCCCCGATGGCGTGACGCGGTCGCCGCCGCCGGAGCGCCCCGACCAGCAGGCCGCGGACGCCGATGACGACGACGACGTGGACGGCGGACATGATTATCATTCCAAGGCACTCATCGCCGGCCGGCCGGGCGGGACGGGCTGCCCGGGACTGACACATCACACATCTCACGGCGTCTTCGGGGAAGAGTTGCGGAGCGTCGGGCCGGGGAGGCGGGCCGCCGCGGCGCAGCACGGGACCCTGGTCGCCGTGGTGGCGGTGTCACGTGCGCGGCCGAGGCCAGGCGGCTGACGGCCGGCTCCCACGGCGGCAGACGCTGCCCTGCGCGGCCTGAGCGCGGCGCGGCGCCAACACCTCCTCAGCCTCAACCAGGGCACCGCGGCGCCGGCCTGTGTTGTGGATGTGAAGGCAGCGCCCCCAGGCCCCCGGGGCCCTCCCCGCGGCCCAGGCTCGACTCGGGGCGGGGGTGCTGATGCCACAATCAGAGGGGAGATTCATCGGGGCACACACACACACACACACACACAGCACACACACACACACACACACGCTGCGCACGTAGGGCCGAGGGGCCGGCGGGTGTTGCGTGAAACACAAGTGAGGCTGCGCGGTAATGATCGGCCGGCCCTTATAATGCCCGGCGGGACGCCCCAGCCGGCCCGGGGTGTCGACGGCCTACCCTCACATCCCGGCCGGGCCCCGGCCGGGCCCCCTCGGGGGGCGTCTCGTTTTATTTATCTTGTAGGTTCCAGTTTTGGGGGGCTGCAGGGCTGCGGCGAGGGCCACAGGTGGGATACGGGTCGTGGTGTTGTGAAATGCGATGGCCGCACGCCGCATTCCTCCAGAGAGGAGGAGACTCCCTCCCTCCCCGGCCGGAGTAGAGTAGAGGGTCCGTCGGGCCGCCGGCCGCCGCGCCGCCTCCATCCCGGCCGTGGTCCTGGCCGCGGCGTGTTTATACTGCCGGTTTTATAGGGGAATCCGGTAGTCCTGGGAGCATCCCGTGTCACACGGGACAGGGCGGGACAGTCGGGCAGCCCGGCAGGCAGGCGTATCTGTGTCAACGGTGACGCGCTTTACGACGGGCATCTCCTCTCCTCTTCTCCTCGAGGCCACGGCGGCGGCGGCCATATAATGAGGTGGCCGGGGCTTCTCTAATCTCGCGCCGTCCACTCAGGCGCGCCCTCTATCGGCCGTTACGGGCGACGTTAAAACGCTTTTCGGAGACGTCGCGGACGGCGGTGGCGGCGGTGGTGGCCGGCCGTGGGTCGCGCCACTACTCTGACGGCGGCCTCGGCCAGGGCGGGGTAGGCGTCGTCGTCGTCGCGGGCGCCCGTCCCGCGTGGCCGTCGGTGTCACCCGGACGCTGATTTAGTGAGAGGACGAGCAGAAATGATTTGAAAGGATGGAGGGGGAGTGGGTGCCGAGGAGAGATGGCATGACACCGTGTCGAGGACGAGGATCAGGGGGACAATGGGCCGGGCCGCGCCGCACCCGGGCCAGGTCCCAAGTCAAGTAGGCGTCCCTCGTCGATTTCCAAGCGGACGCTGCCGGAGTCAATGCTGCCGGAGCCGGAGAGGAGTCGCAGGCAGCGGGCGAGGCTCTGAGGCCGCGCCGTGCCGCGTCCGACAAAAAGGTGGAGGATCGGGCCGGTGCGACAATGGGCGTGGCGGTGTTCGCGTGGGTGGACGCTGGGCCGGGTCCGCCGGGACCGTCGTCGTCGTCCACTCCTCCTCCTCCTCCTCCTCCTCCTCCTCCTCCTCCTCCTCCTCCTCCTCCTCCTCCTCCTCCTCCTCCTCCTCTTCCTCCTCTTCCTCCTCTTCCTCCTCTTCCTCCTCTTCCTCCTCCTCTTCCTCCTTCTGCTCTGCACGCCAACGGTGTGCGATTCTGTTATGTCAGCCACAGCCGAACCTACACGGCACACATAAAGGAGGGAGCGCACACAGGTACCAGCCGTGGCGTGAGCGAGCCGGCGGCCGGGGAATCGCGAATGTTAAGCGTTGATCATCTCGGTTTCCGGCCGGCGGCTTATCAGCGAGCTAATCAACACACATACAACACACACACGTCGGTGCTGCGTTTTAGCGGGCGCGTTATCTGTTTTGGTAATGCTGCCCACCTGTTGGTGGCGGACCTCACTCGCTTGAATTTGCATATTTTGCACCCATCATCGGTCCCCTCCCCCCCCCCCCCCCCCCTGCCTGTCTTCTTCGCTCGCTCGCTCCCTCTGACCCCCTTTCCGCTTATCTTCTCCTCCCGTCCCGCTTGCGCCCTCCGCTGCTCCATCTATTTTCGTTCTGGTGTCTGGCGTGTGGTTTTTTCGGTGGAGTCTAGAAGAGATGTCGGACGATCGAGTCAGGGCGGGGCGGGTGCACCGAGTCCGACAAATGACGGTCCGAAAAAATGGAGGAATCTGTTCTGGTGAGCCCGGGACGGGGTCCTGCCGGGGTGCCCCCCTCCCCTACCCGCTACGCCCCGCCGAGCGCTCTTGGTGTCCGGGATAATTAAAGCGTGCGCCGTCTCTCTCGCTCTTGTCGGGTTTTGCGAGGCAACTCCTCGCCTCTGCTCCTGCTCGCACCCCCGTGCGGTCCCCGACACGTATGCACGGCTCTCGCGTTTTTATGGAGATGACATGAAATGTCGACGCGGAGGGGTGACACGTCCAGCCCATAGCCCATGGCAGCACATGGCAGCCCATGGAGGGCCCATCGTCCTCGGCGTGTCCGCTGCCTTCTGAGAACACCACCAAGTCCCGCCGCCCGGAGCCGCCCGGAGCGGGCGCAGGGCGACTTGGCCGCCATTGCCAAAGTCGTAAATTCTAATATCACATACGGGCACACTCGAGGCGAGGCGAGCCGGGGAGCCGAGAGAGGCCGAGGCGGTGCAAGGGGGCTTCCAGAAAGTGGGCGTTCTCTCTGCGAAGCAGCGCGGCGGCAGCATCCAGAGGGGCTGCCAGAGGAGCTGCCAGAGGGGCCCGGCGACACGCCGGCAGGGATGCCAGGCCAGGAGAGAAGTATCTGAGCTGCAACGTCGATTTGGCGACGCTTCTGTCGCCGCCGCTGCTGCCGCTGCCACCGCGCTCCTCGCGCCCTCGAAGCTACCTGAGTTTCCCGAGGTGTGGGCCCGCTCCCCGGGGGGCCGGGTATGTGGTGGTGGTGCGGGGTCCCCTCCGAGTCCCCCCGGCGGGGAGGATATCGAGGGAGCCCCCGCCGCGAAGGTTATTCCTGCGGCCCCGCGGGGGCCCCGCCAGGGACCCCGGGGGCCGCGGGGGCCGCGGGTGGCGGCCAGGTGTGGTGTGACCTCACCCCGGGGCTGCACAGTCATTGTCCGGGGGCCGGCCCTGCCGAGCTGCTACGCTAGCCGCTGCTGCCGCTGCTGCTGCTCCTGCGGCCCCGCGCCTGAGAATCCCGATTTTATTCCCCGCTGAATAGCAAGCACAGAGGCGTGGCCGGGCGCTGCGTTGCGTCAGTATTTTGTCACTCCGTGGAGAGCGAGACGAGGAGGAGGAGGAGGATCTCTTTGCTGTGAGAAAGTT
Source organism: Megalurothrips usitatus (assembly GCA_026979955.1). Taxonomy (NCBI): domain Eukaryota; kingdom Metazoa; phylum Arthropoda; class Insecta; order Thysanoptera; family Thripidae; genus Megalurothrips; species Megalurothrips usitatus. Next base: position 4,581,807 of record CM049597.1, on the reverse strand, counting down.
TCGGGGCGGCGGGGCGCGGCGGGCCGCTCCAGCGGCCTGCGGCCCCACGCTGTGGGAACGCACCGCGATTGCCCAAAGCCCCGCAAGTCGCGCCGGCCGCTGTCAGCTCAGGTCGTCTGTGTCAGCCGTGTCAGCCGTGTCAGCCGTGTCAGCCGTGTCAGCCGTGTCAGCGGGGACGCCGGGTTGGCAGCTCCGCGAGGCGGCACCGCCGACGGTGGTGGACGCCAAAGCCGATGTCATTAGGCCGATCTCAATATGCAGATAAGGTTCGACGTGTAAAGAGGGAGTGAGTGAGTGAGAGAGAAATAGAGACGGGTGTTCCTCTCTCCGTCTCTCCCGCCGTCGATGTATGTGTTTGTCTATTCATTGTACACCCTGGCGACGGTTTATATTCGGACCAGAGAGTCACCAGGCGTCCCGCCGTCCGGCCATGAGAATTAACTTGTTCGTCTTGGTCGTGTTTCTTCAGCGCGGCGTGAGTCCGACGCATAAGTGTGTGTGTGTGTGTGTGTGTGTGTGTGTCCTCCGCGGACGGCATCGCGACACGTCAATCACACACACACACACACACACACATAACACACTGCGACGGGAAAAAATTTCGTGCGTGATTCATCGTACGGCACTAAATCACTTCGGTGCGCAGCTTTTCGTTTGTGTGTGTGTGTGTGTTTTTAAAATTGTACTTTTTCGCTTTTTATTTTGGTTTATTTTGGTGTCCGGCGTGTTCTCCTGCGCGACACGTGGCCGCGTGGGCGGGGGGGGGGGGGGGGGGGGGAGGCTCCGGTATCATGCATGTTGTGGGATTTGATTTTCACTGCAGCGGACAGCGAGCGCGTTTCGTTCGGGCGGCACATGTCACAGTCAGCGGGGGGTTAGGGTCTCTGCTGACGGGGTCCCCCGCGGCCCCGCGAGCCCGTCCGGAGCGTGGTCAGCACTTCCGCCCCCCCCCCCCTCCCCGACCGCGGCAGAGTCTCGTTTCGCCGAATTTTGACACTCGCAGAGTGTGGGAGCGGCGCGGAGCGGCGGTGCCGCGGCGGGGGGAGGAGGGGGGGGGGGCGATGTCCCGAGCCGATTACGGCAGCCGGGCAAGACTCTGCAGGAGCGTCGTCCGAAGGACTGCGCGAGTCGCCGTTGTCGTCGTCGTCGAGTACTGGAAGTGGAAGTGCGGTCCGAGGACGGATTTTGCGCGGCAGACTCTCGCGATATCTGATTGGCGCACGTCCCCCCTCCGCTGCTACCTTCATTTTTATTGACGTCGGGCTTGAACCTTGAACCCGCGCCTCCGCCACCGCCGTCGTGCCGTGCGCGCCTGGGTGGTGGTGGTGGCGGTGGTGGTGGTGGCAGTCCTAACGGGAACGCACCGCGCCGCCGCCGCGTCCGCGTGCACGTGCAGGCCATCAGGCTGCAGTCCCGGGCCGGGCGGGGCAGGGCCAGGCAGGGCCGGGCAGGGCGCCGCGCACCTCCACGGAATGAGTCCCGGACAACATCAGGGCAGAGCCGTGCTGTGATGTGATGTGGCGTGGGAGCTGCGTGGGGCCGCCAGCCGCCGGGGGGCCCCGGGCTTCCTGTCTCGCCCGGAATCACGTTATATTGCGAATGAGTCGGGCGGACGGCCACGGCGGCGGCGGCGGCGTTGTGTGCAGTTTCTCCCTGGCCCCTTTTTCGTCATGTTTACCTCCGGCCGGCCGGCGGCGGTCGTTGCGTGCATAATAGGCATTTCCCGCCGTGGCGGCCGCAGCGGCAGCGGCAGCGCCTCTTCGGGGCGCAATGACGCTGGATTTGCGGTGGGCCCCGTCAGACGAAAGGACACGCCGCACCGGGCGCCCTCGTGGTGGCCGTCGTGGTGCCCCCCCCCCCCCCTGCAGCAGGACCCCCACCGGAAGTGGCCGGGACATGGCGGGACGTAGCGCCGCCGGCCGCCGGTCGTGCCGGGACTCCTTGATAAACACACACACACACACACCGTGCGGACTCGACTCGTCGTTTTGCTTCAATTAGGCGTCATGGCACTAAGCGTTTGTTTGGTTTCGTGGCCCCCGGAGCTGAATAGTCAGCCCTGCAGCGCCCGTGCAGTGACTGTTGCTGCCGCGCTGCGGTGTCCACCGTCATTCCCACTCGACGGGGTTCGTTTGGAGAGAGAAAACACGCGGGGCGCATGGCGACGCGCCTTTTGTATAACCCCCCCCCCCCCCCACCCGCCCTGCGTTTAGCCGTCTGGTCATTCAATCACTCGCTCACTGATTCATACAGTCTGCCATTCATCCGTTCGTGAGCATTCTGCGTCGTTGTAGCGTCGTCGGTAGGCAACCCGTGGTGCCCTCTGCCTTGCATCCGGTGCGCAACAGTTGGTAGTAGCGCTGCTGGGTAGCGGTGGCAGCGGCGGCGGCAGCGCAGCGCGAGGGTAAAGGGGGAGAGGTAAGGTAAAGGGGAAGGGGGGAGGCCTCGTAGGATGCAGGTGTCTGCCAGGCTGGCTGGCTGCTCGGGCTGACCGACGCCCGCCTGGAAATGGAGAAGTAGAAGGAGAGAGAGAGAGAGAGACAGAGATGGGGAGAAGGGGAGGGAGAGAGAAAGAGGTTGCCTGCCTCGTCTGGCCGGCTCGGCTCGGCTGGACGCCAACAAGTCATGTTAGTCCAGGATTCCTAGTCAAAAAAGGGCCTTTTGGTGGAAAAAAATTCTGGAGAAATTCCAAATAGTGTTTCTGATAGATCTCGATGCGCTGAGTACGAAGATTTTTTGTCTACCGCGCTAGCCCTTGAGCGTTCCGAGATATTTAACGTTAAAAAATTTTTGAACGCCTTCCGCTTGTTTTTATTCGTAGGGAACGATGAGGAAGGTGTCAAAATGATCGGAAAAGAACAGCGAATGCAACGCAATTGTTCCGATTGGGATTAGAGGATATCTGCATGTTCAAATTCGGTGCGGAATGCGAACGTCAAAATTTCGCGTTTACCACTTTTGTGTTATACTCGCCGTATCTTTGGAATGAGCGGTTATAATGGAAATTGGGCTTCTACAAACGCTGTTCCCCCATTCATTCTGAGTGTGTCGGTATATTCTCCTCGCCTGTAAGTCTTACGGTTCGTGAGGTATTCGACCTGAAAAATACTCGTGCAGCGCGCCGCCGCCGCGCCGGGCGACGCTCCGCCGGCGGCACCGCTGGCCCCCCACCACCTCCCACGCCCGGACCAGCGCGGCCGCATCCCAACTGCGGTGCTCTCTCTCTTTTCCTCCCGGCTGAAGAACAAGGAGAGACGAGCTCTGCGCGTTTCAGAGCGGACTCTTTCCTCTCTAGGAGGGACGCGCCGCACTACGGCGCTACCAGGGCAAATCCCGCGTATTCCATAAGAGATATCGTTACCGTGAAAACGGTATTGGAACCGGCATGGTCTAAACTGCAATTGATCAAAATTCCAGCCTTCTCAATAAAAAATTATGTGGTGCATGCCCCAAAACGTGTTAAATTCACAAATATAATATTTTTTAAAGAAAAATCCCAAATTAGTGTACCATTCAATATGCTATGATGCGCTATGTCACAGGCTTTCCATTAATGCCTTTAGATTTGCCATAAGTGCAATGGTTCAAAAGTTAGAAAGCAAATTGAACGGTGTGATGCGTCTGCCAGACAGGGCGCGCGGCGTCGCCGCTGGGCCCCATAAGTGTTTGGCTAACGGCATAGGCCACACCCGACCAGGTGGAGATTGTAGTGTAAATTCTCAGCTTCGTGACGCTGTGCTCGGAATTTTGATTGCGATTATTACACTGCGATCTAGAGCCCCGAGAAGTCAATGATCATTCCCGCCCGGCCGCGCCCGCCTCGCAGCGGCCCCGGTACCCTGCGCAGCGGCAGTTAAGATCCTCCTACTCAATGGTTTCTAATTTTAAATGGTGGTTGTAAGCGAGGCGACTGTAGGGTAAATTGTCAGCTTCATGTTGCCGTGTTTAGAATTTTAATGCGACACTTGTACACCAATCTAGAGCCCCAGGAAGTCAACGAACAACCCCGGTCGGCCAGGCTCGCCTCGCAGCGGTCCCGCCCCGGTTACCCCGGGCAGCGGCAGATAAGTCCCTCCTACTCCTAATTTTAAATGGTGGTTGTAAGCGAGGCGACTGTAGGGTAAATTGTCAGCTTCATGTTGCCGTGTTTAGAATTTTAATGCGACACGTACACCAATCTAGAGCCCCAGGAAGTCAACGAACAACCCCGGTGCGCCTCGCAGCGGTCACCCCGGGCAGCGGCAGATAAGTCCCTCCTACTCAGTGGTTTCTAATTTTAAATGGTGGTTGTAAGCAAGGCGATTGTAGGGTACATTGTCAGCTTCATGATGTCGTGTTCAGAATTTTCATGCGACACTTGTACACCAATCTAGAGCCTCGAGAAGTCTCCGTGGAACCAGCGGCGCTGGCCACTGCGGGGCGAGCCTGGCCGACCGGGGTTGTTCGTTGACTTCCTGGGGCTCTAGATTGGTATACAAGTGTCGCATTAAAATTCTAAACACGGCAACATGAAGCTGACAATTTACCCTACAGTCGCCTCGCTTACAACCACCATTTAAAATTAGAAACCACTGAGTAGGAGGGACTTATCTGCCGCTGCCCGGGGTAACCGGGGCGGGACCGCTGCGAGGCGAGCCTGGCCGACCGGGGTTGTTCGTTGACTTCCTGGGGCTCCGTGTCGCCCACGGCAACATGAAGCTGACAATTTACCCTACCGCCTCGCTTACAACCACCATTTAAAATTAGCAGGATCTTAACTGCCGCTGCGCAGGGTACCGGCCGCTGCGAGGCGGGCGCGGCCGGGCGGGAATGATCATTGACTTCTCGGGGCTCTAGATCGCAGTGTAATAATCGCAATCAAAATTCCGAGCACAGCGTCACGAAGCTGAGAATTTACACTACAATCTCCACCTGGTCGGGTGTGGCCTATGCCGTTAGCCAAACACTTATGGCCCAGCGGCGACGCCGCGCGCCCTGTCTGGCAGACGCATCACACCGTTCAATTTGCTTTCTAACTTTTGAACCATTGCACTTATGGCAAATCTAAAGGCATTAATGGAAAGCCTGTGACATAGCGCATCATAGCATATTGTTAAAATGGTACACTAATTTGGGATTTTTCTTTAAAAAATATTATATTTGTGATTTTAACACGTTTTGGGGCATGCACCACATAATTTTTAATTGAGAAGGCTGGAATTTTGATCAATTGCAGTTTCTGGATGCCGGTTCCAACACCGTTTTCACGGTAACGATATCTCGAATACACGGGATTTGCCCTGGTAGCGCCGTAGTGCGGCGCGTCCCTCCTAGAGAGGAAAGAGTCCGCTCCGAAACGCGCAGAGCTCGTCTCTCCTTGTTCTTCAGCCGGGAGGGAAAGAGAGAGAGCACCGCAGTTGGGATGCGGCCGCGCTGGTCCGGGCGTGGGAGGTGGTGGGGGGCCAGCGGTGCCGCGCGGAGCGTCGCCCGGAGCGGCGGCGGAGCCCTGCACGAGTATTTTCCAGGTCGAATACCTCACGCGTAAGACTTACAGGCGAGGAGAATATACCGAGAATGAATGGGGGAACAGCGTTTGTAGAAGCCCAATTTCCATTATAACCGCTCATTCCAAAGATACGGCGAGTATAACACAAAAGTGGTAAACGCGAAATTTTGACATTCACATTCCGCACCGAATTTGAACTGGCAGGGAACAATTGCGTTGCGATCATTTTGACACCTTCCTCATCATTCTAGGATGTATAGTATCGGAGCTACGAATAAAAACGCCAAAAAATTTTTAACGTTAAATATCTCGGAACGCTCGGCTAGCGCGGTAGGTACTCAGCGCATCGAGATCTATCAGAAACGCTAGTTCGAATTTCTCCAGAATTTTTTTCCAGGTAAAAACCTTAGAATCCTGGGCTATGTGGGCGGTGCCGGGCGCAGGTAGCTCAGCTCCGTCGCTCCCCTTCTCTCCTTTTTTCCTCGCTCAAGATGGCCGCCGCGCGCTGCGCTGCACTCACACATGCACCGGCGCGCGCGCGCTACACTCACACACACGGCCCTGGCACGGCCACCCGAGTGCGTGTTTTCAAATATACATGGACTTGAATCTGGCCGGTGCCCACCGGTGCCCCGGAGCAGTGCCCGCGGCGTGCCCGATTGGCCACACTGCCCGTGTACACCGTGTACGCCCGGACCGGCCCCCGCCGCTTCGCTTCGTTTCGTTTCTCTTCGCCGGGAACACCTTCTGGAGACGTGCCCGGACTGCCAATAACACAAAACACACCCGCGGCGGCAGACTACTCCGCGGTGACCCGTCGCGGGGCCGTTATCTGCCCACTATCATGTCGGGTCGCCGGGCCGCGGCCGCGGCCGGGGAGCAGCGGACCCCGCCACTCCGGGAGCCCCAGCGCTCTGCGGTGCGCGGGCGTTCAAGTCTCCGCCGAGTCGCCCGAGCGATATGGTGGCATCAGGCGGACAGGATTTAAACTTCCCTCTCCGCGAAGATCTGGCTACGCTACGTCGTGTGTGTGTGTGTGTGTGTGTGTGTGTGTGACAGAGGCCCGGCCCACGGCCGCACGCCGCACACTCCCATAACGGTTCGCTGGCTGCAGCAGCCGAGCCCAAGCAGGCCTGCCGCCGCCTGCTGCAGCTGCTGCACCTGCCGTCCTGCCCGTCCTGCCGGGCCCAGCCGGTCCTGCTAGGTCCGGTGCGGTCAGATCCGGTCATGGCGGAGGCTGCTGCGGACCCACTCCCAACACTGTCTCTCTCTCTCTCTCTCTCTCTCTCTCTCTCTCTCTTCGGCTCTCTTATGGGGCACCACCCCGTGAGTGCGACAGAGAAAACGCTGTACGAAAGCGGTGTTCGGACTCGGCCGGCCGAGCGGGGCTGCTGAGCCCCCTGTCCCGTCGGCGCGGCCTACGCGGCACGACCACGCCGGGCCTCTAAAACTTTTTAAAGCCGCGTCAATGTTTAGGTAGTCTTGTGAGGGGGTTGGCCAGGCCCCGCCAGGCCCGGACCCACGACTACCGACAGCTCGACTTGTTTGTAAAAGGAATAAAAAGACGACGACGCCGGCGACGCGAAGCAAGCGGCGGCGGCAGCCGGCCGCTGCCCTGACCCTCCGCTCCTGCCGGGCCCCGGAGCCGGGCCCGGAGAAAAAGGAAAATAATAACATAACCGAGTAGTGGACAAAACAACGCCGGCCCTACCGACGCCTTGTACTCGTCGTTCTTGTCGATCTCGTGCTCCTCCCCCTCTCTCTCTCTCTCTCTCTCTCTCTCTCTCTCTCTCTCTCTCTCTCTCTCTCTCTCTCTCTCTACCTCGCTGATGCTGTGGTCGCTTTCAAGAGCGGTATCGGGCGGAGTGGTGACGCAGCGGTACTCGGATGCTGTTGCTGCTGCTGCAGTCGCCGGCGTGGCGGACGCCGTGCAGTTTGCGGCGGTGGTTGCTGCTGCCGCGGCGGCGGCGGCGGCCGTCCCTCTAAACCCGTTTGCCGTGTGTGTGTGTGTGTGTGTGTGTGTGAGTGTGTGTGCGACGGGCCGCGGTCCACTTGTGTCGGAATGAATAAGCCCCGGCGCACGCACCCTCCTCGTGCGCCACGCCAGTCCAGGCGCGCCAGGCCGGCCGCTGTTCACGCCTCGGCCGCCTCGTGAGGCGCGGTGACGTTTCGTTCTCGGAATTCCCCCCGCGCGTCGTGCGGCGTGCGGCGTGCAGCGCGGCGGCCGCGGCGTGGCGTGGCGGCGTGCGGAGCGCCCGGCCGGGCAGGCCGCCCGCACGGCCGCCGTGTGGCCGCGCTGCCTACCCGCCAGGCGCCCCCGGCGTCCTGTCCCGCCGAGGGCCGCCCGCCGCCGGCTGCCCGCCCGGATAGGACGCGGGTCTCTTTGTGGGGCAGCCGGACACCTCCGGACGCGAGGCAGCAACACCGACTTTCTCCCACCGCAAATCAATGTGCTCGCGCAAGCAAGCAGCCCACAGCCCGCAGCCCGCAGCCGCCGCGGCCCGACGGGCGGCCGGGCGAAAATCGTTTGACGGCGGCGCGCAAACAGGCGTTTAGCGTCACTAAGCGGTCGTGCCGGTCCGTGGCGTCCGCGCCCGAGTCCGCATGCATCGCGGGCCCACTGACCCCGTCAGCGGCCCCGACACCGCCCGCACGCACTGCGCCGCACTGCCCGTGCACTTCGAGGTGGCCACCACTTTTCCCCGTTTCTGCGAGAAGTGCCCCCCACTCTGCCTGCAGGCCGAGGAGGACGCGGGGCGACGGCGGCGTCACCCGCGTCGCGTCGCGTCGCGCTGCGTGGACCGCGCGTCATCTTAAATAATTTGCATACAAACAGCGGGGCGCGCTCCGCCTCTGGCTCGCCTCGGCGCGGCTCGCCTCGGCCGGTCTGTTGGCTCCCGGCCCTCCCGGACGGCTGGAGTGGTGTGTCGTGGCGCGGCGCGCCGGCGCTGGTTGATGACCCCTTAGGCCTCGCCGGAGACCGGCCCCAGGCCTTCTCCTCTTCCTTCTTCTCTTTCTCCCCTTTCGCACTCTCTCTGTCTCTCCTTCTCGCCCTTCGCATTGAGTTTCTCCTCTTCACCGAGAAAGATAGTTATTGGCTCGGCATCGGTTTGCTATATCAGCAGTTGCAGGGAGCGCAAAGAGAGAGACCGAGAGAGAGAGAGAGAGGGAGAGAGAGAGGAGAGAGAGAGAGAGAGAGAGAGAGAGAGAGAGAGAGAGAGAGAGATCAGAGACGCGTGCGAAAGGTCGTGAAATAATATTGGAAAAGTACGTATAGATAGGTTGCACATGCATCGGTATGCGGGCGCAGCCCTCTGTACGGCCGTAGATCAAATCCAGATCACGTCTTCCCGAGCCCGGCCGCCGCCACGCCTCAAGCCGGTCCGGCCGGTGGGCCTGCCTTAGCCTGGTAGGCTTACCCCTCGCCGTGCCCTTGCACCGCATCGCCCATGCCAACGTGGCTAGCCCGTGGCGGGGCGGGGCGGACCGGGCCGAGCTGGACCGGACCGGATCGGGAGTAAAAGAGCACAACTTCTTTTTTGCCTCCGCGCCCGCGGCGGCTGCAGCCCACGGAAGGTCTACGGCAGGCTGCGTCCGAAACAGGGGACGCCTCTCTCTTTCTGTCGCTCCCCCTCTCTTTCTCTGTCTTTCTCTTTCTCTCTTCCCTCTCCCTCGCATGCCATCATAATACACAACAGAAGTCTCACCTGACCAAAAAACAAATTGGAGCGGTGCGCCGGCTGGACAACGCCGTCCCGAGGCTGGACAAAAGGAAGCGGGGACGCGAGAAAAACGAAAGGGTGTAGTTGGAGGGGGGAGTGGGGGCATAGAAAGAAAAGGAAAGACAAACGGGGTGACGGGCTGTAGGTAGGAAGGGGGCCCGCGGGGTCCGGGGGCCCGGGGGTCCGGGGGCCCGAGGCGCGGGTGGAGCCGATCCACGCCACGCTGACATTCCGTTAATGAGCTCCGGTGGCGCGCTGGAGGGAAAAAAGGGAGCCGGTCGTATCTTTGTTGTCCGGGCACGGCGGGGTAAAAAGGCGGCCTGGTCCCCGCCGGGCCCCGCTTCTCTATCACCGCACCGCACCGCACCGCCTAACTCTCGTTGTCTTCTGCTTGCAGGCGCGCTGGCGGCGCTGCTGGCCGTGGCGCTGGCCGCCGGCTCGGCCCCGGAGACCAAGGACACCCGCGAGGGCGAGGACGTCTCGCTGTCGTGCCGGTTCGCGCCCCACCTGGCGCAGCAGAACCCCACCTACTTCTGGCTCAGGATCAACACGCGCAAGCACGACAACGTGGCCATCGGCGAGGCGCCGCTCGACACCAACTACCGCCTCGACTTCCGGCCGGACCAGGGCCGCTACGACCTGCTCATCAGCAACGTGTCGTACGAGCGCGACAACGGCCAGTTCGAGTGCCGCGTCAAGGCGCCCGGCTCCGGCCTGGACCTGCACTCGCAGGTCGTGGCCCTGACCGTGCTGACCCCGCCCGACGCGCCCACCGTGTCGCCCGGCGCCCGGCCCGTCGCCACCGAGGGCAAGCCCCTGCAGCTCACCTGCTCCAGCGCCGGCGGCTCCCCGGACCCCGTCATCAGGTGAGTCCCCGGGACGGTCGTGATTGTTTCCAGGCGCGCACCTAGGAGGCCGCCCGGCCGGCTGGCTCGTTCCCTCCGATTGAGTCATCGCGGGGGAGGAGGGAGAGGGCCTTTACGACGTCCAGGAGGCGGAAGTAGCCGGGGGAAGGCACGGCACGGACCCAGCGCCGCGGCAGCAGCGGCGGCACCCACCTGTTGCTGCGCTGCGGGGACAGCGGCCGCAGCGTCCCGTCCCTTCCCGTCCCTTCCCGAGGGAGGGAGAGAGGGGGTGACGACGAAAGCCAAACCAACAAACTGAATCGATTAGCAGCAGCCGCCCGCCTCCCCCTCCCCCTCTACCTGGCCGGCCAGGATGCGATGCCATGGACTGGTCAGCCTGATTGATGGACAAGCCCGGCCAGCCCAGCCCAGCCCGGTCCGGGCAGGAGGGACGGGACACAGCGGCGTTTTAATGCGGGCTAAAAGAGCCCGTCCGGCTCGGGGCCCAGCCTCCCGCCCGCCTTCCCTGCTCCCATCCATCTGATCGATCCAATCACCGGGTTGGCAGTGCGCTCGTGTTTTGGCATCCCTGTGACAATCAGCGCCTCGTCGTCCAGTCTTGGCGAGGAAATGGGCCGGGTTGTACCGGGAGGGGAAGGGGGAGGCGGAGATGGTGATGGTGACGATGATGCCACGGACTCGACGGCAATCCGCCCAACTCTGGCCGCCTTTCTAACGTTCTTTTCCTTCTTTCACCCGCAGATGGTACAAGGAAGGCAACACCTACCCCCTGGAGGCCGCCGTCAAGAACGGAGCGTCGCGGGACACCGCCACCTCGGCCGTGCTCACCGTCAACGCCTCGAGGACGGACGACGGCGCCTCGTACCGGTGCGTCGTCTGGAACCGTGCCATGCCAGAGGGCACCAAGCTGGAGACCGCCGTGACCCAGCCCGTCAACTGTAAGTACCGAGGGATGGGGGACACTCCGGTTTTGGGTGTACACCAACAACTCACCAACTCAACCAACTCAACTCAACTCATGGGGCGGGGGCTCCTCCAACGCTCGGCGGGCCGCGCTGCTGCCAAGTCCGTGCCTTTTTCAGCCTCAGAGCAAACCCGCCAGCTCATTAAAGGCGAGCGCCATGCAGTCCAAGAGCAACGGCCGGGGCCGTGCTCGGGTCGGGGAGTGGGGCTCGGAGCGATCTGATCGGCTTTTGTCACCGCCGCCGGCTGGCCCTGGACCCGTTTCCTGGACTGTCCTGGGAGTTCGGTCACCATCGATTCGGTCCTGGGGAGTGGCTCAGTGGAGTGCGTCCGGCTCGGGGTCCAGCCACCCCCCCCTACCCATCCACTCGATGGGTCTTCACCGGCCTTCCCCCGGTGCTCGTGGGCCCGCCGGGCATCCTTTGTCCCAGCCCAGATCTCGGCGGCACAGGGTCCGTGCAGGTCCTCCCCGGAGGCCGGGGCTGGCCGGGGCTGCCTAGCCCTCCGAGTACCTGAATGGCACTGAGCGGCGTGAAGACCGTGGGCAGCCCCGCCCGCCCCGGCAGGCAGCGCGCCTCATCGCAGCTCTGCCGGAGCTGGACGAGAGTACGGGAGTCTTGAGCGGCTCCGGGCCGCCGCCTGCCATGCTTCTGCCGTTCGAAACATACGGCCAGAAATTTCGTTCAAACGGCATACCCTTTTGGAGCGATAAGGCGTTTGGTGCGCTGGTTTAGTGCCAGGGGCTCTCCCTGTGTACACACAAAAGCATTGTGGCGTGGCACAGATGGTGGGAGAGAGAGATAGGGCACCCGACTGGTTGCTGGAGTGCACACGGAAAAGCACATGTTCTCCCGCACGGCGGCAGACGAAATGCAGTCGGTAACCCGGTCGGTAACTCTGGCCGCCTCGCGCCCGCTTCGGAACGAATTCATTTAAATTTCAGATTTTATGAGTGATTTGGATGGTCCGGGTTCCCCGCATCAGATTGGCAACCAGCTGAGCTGGTCCCTTACATACAACCTCCCGCCTGGACGGCCGCGAAGTGCCGCACACGCCTCACCACACGCCTGAGTGCTCGCGTAGCGCAGCCTGTATCATGAGGGCCTAGCTCGGGGAGATAGAGCAGTATGTACTGTGCATTGTGGATTCCCCGGTCCGGGCTACCTGACCTGCTCCCCCGCACCCGACGGCAGAGCCGACAGGCGCCGGTTGGTCTCTCTCTATTGCTGAAGGAAGCTCGGAAAACATGGGGCCGTTCGTCACACTCTTGTTCCCGGTGCGTCTCTGGAAGCCGTTCCGTGCCATGCCAGAGGGCACCAAGCTGGAGACCGCCGTGACCCTGTCCGTCAACTGTAAGTACCGAGGGATGCCGAAAGTAGGGGAACTTCAGGGCGTCGCGACGCCGAAACTAGGCGTCGGAAGGCGCGCCACTTTAGGTGATGAATGACTTCATACCAATGTATGGATACCGCGAGTGTTTGGCATTGACTTCACAATAGGGTCGACGTCCCGTGCCTTTTTCGCCACTTGCATAAGAAATCAATCAGAGCAAACCCGTCTTTCATTAAAGGCGAGCGCCCAGTCCAAGAGCAACGGCCGTGGGCCGCCAACCCAACGCCGGGCCAACTCACCCAACTCGCCAACTCAACGCTAACTCAACGCCAACTCAACGCTCGGCCAACTCAATGCCAACTCACCCACCTCAACGCAAACTCAGGCAACTCAGCGCCAACTCAAAGGCAATGACTCGAGCAACTCAACGCCAACTCGGCCAACTCAACGCCAACTCAACACACAACTTGCGGCAACTCATGCGGGCGTACACCACCAACTGAGAGTGCTTACCCCCTCGGATGCATGTTCTTGGCTGGGAGCGGCGGCGGCGGCGGCAGCAGCAGCCAGAGGTGGCAATGGCTGCGCAGGCGGCGGTGGTCGGCTCGCTCCGCCTCGCTCACCGCTTCAGCTGCAGTGGCTGTGGGTTATTAAAGACAGGGCAGGGCCCCGCTCTCTGGTCCAGCCCCGCCCCGCCCGGCCCAGCCCGATCTCGAGCTAATGCGGTTTCAATAACCCGTTCATCTGATATCGTGTGGCCGGGCCCCGGTGGCCAGCGGCCAGCGCAGCGGCCCCGTCTTGCCAGGACTGACCACCCCCCGCCCCCGGCCCGCTGCTTGAGAGGTGATGGGAGGAGGGGGTTATGCTTATGCTGCTGTGTGTATGTGCGTGCGCGCGCGCGTGTGTGTGTATGTGCTCTGGTTCTACTGCTACTCAAGCTGGACCCACGCCGCGCCCACCACGGACGGAAGCTGTGGGCGCGGGAGAGGCACTGCCAGGCACCGACTGCCAAGGCAACGGAGATGCGATGCCTCTCCATTCCGCCTGAACGACGCACACACACCCACACACACACACACACACACACACACGCACACACACACACACACACACACACGTGTGCAGTGCATATGCACCGCGCACCGGTATAACCAAATCCGATCGCTTACTTCCTCCCGCCTCCGTTCGCCGCTGCGGTCAGCGTGGCGGCGGCGGCGTGCTGGCCAGCTCCTCCTCCTCCGCCTGCCTTATATTTTATGTAATAACTCCGGGGGAGGGAAAGAGTTGCAGTCCCGAGAGTGGATGGATACAGAACAGCCACCCCGGTGCTCAGAGCCGTCCGTCCTGTACTCCGTTCAGCTCCATTCCATTCCGGCCGATTTGGCGCCCCGAGGAGAGGGCAATTAGAGACAGCAGCACCCTGATTGCCCCGATACCCCCGGTCCTCTGCTGCCCGCCCGGTCCGTATCCGCCCCGCGGCCGCGGCGATTATCGGCATTATCAGGAAGGAGAGGGGAGGGGGCGTATTGTGCTCATTGCGGATCGGGGCGAAGCCAAAGGCTGCCGCCGCCGCCGGGACTCCGCGGGCTCCAGGCCAATCTGGATGCGCGGCCCGTTGCCGCGTCCGCCGCGTCGCATCTTTCTCTCTTCTTCCCTGCTGAAAGGCCGGGCCCGCGGCGGTGTCGGTGGCGTCGCCGGCAGCAGCGGACTGGAGCACGCCCCGCTTTATTTCCACCCCTTCGCGCCCCCGCACCCCGCGCCCCACTCCGCCACTCGCTCCCCCCGCCCTTTTTTGTGGGCACGCGCCGGCTTTAGACTGACGCTGCTCCGCTCCAGGGAAATATTCCAGTTTCCAGGGAAGGATCATCGTTTCCAGAAAACAAAGCGAGGTGCTCCCGCTCCCCGTGTGCTCTGCTCTCTGCCGTCTCTCCCTCTTTTATTTTTCCTGCTCTCCGTGTTTGGACGTCGCGCGGCCTCCTCCCGGATCTTATCAGCCGCCACGCTCGTTTCCGAGGCGCGGCGTGGCGGAGTCGGTGCGGTGCGGCGTGTTATCAACAGGTCCCCCCCCCCCCCCACCTGCCCCCCGTGCTGTACCCGCGCGCCGCTCCCGGCCTCGCCTCCGGGTCCTTCGGCCGTTCCGTCCCGTCGACTTGGTGCTCTACTTGGTGGTTCTCTTCTTGTTTCCACTACCCCCCCCCCCCCTGCTTCGCGTCTCCCTCCTTTTTGTGCATCCACGCTTATATTTTCGCGCGTCGTTCGCGAGGAGAAGGGAAGGGGAGCCCGCAGGGGCTGATTTCTATCGATTCCCGCCCTGGCCGAGATGTCCCACCTGGAGGCACTGGGGGTGGGATGGCACCAGCCCGTTGTGATGCGTTTCCGTATCGGCACCCCTTTTCCTCGCGTTTTCCCACCGAAAAATCTGTGTCGCGCTGGGTAGTCACACACACACACACACGCGCTGCTATCAGTGGCGCGGTGCCGTGTGCAGCAGGCAGCCGTGTCGCACGAAGACGGGTACTAATGCCGGACCGGGGGCCGGGGCTGGCCGGGGGGCCGGGGCCGGCCGGGGCCAAGCTGGGCCGGCCGGAAGGGGTTTGTCTGAGTCAGGAGACGAGATGAGAGAGAGAGACAGAGAGAACTCGTTGTTGTCGCCTCGTCAAAGGCGTCCGTGTCGCGGGAATCTGATCCTCTTTGGGGAGCGGGGCAGGAGCACTAGTAGAGCGCGGGAGGGTTGACGTGAGACCCTGCTCTGGCCACGGGAAGCGTCGACGCGCCGCCACCTGCGCGGCCGAGTTGCGCCGCGCTGCGCACAGAGGCCATACCAGCCAGCAGGCGGCGCAGCAGCGGCGGCGGCGCGGAGGTGTGAAGTCTGTCGCCGGGGCCTGGACCAGTGTGTGAGTGTGTGTGTGTGACTCATGAGCCGAGGCGAGGTGTTAAGTTCCGGGCGAGGCGAGGTGACTGGTTGAGCGGCGTGCCGCACAATGGGCCGGACGGACGGCGGACGGGGCTTATTCACACGGATTGGGGACGAACGGGCGGCACTCATTAGCGGGGCGACACTGCCTGTGCCTGCCCTGCCGAGGCTAATGCTAATGGCGAGGTGATTCGCGGTCGCGGGTTCGAATACTGATGTTTTTTTTTTTTCGTTTCCAGACTTCCCCCGCGTCGACGTCGGCCCCGAGAACCCCGTGCGCGTGGAGCGTGATGGCACGGCCACGCTGCAGTGCACCGTGGACGCCAAGCCCCGCGTCTCCAACGTGCGGTGGACGCGCAACGGCCGCTTCGTGGCCACCTCGTTCACGCACACCATCCACCGCGTGTCGGTGCAGGACGCCGGCAAGTACGTGTGCTCGGCCGACAACGGCCTGGGGCAGGTCGGCGAGGCGGAGCTCACCCTGGACGTGCTGTACCCGCCGCAAGTGGCCATCGACGCCAAGCACCGCGAGGCGGAGGAGCTGGAGAGCGTGACGGTGCACTGCAACGTGTCGGCCAACCCCAAGCCCACCGTGGTGGAGTGGGTCCGCGAGGGCCGGCCCGAGTTCCGGCAGTCGGGCCCCGTGCTGTCGCTGCCGCGCGTCACCGCCGAGTCCGCCGGCACCTACACCTGCCGCGCCGTCAACACCCTGGACGTGTCCACGCCGCCGCGGCGCCGCGTCGAGCACATCGGCAACGCCAGCCTGACGCTGCTGGTCCGCCACAAGCCCGGCCAGGCCCGCATCTCCCCCGACAAGCCCGTCGCCACCGAGGGCTCCGGCGTGACCCTGTCGTGCTCCGCCAACCCGCCCGGCTGGCCCGCCCCGCAGTACCGCTGGTGGCGTGAGCCCATCGACCAGCAGCCCGGCAGCGGCAACCCCGTCACCGTCCTCACCACCGGCCCCAAGTACACGATCCAGTCGGCGCACCTCGGCAGCGAGGGCACCTACCACTGCCAGGCCTCCAACGAGATCGGCCAGGGCGAGCCCGCCTCCGTGCTGCTCGAGGTGCACCAGCCGCCGCGCTTCCTGGCCAAGCTGCAGCCGCACGTCACGCGGAAGGTGCACACGGACGACTTCAGCGCCATGTGCGGCGCGCAGGGCAAGCCCAAGCCCTCCATCCGCTGGCTCAAGGACGGCCGCGAGATCGGACCCGGCACCGCGGCCAGCGGCTTCTACGACATCTCGACCGAGGAGTCGGAGGGCCGCAACGCCGTCTACACCGTGCAGAGCAACCTCAAGTTCACCGGGCCCGACCGCAAGGAGGGAAACCAGCTGGAGCCTAGCGACCGTGGCGTGTACTCGTGCGTGTTCGAGAACGAGGTGAAGAAGGCCGAGTCCACCATGCACCTGCGCATCGAACGTAAGTATCCCGAGCCCCTGAGTGCCGCGCTGCCGTGCCCCCAGTCCCGGTTGTAACCCCACGTTTCTCCCGCAGATGAGCCCATCATCCTGAACCGCTACAACAAGGTGGCGTACGACCTCCGCGAGGACGCCCAGGTCGTGTGCAAGGTGCAGGCGTACCCGCGGCCCGAGTTCCAGTGGAGCTACGGCAACAACCAGGCCGCCCTGCTGACCAGCAGCGAGGGCCACTACGAGATCACCACCACCCAGGAGACCGGCGACGTGTACACCAGCATCCTCAAGGTGAGAGCTCAGCCCGAGGCTCGGCCGCGGTGCTCTAGTGCTTGCTCACTTACACGGCTGTACTAACCCCGCCCCACCCCCAGGTCTCCAACATCCGCGACGTGGACTACGGCGAGTACACCTGCCGCGCCAACAACGGCCTCGGCACCAAGCGCGAGACCATCAAGCTGCAGGCCAAGGGACCCCCGGAAGCCCCCCAGGCCGTCAAGTCCACCGCGGTCGGCCACAACTTCGTGACCCTTCTGTGGGAGGCGGGCTTCGATGGCGGCGTCCAGAACACCAAGTACTTCGTCTCGTACCGACGCGTGGCCGGCGGCAGCGGTGCGGCCGTCGACGGCGACCTGGCCAGCGACTGCTATTCCGCCGCGCCGCCCAGCGTCAACTCGAACCTCGTCGTCAGCCCGTCGGAAGCGAGCCCGTCCAGCTCGAGCGAGGCCGGCGTCTGGCAAGAGTTCGACTGCCAGAAGAACAACCCCTGCAACGTGACCTCGCTGGAGCAGTACGCGTCGTACGTGTTCAAGGTGAAAGCGTACAACACCAAGGGCCACAGCAACTACTCGGACACGGTGGCGGCCCTCACCAAGGTGGACCGCATCCCCGCGCCCCAGCGCGTCGCCTACGACCCGGACTCGCACTCGCTGTCCATCAACATCGCGGCCACATGCCTGCAACTCATCGGCCAGGTGGAGGCGTCCCTGGGCATCGTGCAGGACCTGGCCACCGGCCGCGAGATGGAGGAGTGGCACCACGTCAACACCCTGGACATCCAGGCGTCCGGTGCGGCCGCCACGCGCAGGGAGGCCGTCATCCAGTCGCTGGTCGGCGCCAAGCACAACCTGGTGAGTAGTCTTAGGCCGAGCCCAGTCCCGGCCAGAGTCCTGGGTGCGAGGTCCTGGACTCTGGTACCGGCGCGCTCGCCGCTCACAATTCACGCCGTGACTCTTGTGTTCCCAACAGGAGGGCGGCTACCGGTCCGCGGGCCGGTCCCTAGGCGGCGACGACAGCTACTACGGAAGCGAGGTCCCCGACGAAGACCTGGACCCGGAGCACAACCAGATCCACCAGACCGAGCCCCGTGTCCGCGTCAAGCTGTGTCTGCGCTCCACCCCTGAGACTTGCGGAGACTATACGGAGGCTGAGAGTGAGTGCCTTTATAAAAAAAATAAATAATAAAATAATAATTCCAATTGTTGGTTGTTTTCCAGATTTAAACTTTGTGGGTATTTTTCTGTTTGTTTTATCATCAGTTGGTCCATCATATATCAAGGAAGCCTCTGTATTGGCAACACCGACCCTCATAGCCATAGTGGTCTCCTGTGTGGTGTTCATCCTTTTCGTAGGACTTCTTTTCATGTTCTGTCGATGCAAGCGACACCAGAACAAGAAAGCAAGCGGAAAGAACTACGAAATGAATTCTTCTAAGTGAGTATTGCACCCTTTATCTTTTTTCTGGGAACATGGATATGCTAAAAATTCAAATGGATGCGTTCTATATGTGCTCTATGTGGATGTGTACTTGCACTGATAAGAGGTGTCAGGGGTCACAGAGCAAAGTGAGCCCTCTTTATACTTGTGAAATATGATCAGCCCATTAAACTAACTACAGCAATGAGAAACTAAATGAGGCATAAGGTGCTCCTATCTAAAATTTCAAGGCTGCTTGGCAATTAAAGCATGACTTTTTATCCTGACCAAACTTTTTAATCCTGTCATTATTAGTATAGCTTTTTCACAATGTTTATTTATCTTTGTGCCCAAGATATGAATTCATTTTAGGTATGAACCCGTTGCCTCACTTGAACTGGTGCTAGATGCCAAGAAGCTTCATGATTTTGCTGGGGCTGATTGCTATAAACATAGTTAATAGCTTTTTTTTTGTTGCATTTCCTGTGACTCCTTAATCATAGACTTTGCTGACTCTAGAGTAAAACTGTCTGTAATTTTTCTGATTCACTTTAATTGGAAAATTGATATGGAGCTAGTATGAAGATAATTGGAGATCGGTTTCTTGGCATTTGTCTACAATCAAAGTAGAAATTATTTCTAGTATTGTAGGGAACTTTGAACTTTGAAAGTGGACTTCATGAACTTATTTCAAACCTTACTGATATTCATGCTCTTTGCTACTCATGTCTTAACATGTGCATGTCTCATTCTTAGCAATCATTTTGCATTGCATTTTAGAGGGTATTGCCATGTTATGCATAGTAATGTATTCTCACATTTTTCTCTCTTACATGTCTGTTCGTTTTGGGGATGTAAATGTAAATATTATAGTATCGTTTCATTATAAGACACAGTAGAATTCCCCTAACTTTACCCCAATTTTGTTTTGTAGTTAGTGCATTGTGTGGCTTCTTAGGCTAGTGTTTCATGACTACACTGAGATTATTTTCTTACCAATGTGGCAACTGAATTTCATCACAAATGAAGTTAGCAATATCAACCTTCATATCAAAATTTTCCATTCAAAAGCAACCAAAAATGTGTGGTATTTTAGTACCTCATAGTAGAACTCACGCTGTCAATGTTTTGCATGTCAATTTATTTTCTGCTCTACTGCATTTTGTACTTTTGTAAATTTTGTAACCTTTTTTAAAAGAAAGAATGTTCTCAACACATGTGTGGGGCATATAGTGAAAGTATTGTATAAACTGCCTCTTGATAGAGTAATTTTTCAACCTAACTGACCCGCTGTGGATTCTTCAGTGTTGGCCCCAGTATGGTGACGCAGCCGCCCCCACCGTACTACCCAAGCTCCGGCCTGGAGAACAAGGCCCTGGAACATTCCCTGGACCTTGCACTCGATGATGCGACCAAGGGACACCACGTATACGCCGCCCAAAACGGCTATGGATACCATGGAGCCCTGCCTGGACACCAGCACCACGGACCACCGCAGACACATGGCATAAATGGTGGGGAATGTGAGTTATTGTATCCCCCTTTTTTTTTTCCTTTTTTTTCCTCCCCCATTTTAATATTTGATCACTAACTTCAAATATGGCTTATGGCCTAATTCTTGAAGGCAGACTATCCTGCTATAATTTAGTCAGTATGCTAAAAAGAGATTGATGAAGCTAAATATGCACATCATGTTTTGTTTTTTAAAAAACGAAACAATGAAAAACATGAATTCTGAAATTAAATTTTAATGTTACAAATACTTTTTTCTAGCAGAGCAAGGACAAACTCTGGGTATGTTTGATATACCACCGGTTGTTCCATGTATTGTAAAGCATGTTGTTGATTGGTAACCACAGTGTTTCGAGATTCTAATGTAGTTAAAATTATTGTTGAAATGAGCTTTTGCTATTTTGGTTCATCCTGTTGAAATTACAACAGTGGCTTTAGTGATGAGTTTTTGTTTCAATTGGAACAATAATAGAGCTTTTACATCAGTATTGCACCTTGCGGTCTCCTTTGAAAAAAGAAATACAAATGGTGACCACAACTACGACAAACTCTGCTCCAGTAGATGAAATAGTATTGAAATATTGGTCCTGTGTACAGAACTTTACCACCTGGAATAATTATATTTCTTGTCACCTAGCTTTGGGAACAGAAATAGTTAATGATGTGTTTATGTATAGTATAGAATGTTGTAGATTTTCCTTTTAAATCTATTACCATTCCTTCAACTTTTTTGTTTTTTGTTTTTAATTATATTTTTTTATTAATTTATGATTGCAGGGGTTAATATGGGCTACATGGAGAACAGTTACTCCAACTCGAACAACGGTGGATCAGTCAACTCTCAGGACTCTCTCTGGCAAATGAAGATGGCTGCTGCTGCAAGCAACAATGGCAGTCAGACTGGTGTTCCAAGTGTCAACGACCCCCAGAGTCAATTCCAACACTCACACCCTAATCTCCACACCCATGGCTCGACCTATGGGTATGACCCATTGTCACATGGTGGCTACGGAGCTGTTGATGACTATGCAGCATACCCACAACAACACCACACCGGTGAAATGGATTATGGTCATCATTTAAACCAAGGCCGAAACAGCGCGAACCCATCAAGGCAGGAATATGCTCCATCTGGTGATCCCTATGCGGCTGTCCAAAAGCCAAGGCGGAGAATGGATCAACACATAGGTTAGTCATTGAATTGCAGCTAAAATTGAAATAAGCTTTATTTTACTTTAGTGACACATTTAAAATATAAACTAACATATCATTAATGTAATTATATTTTTCTCACAGATTCACCCTACCATGATGTCAGTGGACTGCCAGATCCTTACATGGACCAAATGGAGTCAGATGAAAAACAGCCTTCACATATGGGTATGCCTTATGATGAAAGTCTGGAAAGCGGATATTCCACACCCAACTCACGAAATAGACGAGTAATACGAGAAATAATTGTTTGAGGGTGGGATCCGCGTCATATGCATGGCGCGACTTTCCAAACTCACAACCCACCAAGCTGGCAGATTTGAGCCAGTTCACCTCTACCTCACCACTTAAGACTGAGCAATAATTACAAACCAAGGACTTCAAGGTTTTGTAAGCTCTAAAGTGGGAAGGGGAAATGTTCTAAGTCAAACCAAATTGCGTCAGTGTTATAGTGCATCTGCTTGGTCACTTCTGCAATGATGCAAAA
Source organism: Megalurothrips usitatus (assembly GCA_026979955.1). Classification (NCBI taxonomy): domain Eukaryota; kingdom Metazoa; phylum Arthropoda; class Insecta; order Thysanoptera; family Thripidae; genus Megalurothrips; species Megalurothrips usitatus. Next base: position 4,560,205 of record CM049597.1, on the reverse strand, counting down.
CCAAACCAACAACGAACTGGGAGCTTCGTATGTGTGGAAGAGTGATTGTGTGTGTGTATGTGTGTGTTCCATGTTATGAATGACAAAGTTGTTGACATTATCTTCACAAGGTTCCTTATGGAACCAGAAGAATTTAGTCATTGTTGAACCTTTTGTTTTGTGCTAAGTGGTAAAGAAAATTCTTGTGTTGTCCATTTAATGGTGCTGTTTACTAAACATGCAGTGGTAAAGACACAAGACTGAGAAACAGTCTGAAGTGTATAACTGGTAAGCATCATATTTAAAGCGTTGATACTCATTAAAAGGCATGGCATATATATTCCTATGCATGCTTAGTGCCATTAATGGTTGCAATGCATACATTTTGAATCACCTGACTGATCAAAGAACAAAGTGAGGAAATAGACATGGCACATTTAAGGAAATGATTGAGTGTGATATAGTTCCATTTTCTCTTGTCATTTAACATGTGTCTACACAGTCTCATCAATATTGTAAATAGGTACCGCAAGCAGCTGCTTGTATAATTTTAAGTAGTGTTTTATGTCTGACTGTATTTTCGAGCTGTTGTCTTGAAGTTGAAATGCGATCAGATGGTCAAACCTTGATATGTTGCATTGATAGTCACAGAATTTTCAGCAATAGTAATTTATCACATGTTGAAGGAGTTACCTTTGCAATTCCGGTGTCATATACAAACTTTCTTATACTTTTATGTGTGGAGTGTATTTACACATCTAAGCTTCCAAAGGTTTTTTTTTGTCATGTGTTTGTATTTGCAATGCAAAAACCAGTATTTCCTCTTTGACTGCAATACAGCTTCTTTTTGTGAATATCATATTTAATCTGCCTGCCCTTCAACTGAGAAGAATTTTAACTTGTATTTAATCTCAAAATATACATTTGGAATCAATGGAAACATATCTTGGTCTCTCTGTCAATATCTCATTTTACTTCAAAAGCAAGAAACTTGTGTTGAATCATGACGATTAAGTAGCTGCTGGCTACATCTATTTTAAAATTCCCTCTTCATTCATCTTACAGCTAATAACAAATATGGCTTATCTTTGTGATTCAACATAAGTACTTGGAACTTAGTCAACCATCTTTATAGAAAATATAGGTGTTCATGTGATTTGACTTTGACTGTGCTTGCTGTTTCACGAGTGAATGCCTTTTTCAGCTTGTGTGAGACAGAGTAGTATTGGTCCTCCAAGTTATGTGCTAGCTTAATTTTATTGACCACAATATTTTGCCTCTATAGAGAATTGGATTCTGATCACTCATCTTCATGAAGTCACATTGGTTTATCTTATCACACATTATTGCATTTTAAAGTCAATCTCTCTTGAGAATATTACCTATGCATAGACATACCAACGGTTGTCTAAGCGTTATATTTGATTTTCATTAGCATTTGTAATTGAGTCATATATTTATATTTGTCTTTATCGAATATTATATTGCGGTTCAAAGTGCATTCTTGCAAAGATCAAGTGATAAAACTTAGTGTGTTGTGTGTGTTAAGGCAATCCTTTGGCTATTGTTGCGTCCCTTGAGGAGTCTCCCATTTGTTATCATCAGTGCCAAATGATACCTTTTATAAAAAATAATGTTAAGCTGTGTAATTTTGGTACTTGTCTTGGTGTGTAATCTAAGAGCTTTTTGCTGCCGTATTGTTTCAGTTTCAATGTGCCATTCTATGAAAATGTTTTAGTTTGAATTCATACTTTTGGTACAACTTTATTGTAAAACCACAGGCTCCTGAGACTTGTGGTTCTTTCTCTTATGAAACATGCTGTCTGTGGTGTACACCAAAAGCAGTTTAGGACCAATCATCCACAACATACAGCTTGTGTTAACTTTGGTTTTGTATTTTTATACAAAAATGTTATTTTTTTAATTCTCTTTTTTCTTCTTTTCCATGTGAAATGCTCAAACTGTGTAAATTGTGTGATTTAAACATGTAATGTAGCTGGTGTACATACAAATGCTTGTAAAAAATGTGTCATACCTAGGTAACATCATCTCTAAGAAAATAATTTAGCTTGATGCAAAAACAGGGTGGTCAAATTAATTACTGTGGAGAGTTGAAGTAGAGTTTGAAGAGAAATAGTGTACCTTTATCAAACTCTGTGGCAACTCTTCATAGTATTGCATCCTCCATATATTAGTACAGCTTTTCCAAGATTAGAAAAGTTTCACTTTGCCAAACATTTATTGTTTAGCATGATGTGCTTTCTGTAAGAATCGTAATAGTTCCCACCGTCCATTTTCTGTTTGGTTCCTCTTTCATCTAAAATGTTGCCATCTCACTCCCTCTTTTCTACTTACTTTCATATTCAGTATTCCCATTATTATGAACAGATGTTGCTGTTGTTAATTCTACTTAACTTCCGTGTATAGGTGTAATTATAGAAGATTCGGATTTCTTTTAGAATTGTTATTATTTTTTTCAAATGCATTATATTTGCTGGAAGCAAAGTATGTTTTATTCATGATCTCATTTGTTTTCAATTTTGTTAGTAAATTTTTAACTAATACAGATTTATAGTTTATATTAAAAGAAATCAAATCTTTGGAATTATTTGTAGTGAAATGTCAGTGTACATATCTTTGTCATAGTATTCAGCGCAGTGAGATTTGCAATCAATCCTGTGTGAGACCTTCAGGATGTTTCCCTGTCAACCATAACTGTGACTACTGTAGAATGCATTATTGTTTCTTGTTGCTTGCAATTTCTTGATATAAACAGAATGAAAGTATTGGTACTCAAATGAATCTTTAAAACGTTCCTGTATGGGTCTGTAAGAGCTGTACTTAATGATTCTGCATTTGTGATTGTAAAGTTTAAATGTAATTTTGATGTTCATCTGGTAAAAAGAAGTGTCAAGTTCATGAATAGTCTGTAAATATAATTTAAAAACTTGGTCACAAATACCTGTACAAATGACATTTGTTGGATTTTATAATGTGAAATAAATTGTGTATATGTCAGAATATTTAACCAGATTTTTCTTTCAAACATTTACCAACATTTTCCCATACATTTTACCATTTTGATTTTGCTTATAGGTGACGTATTAGTAACAAAAAAGAATGAGCAAAATTTATTTATTGGCAGTACGACTTAATTTTCTCACTTGTTACAAATCACTCAGATTCAGTCAAAAAAAACAAGTTTATCCAAAGTGTGTGTAATGCACGGCATCTGCTTCTTGCCATTAGAGGTCGGGTCGTCAGTATTTGATTCGTAGTCCACTGCAACTTTGCAGCCCACTCTTTGAAGGATTGACAACAAATGGTCCTTAGGTTTATCACTGAGCTCGCTACATAGTTCATGGATGAACCATGCACCTGTGGCACTTCTCCAAGCACAGTAATCTATGGAAAAAGAGGAAACACAGTTAAATTATTTCAATTACGAAGCTTGTGTAGATTGCCACAAAAACATCACCTCTGTGTACCTGGAACTGAGGCATGAGCAACAAGAAAATGAGGCTCCAACTGAAGTAAATATGATTGAGGTTCCTTTGTGCTTAAAGCAGCAAAACTTGCAACAAAATTGTCATCAACCTCATAATCAGGCTGAAATACTCTGCTACTTTTTACGGGCATAAGAGTGACTCCAGGGTCATATTTATCACCCCTGCAGGTCTAGAAAAGTCACCAGAAAGAGTGATAAAGCAGGGATCATGCTTCAAATGCAAGGATATTATCCCAATACACACCATATCCACTCTCCAGTACATAACATTATGAGTGTGGAAATCAATATTCTCACCTGAATAAAATATAACTTGGGCTTTCCTTCCAAAGTTCGACAGTTTTTAGCAGTAAATGGTTTCCATAACTCTTCTTCTTTGTATTCCTGATCCTTAGCAAAGATCGTACCATAGTTCCCATGGCTTAACACAACAATCACAAGGCAGTCACATTGAGAAAGATCTTCTTTACTCACTGAAATGTCAAATACAATATAGAGTACAAAAATGCTAACTTTGTTGGACACATTTTCTAGACACAGAATATTGTGAAGCAGATCAAGACAATTATCCTTGCCTTTGTGAAGACGCTTCTTAATTTTGGAGAATTTTTTGTCCATCATCGTTCTGACTTCAAATCCCAATTTCTCAAAACAACCTGTAAGTTTCTGCCCATCAGCTGCTGTAGTCACACGATTTGATAGACCTGGTACCTGCAAAATAAATGATTTTTCAATTCAACTCGTGATGACAAAAGTTTGGTTCAGACAATTTTGTCCAAAAGTTTTAGGAAGTACCTCAAATTTGCTGTGATTTATTATCAAAGCAACCCCTCTTCTCCTACTATTCATTTTGTACTTTTGATTGTCTCGGAATCTGCAATAAAATTAAAAAATATGAAAGCTGATTTGAGTCAACTTGCCCTCACTACAATGTAACAAAAGATCAAGAGCTCACCGACTGGATGATGGATAATCTTCCTGCATGTTAAGGGTTTAAAATAAATGTTGATGCTTTCCATGCATAAAATGATGACACCTGCAAAGGACAAGAAGAGATTCAAATCAGGTTAGGTCATGTTAACGTTAAATACATTATTCACAATATTTAAAGGACAAAGCCAAAAAAAAAAAATACCCCGAAAACGACGTGGACGGCATCTACAACGGCTGCATCTGATGAAGTTGAGTGAGAATGGTACGCAGCTACGAACTTTCTAATTCATGGCGACCGTACCGCAACGTCCACTTCCCTGCGACTCCCCCCCGGAGTCAGCTTCTGTATCAAGTGAGTGAGGGTAGGATCCGCGAAGATCCTGCACGGGACTTCCATTTTCGGACCAATCAGCGTCGAGGCCCACCGGTACACGTTATTTCAATTGGTCAGCCTGCCGGCCGGCGGTCGCCGCTACCCCCACCATCACCGGCAGCGACTCACCAACACAATCAGGCTTAGCTAGTCAAGAAGGCCTAGGCAAAAAGTTACATGTATCCTTTCCTTTGGCCTGCAGCAGATTCTGTGTCATGAAGGAGTCACAATGATGATGACATTGAAAAAAGTGTACTTGTTTGCTTGTTTATTTAATTTACTCAACAGTAATAGCTTTATCGAATACGCATAAGCTTATTCCACTAAGCACCAGAGCGATACCTGTTAACATTTCTGAAAAACATGAGGAAAAAAAAGAACCAGGGAATAATAGCGTTAATCTGACATGAACTAAAAAATTAACTGATTTTGAGTTGAGCTTGCAAGAGAAGCTAATAATCCTGAAAGACCTTACTTAAATTTGGTTTTTCCTCTCCAAGGAACCAGCCCGATATTGCCGTGAAGACAAATGTCAAGGAATTCGATATTGGAACAGCCAAGGACATCTCTGAAATTACGAATGACACGACAGAACACTGTGAAAATGACCCCATGATCCAAATCAGTATGGCGTTGACGAACACAACATACCTGTATTTTGTAAGGTAAGAAAGTAAACAAGAGACCCTGATTGATTGAGAAGAAATGGTAGCATGTACTGCAATAAAATAAATAATTGATAGATGATCCTAACATCTATGTATGTGCTGTTCCATACAAGAATAATTAATAGTATTACCCTCCAATTTGAAATGAGAAAATAAATATCTTTGCAAGTACGAATTAAAAAATTCCCTCCCTCCGCTTTGTCCACGCCGGTCGCACCCCGTTTCAGGAAGGGGTTGGTGCCTCCCCATAAGATGCCCACAACAGTCAGCCAAAGCAAAGACTCTAAAAATCAAAATGAGCAAGTAGAAGGTACACAGGTTAAGCGATACTGTGTAGACATGACATGAACACGAGAAGGGAGCACCATTACACCATTACCGAATGACACTGCCATCGGTATAGAAAACCGATTTTCCAATTCGACCAGCAGGTGACTTGTCGTAACGCCGCAAAACTGTAACCAGGGAAGGTAAAGGCTACCGCGCTGGGAGACGTGATTCCGTACCACCCATGATCGTAAGAAATTTCCCAGCGCCAGCGAAAGCCAGAACGTTCCCGGGGAGGCCTTGGAGTTGGCTTGGCTCGTCACGGCCCGGGCAGATTCAAACGATTCAAACATTAAAACACAAGCCGCGGCAGGGCCAAAATATCATCTTGCAGTGAAGGGGAACCAACTTTGATCATCCGGCGAACAAATTCAGGGGTAATCCGCACTGTCAAATTGAATGAAATGTCTCATTTGAACTTTCTTTGGTCAGTATCTTTTCCTGATGTCCCGTAGTAACTGGAAAAGGCGTCTATTCAATTTTAAATACCGAAATAGACTTTTTTCTCAAGGTAATCCGTGGTAATCCGAATTATCTGGTGTACACAATGTTAAGAAGTCGGTTCCCCCCTGTTTTGCAGTCCATGAACATGTCTTCTCCCACTTTTAACAGAATCAGTTGGTTTCCTCCTAATCCAGGACGGTTCTCCTAAATATCTTGGACTTGGTAACACTACCATAGTTTCAAATATCACCTGCTTTGGCAGGTCAATACCAAGTAGAAGAGGCTCAATTTTAGTCAAATTTGAATGTTCAAGTTCTAAGAATCATCTCCAATTCAGCAGAAGTACCAGCTAAGGACCAGAGTATGGACTAAAAGGAGTGTAGTACATGAAATGTGAGCAGAAAGCAGTTGCAAGTTAACAGTTTTCACTGGATCAGTATTTATTATATCTACTGTTCAGAAGATACTTCATCATCAGTCATGACTAGTTGTTTCTTCATTAGTCTTTCATGGAGGTCTTCAACATCAGCTACATAATCCCCAAACACTGTTTTATATGTTTCATTCAATTTTGGTAAATGACCTACATCATTTAAATTCACCTGAAACACAAAAGGTATAAAACATATCATTCCCTCTTTATATAAGATTTCTTTAGATGAGTAACATCAAGAAACGAACCTGTAGATGATCAAAGGCCACACTGACATTAAGGGTGTCATCCAAATCCACGAGGCGTGGTACAACGGGATACCTCTGACTGAAATGAGTTAATATGATTTGTTTGGCATTCATTTCCCTGCCAACCCTTATGGCATCAGCAGTTGTACTATGTTTAGCAGCATTAGCCATTTTACTTAGTCCAGCAGCATATGTTGCTTCATGAATTAACAAATCACTATTTTTTCCTTGAGTTAAGAAATACATTTAACATGAATAAAATTTATCTCTCCATCATATGCCACTTGTTGGTCATGAACAGAATACAAAAACATTACCTATTTCTATGAATCTAGGATTATACTGTGAATCACCAGAATAGCTTATTTTCCAACCACACTTGTGCTCTATTGTAACACAACATGAAAAAGCACTGTGTTTTGCCCAACATAGCTTAATATTGTTGATATCCAAGACCTTCTCCAAAAAATTGTGAAACTTTTTTCTGTTAGGTTCATTAGATGTAATCTAGTGCGAAAAAAAAACAAGAAGCCAATAATCAACAACAAAAATAAAGGAGGTGCAACTTACATTGCAAACTTACTTACCAATTCTGATAAACTAAACATGACAGTATTGTGAAAAATTGGTTCCAATTTCTCATTGTAAAACTCAAACCATGCAAGAAGTGGTGCAGGAAGCAGCAGTAGCACTTGCTTTGGCTCATGTCTTGTACTTTTCCATGCTTTTCTTATGGCCTGCAAGACTCCTATCAGGCCGATATGATGATCTCCGTGAGTATGAGAAATATAAATACATCTTATTGAGGTCAACAATTTCTGTAAATCAGCCTCTCCTAATAATGAAGCTAGTTGAAGTATAGTTCCATCTCCACAGTCCAATAACATTGACTTGTCAGGGCTGGAATAACAATTGTTTGTTTTTTTTTGTATCATGTGTTGAAGTGTAGCTAAAAAGAATGTACCACAAACAGGGACAAACCTCATTTGAACCAAAATGGCAGAGGTGCTGCGGTGCGATGACATGGACTGAGAACCTGTGCCCAAAAATGTTATTCTTGGATTTTGAGGGTAATATGCTGATGGCTCATTGAACTGGGGTGGCTCCGATGTGATCAATGGATCTGAGCTCCTAGGAAATCAACATACTGCTTAAAAAAAAAAAGAAAAAAAAACGAGATTTGAATTAAGGTTTGAACTTACTTTGTGACACTTCGGTCTGCCAAATGTATGGTTGTCCCCGGCCATGACTGAACTAATTTTAAATCTTTAGGCATACGTTTCCACTTTTTCAGCCAACTTTGACTGGGTGCTGAATCTCTTACAGGTTCAAGAGATACGCTTTCTAAATACATGTCTCCAAATTCAACCCAGTCTGGAGCACCAGTCAGATCCAGAAAATCATTTGGTACCGGCAACTTAGGGAAAAATTTTGGGGCAATCATCCTACACACTTCTTGCCTATTGAACATTTTAAAATAAGGTACCCACTCATTGGACCCGTTAATTATGAGATGTTGTGTTTCTTGACTAAACCGCTTCATCCAGGAAATGTATCTGAAATAAAACAAAGGTGAAAATTTCCTTGATCCACCTGTTAGGTTGTTAAAACAAAACCACAACTTATAAGTCAACCCTGCAACCCTGGGTGTACATACCTTTGATCGTGCATGACATGTGCAGGTGTAAAATGAACAACCATAAGTTTTTCACCTTTGTAGAACTCCTCATACTCGCCCTTTGCTAGAAGATTATCTATGTACCCATAAGTAGGACAGTCCACCACTACACATGCAAAAACAAATACATAAGCAAAATACCACATTAATAATTTGAGCATGAACAGAAATATTTCCACATTACCTATTACATTGGGCCACACTTCATATTCAATAACATCTTCAGGTTTCACAACTGAACCATCTTCAACCACAACACTTTCACCATTCCACAACTTTTGCATGTTACTTCCTGGTTGTATTCCTCGCTTTACACATTCTGATAAATTCCAGAGTCTACTTGTTTCAGCTCTGCAAATATAGCTGTAACTGACATTAGAATCAATTTTGCCTGATGCTGTACCATCTGTAAGCATTTCAATATTTTCATCATTTAGTAAAATCTCTCAGAAAGAATGTAGATCTCATCCACTCCATACTTACTGAATTTAAGACAACCTGGGACCTTGTGAACAAAGCTGCGTGAAACCCATGATTTGTCAACTGGTGGTGGCTTGAAGTGTGTTGGGTTCTTGTTTCTAATGGGAATGCTAGTTATACTAATGTTCCTAAATTGTGAATTTAAGGATGTGTCATGATCTGCTAGATTTACAGTAAAATCCTTCACTCGGAGAAATTTAGTGGCAGCTTCCTTGATAAAAACATCCTACAAAGAAAATACATGGCTTTACTAGTCAGATTTTCACAGTATTTGATGGCAAGTGTAGTGGCATAGATCCCTAAAAAATACATTTTTGCATACCAGTCCTGGTGGCCCACACACTGTTAGTTGTGCTTTATTTGCTCCTGATGTTTTGTATATTAGTGGCAGCAAACCTCCAATTTTAGACCAGTCGAGGTGAGTAATGAAAACATCACAGCCGTTGCTTCTGAATCCAGAGTCTCCAATTCCACAGTTAAAAAGTATTCTGCAATAAAATACAAAATTTTTAAGAGTTTGATTTACCTCTTTAAATAAAAGTTGTAATATTTGATCTCATATGAGTACGAGAATTGACCAGGTGTAACATTTTACTAGACATTATATTATAGATTATAAATAGTCATTACATCCTACCAAACGCACGTACTTGCTCTGTCGAAGACGCAGAAGAACACAGTTTGAAATACCTCTAGAGCCATTCCCGAGAACTCGCAGGACAGTGTCTTTTGCTTCAGCAAGTGAATCTTCATTCACGATTCGGGTTCGCATGCGTTCACCGTTTGAACTTTGGCTCAATAATCTTAATATTATTTTGCATTTGTAATAACTATCAGGATTACGAATACCAAATCTTCTCCCCCCGAGTACTGCCATTGTCTACTATGTATCAATTTCTTTGTTTATAAACTTTATATTAACCTAACGTATAACCATAAACGACGCATGTTCTTGGTGTAGCACACTAGTCTGCAAATAAAGCTTTGGGGTAATATATTGTTGTTTAGATCGGCGTCAGCTGGTTGTTGTGTTGATTTGTTTCAGCTGGCTACCCCATCTCAAGTGGCAGTAAATCGCTTCTACATTAAAATCCCCTTTTTTTTAAAAAAAATTGCAGAGTTAATGCTTTGCAAGAATTTTGCTATGTGCCACCGATATTTCGTCGCTGTGAGTTGGCCTTCCCTGCAAATAGTTGGGCATGGCTGAGCATGCAGTGCTCGCAGCAGACGGCGACCAGCAGAAGTGGAGGTCCATGAAACCCTTCTGATCCAACTTTTGCTAAGGCTAGGTAGTTTCTACAATTTCTTCGTTGAACGGTTTTAACCTGCATTCTAAAATGTACTTTCAATCGAGTTTGGGACTGATAAACTGAATGTTGCCTCATTGGTTATACTATCCTAATGTCTAGATAGACTACCTCCTGTGGCATTTTTGGATTTGGTCTGTTTGGAAATACAAAGACACATCTGCAATTTAATAAATACGTGATTAATTATCAGATGATATCAGGAATGCTGACTTTTTCTCTCTCTAGCTTGTTTGAAAATTTATTTATGATTTATTTACTAATTATTTTTTTATGAAGCAATGACAATGGCCCTCTGTTGCCCTCTGTTTTGTTTCAGGTGAAACTGATAGAATGTCGTCTACCTCGCACAGCCAATCCCCTCCACCACCAAATAGTCAAAATGAGGAAGAATGTATTTATGAGCCTGATACAAACAGTTATCTCATTATGTCTATGCTTGGACAATGCTGTGGAGATGTGGGAAAAGTTTATCTTGCATTTCATGTTCCTTCTAAAACTCCAATAGCTTTGAAACAATTTAATGTAGATAAAATTAAGGATGAGATGGAAAATATTCAGGTGAATTGAATTAATATTTCCACTTGTTTTTCTCTGTGTGCATTGCCGGTTACTTTTCTTCACATGTTTTTTTTTTTTTTTTTAAATTTCAGAACGAAATAATACTGACACGACAATTACGCCACCCAAATGTCGTCATGGTCAGTGCCTCATTTGTTTTGCAATCTTACGTCACTGTTATATCTCCATTGATGGCATTTGGCTCCTGCCGGGACTTGCTTAATCGACATTTCACTGAAGGTCTTCCAGAACTTGCTATTTCATACATACTGAAAGATATTCTTCAGGCTCTAGATTACATTCACAGGAAAGGTTACGTTCACAGGTAGGATTCCATCTTTGTTAAGCAAATGCTATTTCTGCCTTGAATTTGGTTGATAACGTTCTTACATTTTAATTTAACATTTATTTTAGAGCTGTGCGTGCTAGTCACATTTTAGTAAATGCGAATGGTGAGGCTGTCTTATCTGGGTTGAGGTATGCTTGCCGTTTAGTTAAAAATGGCAGGTGGCAAAGAAGTGTCCATTCATTTCCCACTACTTCAGCCAGAAACCTAAATTGGCTCAGCCCTGAGCTTTTGGAACAGGTTGGTGCAAGAAGCTGCTTGAAGAGATTTTCGAGCAAGCACTCTCGGTTTTATTAATAGAATATTTGTTATATTCCAGAATCTACAGGGGTACAATGAAAAGTCTGATATGTATAGTTTAGGAGTTACAGCGTGTGAGCTAGCAAATGGTGTAGCTCCCTTTCAGGATCACCCTCCTACCCTTATGTTGACTGAAAAAGTACGTGGCTATGCTCCTGTACTCTTAGACTGCACAACTTGCCCCCAGTTTGCGGACACTGGTCAACAGAACTCAAACCAAACCCAAGCACAAGGTGTGTTGTGAAACTAAATATTAAGAAATATTGCTTTTCAAAGGTTGTATAATCTCATGAATCACTTCTGTGCCTCAGATTCTGGAGTTGGAGATAGTGTTGGCTCAAATGGTAATAGTCTGGAAGGAAATTCCCTGACCACGAGACGTTTCACTGACCACTTTCATCGCTTTGCTGAGCTCTGTCTTCAACGAGATCCTGAGAATAGACCTAGCGCAAGCCAGCTTCTAGGGCATTCTTTCTTCAAATTGCCTAGAAGGATGAATGCGCCTCCATTGCCGCAGCTCTTACATCCAGTCATTCCTCTGACAAAAGAAGTTCTAGGCCTTCAAAGTAAGGAAATTTTCATATTTTATTATTTTTATGTTTTGAATTTCGTTGATTGAGATGAATTATGATTATCTATGTTCTTTTCTTTAGATTATGAAGAGTTCCAAGTAATGGATCGGTTTGGTGAAATGGATTTAAATTCATGTGAATGGGATTTCTAAAACTCATTGTGCTAGTATTAGAAGAAATTCTTGTTATCTATAGTATTTCAATATTGAATGAAAGTTTGTTGTTGCTTCTTTTTTGTGATTGAATGAGTTCAAATTTTTCATGGAAATTTTTTCTCCCTACTCAATTGTTTTCTTTAGCCTGCTATCACATTTTTCTTTTCTCTTTTACTAATGTGACATTTATTGTGTTGAGTGAGGTACAATGATTGCCATTTATGTCTGTTTTATTATTTTGTTATAAGTACCGTAAGTACAAAAGAGGAGTTTATCCATATCATGGGTTAATTTGTACTATGAAAATTGAGACTGAATAGTATAATGAATGAGAAGAGAGTATTTAAATCATGCTCATTGGTCTGTCCTAATTTGCCCTTTGCCAGCAGTGTTGTCTGACCATGTTTTCATCCATGTTTGATTACTGTGATGACCTTAAAGTATTCTGCATTCCTCCCAGATTCATTTTGGAGTTGCATTTGCTTTCTTTGTACATTTATGTTGGGACTGGATGTATAAATTCCTAAGAGAGTCATATTTTTACAGTGTGTTTGGTAGAACAATAACAAATTTCCATGTAGCATGTGTTTAAAAATCATCATCAATCTGTAGAAAAATAATAATTAAATGAATTGAATTGAAAACAGTGCCCTTACTTAACCAACCCTCCCCTCCTCTCCTCCCGCCGGTTTGAGCCCGCAGTTGCCGTGCGTGGGCCGCGCCTGACAGCGAGGGGTAGACAACTTATTCGGCTGCACCGTCACGGAAGTTGCCTACCCGTCAGGCGCCTCTTCTGCCCTCCTGTGAGCGCTTCGCTTTTCTTTCTTCGTAAAGAGGAAGAAATACAGCCTCCGCTCGTAGGGACAGTAGGAATCGAATGATTAAAATTATTCAAAGTAATGTGAGCATGTGTGTGTGTGAGAGAGAGAGGGGAGGGGGGGGGGGGCGGGGGATCCCGTATCCGGTGCGCAGCGTGCCGCGCGGGCACCTTTTCTCTACGCTGTGTTGTTTTACGGCCAGTTTATGATCTGGACCAATAATTTTGCGACTTGGCGTTGCGTTGGTGCGTCGCGATGCCGACTGACCGTCGGGCCGCGCAGTGCCGGCCGGGCCCTCTGGGCGTTGCGCTCACAGTCGCGGCCCCTGCTACGCCACGCCGCGCCGCCGTGACAGGAAGGACTCGGTTCGGCCGGCCGGCCGGCCGGGGCCCGACAGCGCGCCGCGCGGCGGCGGCGGCGGCAGCAAACGACGCCCGTAAAGTGGAAGCCAACTAACTGCGTCTCGCGCGCGGCGCGGCGCGGAGTCCTATGCGTGTGCGTCCGCGCCGGACCCCGCGGACCCCGACCAGCCCAGCCCAGCCCAGCTTTGCATTTAATGGGGACGGCATGCCCAGCCCGCGAATGCTCGGCGCGAACAGAACTGCTGCTGGCAGTGCGGAGGCCGCGGCCCAGGCTGACCACCACCACCGCCGCCGCACCGCCGCCGCCGCGGACCGAACTAATTAACACGTTGGTTCAGGTCCGCGTCGTCCTGGTCCCGTGAGCGACACGACGACATACCCTCGGGGACTCCCGTAGCACCGCGCGCGAGCCATCCGTCCGTGGGCCGCGCTTGGGGCGTTGTGGTGCGCGCCATCTCCCGGGCGCTCCACGCACCATGGCGCCCAGGCAGACGGCTACCGCCCGCGTCACTCGGCTGTGCTGCGGGCGGCGGCCGTTGCCTACCTGCCAGGCGCCGCGCTGCTGGTAGCGCACCCCTGCGGCGGCAGCGGCCGAAGCGGCGGCGGCTGCGTGCCACTAAAGCCCTCACTCCCCGCTCTGCTCTCGATACCCTCATCTTGCTCTCGGGCGCGCCGCCGCCGCCGCCGGCCGGACGACAAGCCGGGCAGCGGCTGCAGCGGCGCCGGCAACTTAAAACAGAGCCGGCAGCTAATGAAGACATCTCCGAGGGCACGGGGGGAGGGGGGGGGGAGTACACCGACGCCGGCCGCAGCCTCGTCAATTATGATTTGGTGCGACAACAACCGTAAACTGCGCGATATGAGTAAACGTCACGTGATGCGTTTAAAACTGTAGTTTATTAGACTTTCGGCTCCACAATTATCGAACGCAATAAAACCGGGGTTGAGCCGGGCCGGGCACCGGGCTCTCCGCGGTGCTGGCCTGGTCTCTGCGCGTCCCGTCCGCCGCCGCCGCCTGCCGCCCGCGAATAGCTTCACTTCACCTGATGAGCAGAGTCGTTAATGCGAGCAGGGAAAATTACAACGTTTCTGAAAATGAAATGCGCAGCTCCGGGCGCGGCGCGGCGGCGCGGGCCCAGTGTCGAACCTCGTGCCTCGGTTTACGGCCGTGGTCTGCGGGGGCCGCGGAGGCTGCGGGGGAGGGGGGGGGGGAGGGACTTCGGGCCGACAGGGGCCGCCCGCAATGTCTGATACAGCCGTCGCGCGAACCGGCCTTATTGGTTTCATCCCCCGACTCCCGAAGAAAGTTTCCGCGGCCTCTCCCTCCGTCCGCTGCGGCTGCGGCGCTACGCGTGTGGGAGGTCAGCCCAGTGAGCCGGGGGCCGCCGGGGTCCGCCGGGGGCCGCGGCCACGGCCACTGCCACGCCGCGGGGGCACTGTCACGGGCACGGGGCCGCACGGGGCCGCCGGACCGGACTACCGACCACTCTCCACTCGTCATCACGCCGGCCGCGCGCTGGACACCCGCTGCCCCGCGGCCCCCGCGGCCCCCGCCTGCTGAGGCTCTTGCCAGGACGGCCGCTCGGCCCTCCCCATCCTGCCCCACATTCAGGCCGCGACATACTGTCTGCGCCGTGCCGTGCCGCGCCGGCCTGCGGACTGGACCGATCCTGGACGGCATGACACTTTTGCTGGAGCGGCGGCGGCAGCAGCGGCAGCGGCAGTGGCCGGCGGCACTCCTACGACCGGTATCCTGGGGCATACTGCCCTGCGCTGCGCTGCCCGGCGGGGGGCAGCCGCGGCCCGCGGCCCGCAGCACGCGGTACTGGTACTCGCGCCAAAACTGCCGCAGCCACCACCGCCGCCTCCTTCCGTCCGTCCCGGAACTGGCTGACAGTCAGCACCGAGGCCCGCGATACTCTCTACGCCCCCCGGCCAGCGGCGGCGCGGCGGCGGCCGCGTGCCGTGTGTCTTGGCCCCGCGCCGCGCGCGCCGTGGTGCTGTAGTACGTGTTTGTCATCGCGCCCGTAGAGTCGTAGGGTATCGGGGGCGCTCCGGGGGGTAATGTGTGTATGTGTGGAAATACACCGACAAAACCAAATTGTTTAATTTTTTTGGCCTCCCTCCCCCCTTAATACAGAATTCTTCGGCGAACCAAATTGAGTCTTCTGAGCAATTTCTCTTGTTACAAGCATCGTCCTAAATACTAGATGTGTGTGGCGTGGGCTGGGTCTCCTTCGTGAGGTCAGTACTGGTGCGCGTATTTTCTTTGATGCCCACAAAAATCGACCGGACTATGGCCGCCGTCTTGATCTCCAACTTTGGGGCCCGAGCCCTACTCTGCGGGAAGTGCCACCGGCTGCCGAAAGCTGTCGGGGTCGGGCCGATCTCTAAACTCTCGTGGCCAGTGCCCTCCCTCCCTGACCGGCCGCCTCTCGCGGCGCTCCGCCACGAGCCAGCGGCAGCAGAAGCAGCAGCAGCAGCAGCAGCAGCAGCAGCCCCGCAGCTCCTCCCCCTCGTCCTCGCCCTCCACCGCAAGCAGCGCACCAGACCGCACGTCGCGGCGCGGCCGCACCGCACGGGGCGCCCGGCCGCCGCCTAGCCGCCGCCTAACCTATTCCTATTAGGTGCCCACTAGCCATTTTGTTCCACGGCTATCCGACACATCCCCGTGAAAGTGATGCCGAGGTCCAGCCCGGTCCGGCCCCTGCCGCGGCCCTGCGGTTTGCTGGGGCCCCGCGTTTCATCTTACACCTCGTTCGGTTCGGCCCCCCTCCGCCGCCGATACACTTTTTGTGCTGGTCCCTCTCTGGCCCTCCGCTGTCCGTGCCCTTCCGACCGCAGGACATGCGCGCGCGGCCCTGCGCGGCCCTGCGCGGCCCTGCGCCCTGTGGGATCAGCGTCCAGCGCTGATGGCAGTCGTACATATCGTGTTCCTGGTTGAGCCCCCAGCCCCCCGCCCCCAGTCGAAATGTTCCCACCTCCTCTCCTGCGAGATTATGACACCTCGCACTCTTTTTTTCCCTATTTATTCACGTTTCAAATTCAGTTCCCCCCCCCCCCTCCCCCCTCCATCGCCTCTGGTTTTGGTGAGTCGATTCCATTTCATTGCGTTGCGCCGCGCGCGCCACGGCGGCTCTTCATTTCGTCAACGCCACGCACAAAGGTTAATGAAATAGAGGAGGGAATTCCTCCCGCCGCCGCACGGCTCAGAAGAGAAGAGACGGACCGGAACTCCAAGGCTGGCAGCCTTGTTAGAGCCCGCCGCCGCCGCCGCCGTCCGATTTAGCCATCGCGAGTGCGGCCCCGCGGCCCCCGCTCCGCCCGCTCCGCCCACCCGCGCCGCGCGCCGACCGTTTTCCTTTTGTAAGAATCGCCACCAATTAGCGGCACTGAGTCGGTCAGTCGGCTGGACGGACTGACACGGCACCGAGGTGACTCATCCCCGTGCCGGGCGCGTGCCGGTCACGTGCCCGGCGCGTGCCGGACCGGAAGCGAGAGCAAATGCGCAAGTGACCGGAAGTACACTTGGGGCTGGAACAAGGCGGGGGCCGAGGGTGGAAGCCGGAAGCAGCAACCGGGAAGGGAAGAAGACCGGAGGTAGCAGGGCAGATACCAGGGATTGCATGGAAGCCGCGGAAAGCAAGGGCATCCTGCAGGGGTGGAGTGGAAACCGGAAGTAGTGCAGGGCGGAGGGATGATGCGGACAGCACAGCACACGCCCTCTCGCTTTCGACCCACCGCCCGGCACCACACACTCCACAGTGCGGCACACTCTCACGCTCACTCGCTCGCACACACATGCAGCGCGGACTTCGCGGAAGCGCGTCGCGGACTGCACGCACACACATACACACACACACACACACACTCACACAGAGCGACTGCGAACCTGGTACCAGACCAGTCCCTTTTTGCGATGTGCGACGAGTTTGTCTGGCATGTGTGTGTGCGCGCGCACTGTTGACATGAAGGGAAGCAGGGCGGCCGGGGGTTCACTTCCACTTACCCACTCACTTCTTCACTCCGTTCCTTTTTATCACTTTTTCTCTCGGCGAGTCAAGCGGCCTCCTCCGTCCAGTTGTGTGACCGGCCCATGCTGACAAACGTTCGAAAATCTCGTGGCGGCAAGCAGCGCTCGAATTTGTCTGCAATCCGATCCCGCGCGAGCGCCAGAGGAGGGGCTGCCACCCGCTCAACGACCGTGGCGAGTCTGTGACGGGCACCCCCAGCAGGGCCGCGGGGCCGCGAAGCAGACACACACACACACACACACACACATGACTGTACTGATTCCCCCGATATGACGTGGCGTGAGTTACCAGGACAGGCAGAGCAGCGCGGTGTCGGATTAGGGAGGTCCGTGCCCGTCCCCGCCGTCCCCGCGCCGTCGTCCGGAGTGCGCTCTGGAATGTCAACGGGCAGCGCTGCGGCCGCGGGGCCCTGCGGGGTCCTGCGGGGAGGACGAGGAGGAGGGCGCTGTGCCGGCTGTGCAGCTGCGGCGGCGCAGCGCCCACGTCAGTCCGGACACCCGTCAGGAGATGAGAAATAATAACGTCAGGCTGAGCCAGACGAGAGGCGGTGGTCTCAGGCCCCCGACGAGCGGCCGCAGCCGCGCGAAAAACTACCCCCCGCGCGCACGCACTGCGAGCGGGGTATCGCCGGGCTGCGGAAGGGGCGGGCGGACGGCAGCGGCTGCGACGGCGGCTGCGCGCTGCGCTGGCCTCGCCCACGACGCGCGCCGCTCAGCCGCTCGGGTATTATGGAAAATAATGAAATCAATCGGGCCGGGGTCCGCGGTGACGCTGCGCATTCTGACGACGAGGTGCTGCGGTGCTGCGGCGTGCGCGGCGCGGCGCGCTGTGACGCGGTGTGACACTCATCCGAGCCGCTTGTCGGGCCGCGGGGGACCGCAGGGGGCCGCGGGGGGCCGCGGGGGGGCCGCGCCTGGCGGGAGGATTACAACGTGTGTAGCTTATTGGCCTGGGAACGCGGGGGGAGTCGCACCCGGCTCCGGACACGGCGCGTCGCGGCTCCGCCCTGCCGCCGCCCCACGCACCGCGTTGCGACTCACCAGCGCCACGACGAAACCGCTTGCTCCGAGAAAACTCCGTATTTTGGGGCCGCGACGATGATGTACTTGTTGTTGGCCAACACAACGGCATTGCCCCGCGAGAGCGAGTCAGGGGAGGAGGAGGTGCAAATGGGCGGTGAGCCGCCGCCGCCGCCGCGGCCGAAGGAAAGTGTGCCGGCCGCGTGAGGCTCATCTGCGGTCCTGCGGTCGATGACGGTCCGAAACCTGGCGGCTGCCGCGGGCACGTGACCGTCGGGGGCCGCCAGTGGGCCCCGCGGCTGCCCGCGGCTGGCGCGGCAGGATCCGTACGGCACGAGGGGATTTGTGGGGATCGTGCACGAAAGCACGTAACGGTCGTGCCTCTCTCTCTCCCGCACGTCCCGCCCGCTGCCACCGGGGGCCTCTCCCGCGCCACTCTTTGCGCGCGTCGCCCCTCTTTATTTAGCCTCTGGATTTAATGGCTCGGCCCATTATAGCACGGCAGCTTTCCTTTGAATAATAATATCGGGCTGGGCGGCGCGGCGCGGAGTGCTCGCGGAGCCTCGCCTACCCGGCTCAGCTCCCGGCTCTGCCGCGGCCCGCGTCCGTCCCGGGGACCACGGGGACGGACTGCGCGGCACGCGGGGGGCTCGCGTTGTGCGGGCCGGCGTCGTCCCCCGAACGCATCCCCGGCGGCCCCGGCGGCTGCCGCAGCACGATCGATCACGCTTCGATCTCCCGCCCCCCCGCCCCCTTCCCCTCCCGGTGCAGCGCGGCTCACATCGGCCCCGCGCAGCATTGTTTCTTATATAACACGGGCCCGGCCGCCCATTGTCGGTGTCGTTCCGCTCATTGTGGCTCGGCAGTGCTCGGCAGCTCTTTGCGGTGCCGGCGGGGCCCCGCCAGGCCGCCAGACCGCCGTGCCACGCCCCGCTGCAGAGCCGGGAAGCGGGCGGGCAGCGAATACACGGACGCGTCCGCGGGTCCGCTGAAGTGCGTCTTACTGTCTCCTTCGTTCTGCCGAGACGGACACGGGCGGGGAGACGTATTCGGATGCGTCCGGGTATTCACTGCCCGCCCGTTCCCCGGCTCCGCCCTGGGGACCCCCGCGAGCCCCGCGCTAGAGGACACCGCAGCGGCCGCCGGGAGGGGCGCTGCCGCGCTGCCCCGGCGCTGTACTGATCTGGCGCGGCCCGCGATTCGTACCGAGCCGAATCGCCGCCATACCGCCACCCAGATAAACACACGAACAGAAAAAAAAACTTTGAAAAAATGCTGGAGTTGAACGCGTTATCGGTGTCGATCACGGAATCACTCCCTCCCCGCCGGGCTCCGCGGCCCCGCGGCCCGCCTCTCTTGACAATGCGGCGTCGCCGTCGGCCACACCGTGCCGCGCCCCGCACCCCCCGCGTGCCCTGCGGGCTGATTTCGGCGCTCTGTCTCTGTCGCACTCGTGGGGCGACCCTCAGCGGTGCGAGAGAGACAGGGCGACGAGAAGTCCCTTCGGCGTCAGCCTGCTGCGCCTGGTGTGCGCTATGATGAGGGCGTGCGATGCGGCGCGGCGGCGCCCCTCGGAGCGGCATTGTGTCAGCGGCGGCGGCCGGCAGCCCGGCGCGGCGGGGACCGCCGGCCACCCTTTGCCACCCCCTTTGTGGCAGTGTTAATTACGGCCCCGCCACGCCTGATTAGCGACCCCCGCGGTGAGCCGCCGCTACCGCCGCTGCTGCCGCTGTTGCCGCTACCGCCGCTGCTGCCGCTACCGCCGCTACGGCAGCTGCCGCCGCTACCGCTGAGCACGGCCCCCCCCCCGAGCCCCCCCCCCCCCCCCCCCCCCCCCGCCTCGCTGCGCCGGTATTGAACCGACACCCAGACTCAGACAAAATAAAAAATGAAAAAGAGATAGTCCGTTATTGACGTGTGTTACTGTTTTCGTTCCGATGTTATACTCCTCGCTACTGAGAGCCGCGCTCACAAACAATAAGTGGCCAAAAGAAAATAAGAATGTAATGATGCATTCTTTTTTCGCTCGGAAATTGAAACTGATTTTACTACGCTCTTATTTCTCCCCACTGTCTCACTCGCACCTCCTCGCCGCTCCTATTTCTCCCCTCTGTCCCACTCGCACCACCTCGCCATGGCCGTCCGGCCGCAGTATAGTAGTAAAGCCCGCGCCGCGCGTGCGGCACATAGCAAGGCCGCGAGGGCCGCGAGGGCCGCGAGGCGGCGCGTAAACCACGTGAAAACTATCCGCAAAGCGGAGGAGGGGGACCGAACAAAAAATCAGTTTTTATATCGTTACCGAACGGGTTTTCCCTGGCATCGTTCGTTTTCCTCCTCGACGCCACCACACATCTTTTGCCGCCTACTTTTTTTTTCTATCCCGCCCTTCCTGGCCGCCGCCCGCCGTGTGCGTGCTAACGATCGATCGGTTATTGGTTTCCCATTCTCTGCGCCGAGTCGACGATGACGGACAAATGAGGTCGAAAAAGCGCACCCCGTTCCCGCCATGCGGAACGGATGCGCGGCAACCTCTGCCCGGGCCGGCGGCGGCAGGCAGCGCCGACCTAACCCCACCTAACCTCGCCTACCACCCCGAGGGGTACTCTACCGCGTCCGGCGCGGCGTCCGCCAGTCGTCCGCCCGCTCCCGGGGGCCAAGCAGAGAGTCAGGCCTTCCGCTCACGTGTTGGGGGCTTACGGCTCTGTAATTACGGGCTTCCGTTCCGCACTCACTGCAATGACACAACACAACCCGTCTGTCCGCCCGCTCGTCCATCCACCCATTCATTCATCCTCCCATTCGTTTTTGTCCCGGTGCATTCTGCGGCCGAGCCGGGCACGCTGCTGCATGACCATTCGGACCGCGGCCAGGCCCGGCCGTGGTGGGGTGATGACAGGTTCGCCTTGCTGCTGCGCTTGCTCTCTCTCTCTCTCTCTCTCTCTCTCTCTCTCGCGAGCATGTGTGTCATTCCGTGCCATATGCAAAAGAAAAAGCACCCTGATTCATGTATCAGCGGCAAAGCGACACCTGAGGTAGCGAAAGCACTGCGACAATTTCTCGAAAGTTCCCGTGAAAAATTCCGAAATACATTGATGAGAAAATTGAGCAGAAAATCACGAGTCTCTGCGCCCCCGTGACGGAAGCACCGGCACCCCTTTACGTCTGCGAGGCTCCCCGACCCCGACCCGACCCAACCCAACACCCGAATGCACGGTCATCCACAGTGAGTCAGCAAAAGCGTATCACTCCCAATTTTTTCCCCGTATCGCCAACAACCTCGGCGGGTAGGATTTCCCTCTTCTTGCCTGCCTTCTGAAGCAGTAGCTTCCGGTGGTGCTCTTTGGAGTGTGCTCGGAAGCTGCGACAGTCTTGACACCTACGCTCCGCGGTGGGTCCATTTGCGATCCGGAACGTCAGAGCAGAGCTAAAAACGCCCCTACTTCCGCGTATGCAAACGATGTCATCAGCGAACCCATTTAAATCGGCGCTATCAGCACCAAACGGGCCGGCCGTCGTCCACGGACCGATCGGGTGCGGGGTTGCGGTCGGACACAATTGGCGGAGACAGAAATGCGCACGCTGGACGCTGCGGTCGGGCCGCGGAGACAGGCGACAGGCCGTCTGTGTCGTCTGCTGCCCGACGTATATAAACGACGGGCCCTACCGTCTCCAGCATCACTCGACACAGTCAGCTCCACCCCTGCAGACCAACCCGTCCTCCAAACAGCCGCCATGAACGCCGTGAGTAGCCTCCCATCAATGCGGCACCCTTTCCATCTAACGCTAGCCATTGCTATTTGTTTTTCTTTTTTCAAAATCAAAAGTCAACTGTTCTAAGTTTTCTCGCCATAAATGTTGGCCAGGACATCGTTTTCGCCTTCGCCGTTCTGGTCGCCGCGGCCCAGGCCAAGCCGCAGTACCCGGCCGCCGGGGTGCCGCAGTTCAGCCGCAGCCTCTCCTACCCTGGCCGGTCCATCGGCTACGCATCAGCGCCCTCCGTGTCCTACTCCGCCCCCGCTTACTCCCCCGCGCCGTCAGTGTCCTACTCTGCCCCCGCTTACTCCCCAGCGCCCTCCGTGTCCTACTCTGCCCCCGCTTACTCCCCCGCGCCCTCCGTGTCCTACTCCAGCCCCGCTTACTCCCCAGCGCCCTCCGTGTCCTACTCCACCCGCGCCTACTCCCCCGCGCCCTCCGTGTCCTACTCCAGCCCCGCTTACTCCCCAGCGCCCTCCGTGTCCTACTCCACCCGCGCCTACTCCCCCGCGCCCTCCGTGTCCTACTCCAGCCCCGCTTACTCACCAGCGCCCTCCGTGTCCTACTCCACCCCCGCTTACTCCCCCGCGCCCTCCGTGTCCTACTCCGCCCGCGCCTACTCGCCCGCCCCTGCAGTGTCCTTCGCCTCCGCGCCCGCTTTCGCGGCCGCCCCGGCCACCAGCTACGGCACCCCCAACTTCTAGACGGGCACCATCGTCTCCCCTGGAGCGCTCCGCGGACAGCACGGCCTTGCCTGCGCCAAGACCTGACTAACTGTACTGCGTGCCAAATATACACCAGCAAACTCACATCTCTTGTCCTGTTTCTCCCCCGCCCCCTCCGTCCGTCCTACGCTCAGCCGCCTGCGGACCGCCGAGTAGGCCGGCCCGCCAAGCAGAGGTGTCCGTCGGGGCGGCCTGCCCCGCCAGGCGCTCCGAGGCCCGTCGTCGCCGAGGCTGCAGGCCGCCGTCGCCGCCGGCCCTCCGGTGCCCTTCAGAGCCCTCCGGCCAGCCCGCCGGGCTCGTTTGACAAGGGCGCCAAGCCGCAGACGGCGATGATGAGGGCGATGATGATGACAGCCTTCTCCGAGGTGTTCCGCGGTCTGCGCGTCCCGTGAGGCGTCCTGTGAAGTCCCCCCGGCGCCGCGGGGTACCTCGTCGGCGGTGGCCGGCGGTGCCATGTGTGCCCCACCCACATTTCTGACGTTTACGCGCTCTTCGCGTCTAAAGTGCCAAAGTACTTTCGATCACGCGTGGTTCCGTCCGGACCTGCTAATCGCCGGCCCGTCCCCTCGACGTCCCCGGCCTGCCGGCTGCCTGGTTGCCGGCGGTAGCAGCGGCGGCCATTACGAAAATCGACAGCCTCGGAAACTAATTTCAGCCACGCTTGTTGGGAGTGAGTGCAGTGTGCATCGGCGGCGGCGGCGGCGGCGGTGGGGCGCTCAAAGTGCGGCGGCCACGAGGACGCGCCGCCAGTCCGGTCTTGCTGCTGCTTCTGTCGCCTGCTATGCCGCCGAGCGGGGAACAAACACGACGACGATGTGTCCGGGAGCCGCCGAAACACACTCACGGCTGTGGCGGCCGGCCGCGGCCGTGCGATGGCCGCGTCGTGTCCCCCTGTAGCACCGTCACACGCCGCCAGGAATCCGAACAAACCGAGACGCCGCCGCCGCCGCCCTCTCTGCCGCTCAGATGCCGACACAATAAAACTGCGGATTTAAAACAAGGCGTTTGGCACTCTCTGCGGGCAGAGCAGAGGGGGGGGGGGGGAGGGGGAGCTGAGGGCGGCATAGCCGGAGCGCGACAGCCAGCCCTGCCCGGCCCTGCCCGGCCCTGCCCGGCCCTGCCCGGCCCTGCCGCCCGGACGGGAGCACGGCGGCAGGGATGGGATATGTGCCTCTTCCGATAATCAACGGGCACTTTTGACGTCATTATCTTAATTTGGAATATTATGTGACCGGTTGAGCATGCATCGGCACTCAGCGCACACACACACGCACACACACACGCACACACACACACACGCTCACACACACGCCGGTCCGCGAACCGTTTTGTCGTGTTTTAGAAATAAAGTAACGCTCCGACCATTACGGGGTTGACCCGTCATTAGAGACAGCAGCGGCCCCGTGTCGTGTCTATGGCAAATTACCGACCCCGCTGCCCGGCCGGCTCCTGCGGGCCCAGCCCGGCAGGCTCCGGCCCTGGCGCCCCACCCGGTCCCGCCCGGCTCGGCCGTGGCCCTCCTAGAAACTGCAACATCTCCGGCAAGTCGCGTCTCCAATACGTGAGCGCCCGCCGCATATTTAACTTCCGTCGACACCGTCCTCCTCAAAACCGCTTTCTCCCCGGACGGTGCGCGTGTAAAGTGTAGCACAAGCGGCGTGCGGCACCGCTGCCCGGCACGGCGGCCGGCTGGGCCCGGCACACGAGGGGGTAAGTGCCATACTTTTCCCGTCGCATACTGACGCGCGACGGCTCGGGCGCCGCTCCGCCGCTGCCGCCGTCGCGCGCGCGCGAACCCGATGCCGCCGCTGCTGTTAACTTTCATGACAGCCGCGGTGTTGGCAGGCGTGGCAGGCGTGGTGGCGTGGCAGGCGTCTCCTGGCGCTGTTAGCGTGCCGCCCGGCCGGACCAGGGGGACGTCCCCCCAGCAGAGAGATGTCCGGCGCGGGCCGCACAATATGATAATTATTGATCCCTGGCCGGTGGTATCGCGGGCACTCTCGCAGCCAACTCTCCCCCGGCCTCAGCAGGGCAGGTGCGGCCGCGCGGGTCAGCTTAGGTTAGGTCGGGCGGAGCAGCGGGTGTGCGGGGCAGAGCCAGGCGGAGCAGTCGCTCACACTCACACACACACGTACCGACACACACACGGCCTCGACGGTCAGGGCACCCATGACGACGACGACGGCGGCGACGGCCGACGACCGACGATCGCCTCGCCGAGACAACTCATCAACATGTAGAGAGCCCAGTTAAGCCCTTGAGGGCTGCGTGCGGGGCGCGGCGGCCGGGCGGCGGACGGGCGGCGGCCATCGCCGGGCACCGCAGGCCGGGGCCCCCGCCGCCCCGCACGGCCGGCACGGCTCGCTGGCACGCCGCGGGCGACACGGCGCCCGTATTTCATCCACGTCGCCCTGATATCATTAGAGCGCTGCTTTCGCGCCCGTTTATGCATATTACCAGAAGACAGGCCGCGGACCTGTGCCTCACTCATGCCGGACCACGTCGGCTCGCCCGGCTTGCTCGGCTCGCTCTCCGCGCGCCGCTCGCGCCCTCCTCCTGCTTATGTGTTTTGCTCGTGCGAAAATCCAATCGCCATTGCCCGTGGCCGCCCCGAGTACCCGTCCGTGCCCGGCCCTGCCCGGCTGCGGGGTGACATGACGCCTCTCCGACCGCACGGGGGGTAATCCATGTTGCTGTTGTTGTTCTTGTTGTTGTTTCTCAACGCTCCGCACTACGAGCCTCGTTCAACTCCTCATCCCACTGCTCCACACATAACCTCACATGCTGAAAAATGTTTAAAAATAAAAAGACGTTTTTTTGTTAACTGTCATGTGCAGGTCTCCCAACAAAAATGGGTAATTTTTGAAACTGTTTTTTTCTTGTGAAAGATTACGTGTTTTGTCGGGTTTTGTGCACTTTTTGAGCATTTTCACCGTCCATTGTGGAGGAGGCAGTGCGAGTTTCGTGCAGACAGCACGACAGCAGTGTTCCGCCCGTGTTCCGGTATCGACGGACGGGCAGGCGGCAGCGGCGGCAGCGCGTGGCAGCGCCACCTGCCGGCAGGGTCCGTGTACTACACTGCATATGAGGGGTCCGGCAGACGGCGGCAGGCCGCCGCGACGGGGCGCAGCGGCAGCAGCAGCGGGGCAGCGGGCGCAGCCGCGTGAAAACCTGTTGCGTGCTTGTGTGGCGGTGTGTGTCCGGGACACAACTAACTGGTTGATATACTTTCAGAACGGCTAATCTGTTTTGCTCTCAACGACCGGCTGAGCCTCGCCTAGCCTATCTGCGGCTCGCGCGCGTGTTTAGCCGCACCGTTCCGTGCACGGCCCCAAAATTTCCGAGGCGGTGCGTGTTTGGCGTGTTCAGTTGTCGTCAAGGCTGTCGTCGTGTTTCGGGGAGGTGTGATAAAGGCGTTTCGGGACGATTTCTCCAAGAGGATCCAAGGCAAAGAAAGGAACGCAAACAACGGTCGTCTTCTGATTATATCAACATATATTTTACAATTCATCTATGTACAGTAAAATATATTTTTATATTTGTAGGAGATTCAATATATTTATTTTTACTTAGACTGTGACTAGAGGGTGACAAGTTGTTGAGACACCAGAAGTATGTAGCAGAGAGTCGACGGAGTCCACCAGTGACATATTGCTGCCGAGTTCGCCTCGTGCTTGCCAGGAATGTGATACTACATGCCCCACTCTGGTACGAACAACATCGCCAATGAGAGTTGAAAAAAAATCAACTTCAACTAATTTTAGGACTGACGAGTCGGTACATTAGTTTCCTGAGATCATATTTCACTCGTTACAGCGGGAGTATAGTAGCATGGGCCAGGTTCCGGTCATTTTACATGTTTTCCTACTTAATTTGTTATGTGAGGATTCTGATTTATGCCTCGGTAGTGGCAACGCTACCTGTTGTGAGCGCCCCATGAGCTCCAGCGCAGAGCGCTCAGCTCGGCGCTCTTTTGTCTCTCTCCTCCCCACTGAGGCCACGGCCAAGACAGACAGAGACAAAACACCGTGTGCAGGCGGAATTCGCTCAAAAAATACTGGCACAGCAATTTTTTTTAAATACTGAATTTCTGATTTATCGTCTTTAAGACAAGGGGGATTGATCGACAAACCGATTGCCTCAGGCGCTTCGTGAATTAGCCGGGACATTGCCGTGCGTTGAACTCTCTGCTAAGTCCTTCCAACTTTCCCACCAAGAGACGGCGACAGTATACAGCATTACATTGAGAGAGCAGAGCGATATCAATGTTTAAATATCCTACGTACAGACCCTGATATCGTTAAAATTAATATTAAATTATAATAGTCCTTTCTGAAACACATGGAAATAAATAGAGGTGGAAGAAATATTTGTGCGGTTTAACGACAAAAAAATAATTAAAAAAACAACATCGAATCAGTGACGTTTGGTTGCAGTGCTGATCTGTACAAAAGAAAGAAACCTATTATCACTAGACCTATATCCATTTTTTGTATCTTACTGTACATATCAGTGCAATAGGGGAGAGCCCGTTACAGAAAGGAAATGAACACATTTATCAGCGGCAGCGGCAGCGAGCTCCCCTAGTTTTGTACATGTAAGGCGCACCGCGTACATCCGCTATGCACAGTCGCTACAACAACTTCTCCCTTGAGCAAAATTATAGACGAACGTGGAGGAGGCCCTTGACGGCGACCGGGAGGGAGACCTCACATCCACGAGACCTCCACACGGCGCGAGATCAAACAAGGCACGCTGCCCGCATCTTTAACACACACGCACTCACACTCCCACATTCACACGCTCACGCACACACACGCACACACTTATTGACAATAACACAATATAAATTATTAATACACAAAGAATCACAGAAAAAAAGACGTTGATTGGCGCCGGTAGTCGCCCGCTTCAGTCGCGGTACTCGACGCTGCCGCTGCACGACTCCTCGCTGCCCGAGTCGCCGCCCGAGTTGAGGGCGTCCTTGGCGGGTCCGACGGGGTCCTCGAGGGAGCAGGAGGCGCACAGCGGCCTGCCGGACCGGCCGACGCCGCCGCCGGGCAGCGACTTGCCGCACTGCGAGCACTCCTCGTGGGGGTCACCTGCAACAGCAAAGACGGCGGCCCGTGAGACCTATGGATCCGGACGGCTGTCATTACGGCGCCGCGGAGCCGCGAAGCCGCGGCCGTCCTCGCCAAACACTTCCGCCGAGGTGGCGGCGCTCCGCGGGCCCCGCTGGCTCCGTTGGACGCGCGCCGCGCACGCACCGCGGCACCGCGGCGCCGCGGGACTGATCACCGTTTTAAAACGTTACGGCGGCGGCCGCGACACGTTGACGGCACGGCCGCCGAGCACGCCACCGCCGCCACCGCCGCGCGCGCGCCTCACGCAGTATGCCGTCGCGGTGCTGCCGGCCGCCGGGTGTCCTGCGGAGGCCCCCGTCGAGGGGCCCCGCGCCGCCGTGGGGGGGCGTCCAGCGTCGGCCAGGTGCCCGCGCGCAGGTGGCCGTCGTCCGGCCCGCGTAACGATGCGGCATATATTTTAAAAAGCCCGGCCGGCCAGTTATGCGGGGACGCGGGGGTCCCTCGGGGAAATCCGTCCTCTGCGGCGCCCGCAGCATCAATAACCACGACGCGCGGTGCTCTACGCGGCGCCTTGACACCGCGCCACGGGGGCCGCTGAGGCCGCCGCCAGCGGCACCGGGCCGTTCTCACCCACTCAATCGACGCCATTCATTAGCTGCATCTGCGGCGGTCAGCGCAAGGCTACCGCCAGGCTGCCGCCTGCGCATCGCTGCACATCGCGACGCTTCCCATGTCCACCGCCACAATGCCGGCGGCGCAGAGGCGCACCGTGGCCCCCCCCCCACCCCGGCGCATAATGACGCTTACCTTCGTGAGTCTTCATGTGCGCCCGGAGGTTGCAGGCGAGCGCGAACTTCTTGTGGCAGATCTCACAGGCGTGCGGCTTGTCACCTGGGGACACACGAGAGACACACGCACGTTACTCATCAGGTCATATAGTGTTGAGGGTCGAGGTCTGCGGCGGCGGGAGGGCGGAGGTTGGCGGCGGCGTGCTGTGCGCTGTGCGCGCCGGCCGCCGGGACGGCGTTGGGGCGTCGCGACTGTAGACGTGGCACAATGGGGCCGGCGTGAGAACGGAGCCCCGGGCCTCCGGGGACCTCCGGGGACCTCCGGTCCGGCCGGCGCTGCCCGGACCCCGGTGCCGGCCGCGCCGCCCAGCCAAGGCTCCCGCCGCGGGGCCGCTGCACTCGCGCACCACACGTCCACTTATTACATCCATATCATCTTCATCATCATCATCGTCCTCGTCATCGACATCGTCACCGGCGTCGCCGTCATGAGCAGCGCGCGCGGTGGTCACACGCCCGCCCAGCCGCCCGTCCGTCCTGTCGCGTCCACGAGTATCAAATCCAGTCCGGAGGCCCGTCCCCCTCCCTCCCCGCTCCCCCCCGGTGGCCGTCTGGACGGTGAAGGTTCGGAGCCCCCAAATGAAGCCGTCGTCTGCTCCTCCGCAGGGCCATAAGGCCGCATGCAGACCGACGGCATCGCCGCAATATGTTTCGGCCCTAAGAGATGGGACAGCGAAAGAGAGAGAGAGAGAGAGAGAGAGAGAGAGAGAGAGAGAGAGAGAGAGAGAGAGAGGAGGGGATGGAAGGGGATAGACAGAGACAGAGAATCAGTGTGGAGAGGTACAGTAGTAGCGAAGGCCCTTTTGACAGACTGTTTTTTTCGGGAAGAGGACTTTTATTATCATTATAATATAGGGAAAAACGGCAGGTGCTTATAGTGGCGGTGGTGCCGGTGGCGGGGCGTGGCGGGGCGGGCGGCCGGTCCACGAGACCATAATGATCCCGGCGCACCGCAGCGGGCAGCGGCGGTCAAGCGGCGTGCCCGGCCTGCTGCTGGCACTGCCATAAACTTCCCCATCTCATTTCTCAAGTTCGCTCTGCCCCCCCCTCCCCCCTGCCAACCCCTCCGCTCCGTCCGCCTCGCCCCGAGAGCCGAAAATATAATCGTAAACTGAGGCAGCAGCAGCGGTAGCAGCGGTAGCAAGTGGAGGGGCCGTGGCCTGCTGCCGTGGCCGTGCCGCGACGTAAGAAGACATTCGGCTGCTGTTCAACCGCCTTCAACAACTGTCGTGCCCTCGCTGCAAACGAGCGATGGGCGGGCGGGCAGGCGGGCAGGCGGGCGGGCGGGCGCGGCGGCAGCGGCGGTAGCGCGGCCACGATTACTTTCTCGGAAGCAGCAGCTGAGGGGGCGGGGGGCGGCGGCAGCACAGGCAGTGCGTGTGCGCAACGCCCCCTCCCGCCTCCCCTGCCCCACGACGCTAGTTTTCACGATGAGTAATGCGGCTGCCGAGTTTCGCGTACAGCATATTCCGGATGATTAGCTCTCCCTCGGAAGGGTGAGGGCCACGCATCATAAGGAGGGGGTTTGGCGGCGCAAATGGCAATCGTAAAAGCGGCAGGGCAGCAGCAACAACAACGGCAATGTTTTCAATGATAAAAAAATAAAAAGTGTGTGTGTGTGTGTGTGAACCCTTCCCGGGCCGCCGTGCTCACTGGCCCAGCTGGCGCTAGGCGCACCTGCCGCACACACACACACACACACACACACACACACACACGCTCCCCCGCCCCGCACGGCACCTGTAACGACAGCACGCGCCCTGCTGCACCGGCCGCGCCGCCGCGCCGCACCACCCCCTCCTGATCGTTATCCTTGATAGGCGTCCTCCTTGTCCCCGCCGATCAAGCGGGGGAATGGATGGGGCGGTGCGGTGGGTGGCGGGTGGGAGGGCGCGCCGCCGCCGCCGCCGCCGTTGCGTAGGCGTCGTTGTTGCTGCCGCTCTCTTGTGGGGAGGCGGGATCGCGTGCGTACGGACATGCTCATTTCCTTGCAACGGTCATCCAAGATGTTGTTGTTGTTGGTAACGGCGGCGTCCCCCCGGGGGCGGCAGGACGGGGAGGAAGTGTTGTTCTGGGACGACAAGTGTATTCCTCATGGCGACGCCCCAACCCACCCCGCACATGTTCACAGATTCGCTTATCGCCGGGCGCCGCAGCGGGCGGAGGGGGGGGGGGGGCAGCAACGGTCCAGTGACTCTATGGACGGGGGGCGGTAAGTCACGGTGAGGACCGGTGGCTCTGTGGACTGGGGGCGGTAAGTCACGGCGCGGTCCACTGACGATGCTGGAGGCGCGGCACCCCGCCCGGAACGGCTGACCCACTGCCGTACCGCACCGTATGGCGGCACACAGAACAACCCTGCGGGACTCACCGGTGTGCAGGAACAGGTGGTTCTTGAGGTTGGTCAGCTTGGAGAAGCCGCGGGCACAGATGTGGCACTTGAACGGCCAGGATCCCGAGTGCACGAACTGGTGGGACTTGAGGTCGCCGGGCGTGGGGAACGACTTGGAGCAGAGGCTGCACTTGTGGGGCTTTTCCTGGAACACACACACACAGGCACAGATGAGTCATACGCACGAGTCTGTTTCACGGCCGAACACGAATTTCCCCGCGACTCGTGAGCGCGTATGGATTTCTCATCCCGGCGTGACGAGGGCTTCCGCTTAGCTCAAACGGCGGCCCGGTCGGCGGCCGGCGGTCGGAGCGGCGCCTTCCCAGAAGTCATCAGCGAACGAACGAACGGAGTTGCAGCGCAAGCGGCGGAGGGGGCCCCGCACGGCGGCGCGCCCCGGCACCCGTTCAACCAATAATGTTCAATAATTGGACGAATTGGTCCAATTGAACTTCCCGGAACCGAAATGAGCCACGGCTGCGCTGCGAGTCGGCGGCGGTAGCCGCAGCGCCCCGCCGCACGCAAAGCAAATGCACGATAATATGAATAATGCAGCCGCGTTATCGTTAGCGACCCCCCGCGGGGCCCCGCCGCAGAAAGTGCCGTAAAAGGGGAGCGTTATCGCCCCGCGTTACGCCCCGCCTTGTTTGTTTCTCGGTTGAAATTTTGAATATTTTAAATTCTTTGTTTCTCCTTTTCGGACCTGCGATGCCCATACGGTCCGCGCGCAGCCGTGTGCGTGGTGCCGTACTTTCTCATACTGCAAATTACGCCGAGATAAACATTTTGTGATTTCCCCCCGCCCAACCCCCCACTCCGGTACTGCCTGGCTGCCGTGCACCAGACTCTTTAGTATCACCATCATTATTATCATCATCATTATTATTATTATTTTCCTGAGAACGTCCTGTCCGGGCTGTTTTAAAAAGACGAAGCGGGAGGGCGGTGGAAAAAAAATATAAAGGAAACGGAGAACACCTGGAAGCGAGGTGTCACTGGCTGCGAGGAGAGACGAATTATTAGACGCCCTCCTTCTTCGCGGCCCGCTTGTCCCGCGTGACGGTGGGGGCACACCCGCGAGTATCAAATCTAGTCCCTAACGCCGATCTGCTGCCTCAGCGCGCGCCGAAAGCGCTCGCCCGGCCCTGGGCGAGGCGTTCTCATTTACTGTTCAATCTGATGAGGCTTGGGGGTCGGCGGCGGCGGGTCGGCCCCGCGCCCGTGTTGAATGGACTCACTAGCAGTAGTATACACCCCTCCCTGCCCCGGTCTGCTCGCCCCGGAGGAAAAGTTAAAGAAAAGAAAAAAGTAAAAAAATAAATAAATCAGGTAGTCCGACGGTC
This sequence comes from Megalurothrips usitatus, assembly GCA_026979955.1. Classification (NCBI taxonomy): domain Eukaryota; kingdom Metazoa; phylum Arthropoda; class Insecta; order Thysanoptera; family Thripidae; genus Megalurothrips; species Megalurothrips usitatus. The sequence continues at coordinate 4,527,515 of CM049597.1, read as the reverse complement.
TGCTGTTAAAACAAAAAGGGGGCAGCGAGGTAAAGAACCGGGGCAGAGTCGGTAATTGAAGCGGGGGGCGGCTCGGGGGCCGCGCTCTTAACCCTAATGTCCGCGCGATTCAATCACAGCCGAGACGTCTTCCTCCGCGGATCACACCGCCCCCGCCCAATTTTTTTTTGTTGTCATTTGCCGCCTGTTTCACGGACCGGCCGCCAGAGTGCGGTGAGTTGCGCTGTCAAATGCCCCATACACGCAATTGTTTTCGTCGCATCGTAATTAAGGATCTACCGGCCGCGGGGGTCAGAAGCCGGTTATCGGTTATTGGATATCTTCCGGGCTGAGTGCGTTGCGGTCCCCGCGCCGCCGCGCGCCCCACACGTGCCGCACACGACTGGGCACGGCACGGCACGGCACCCGCGGCCCGGCGGCAGAGGCGGCACTTTCTGTGCCGCGCGAGCGAATTATAAATCATTGGAGTTCCTCTCGCACTCCACCCGGAGGGGGTTGTCGTGTCCGAAGGTGGAGGGGGGGCTGCTGCCTGGATGAGGTGGCGAATTCGGCGAGGCAGGTGGACGCCGATTGCACTCACGACGCGGCGCGGCGGAAGATGCTCCCTCTCTGTCTCTCTCCCCCACCTGCCCGAGCCGCCAATAACGTATTTCTCTCTCTCTCTCTCTCTCTCTCTCTCTCTCTCTCTCTCTCTCTCTCCCGCCAGGGCGCGCGCCTCTGCGGTCGATGGTGTGCTGCGGTGGCGGTGCACACACACACACACACACACACACACACGGCCAGGGCGAGAAAAGTGAGGAAATGACCGAAAAGGGATCACAGGAGATGAAAATAGGAAGGGTGCCCTGGGCTGCGGCCTGTGGGATGGAATACATTAAACAGAAATGATGGCCCGAGAGGGATAGTGTTCCTCCACTAATGGCTTTCGGATTGAGTGGTTCAAGTCCGAAACCCCTTTGGCTGCCTTTTGCCGGCCGTTGGGTGCCTTTGGCCGGCCGGCCGTGGCCGTGTGTGGGGTATTTATGCTATCGGCGGATGTGGAGGTCGCCCTGTGCGCTGCCGCCGCCGCCGCGCCCGCCTCATTTGCTTGGCAGGAAGACCGAACTCTGTCGGGAGCGCGGCGCTCAAAGTGGGTCAGGGATCGGAAGCGTGCCCGACACGCGGCAGGGAACGGGGCAGCGCGCGAAGCGGCGACGCGAAGGAGTGATATTAGGGCAGTTGCCGACACCGTATGGAAATGGAGATTAAAAGTAATGTCTGCGAGAAAATAAACCTCTCGTGGCAAAGAAAATAGAAGGAAGAAAAAAAAAGACTAGAAAGAGACGGACAATACATTTTGGAAGGAGTGATCGACGACCTGCGACTCGGGGCAGCGAAACGGGTGCGGTTCTCTATCTTCTCTCTCTCTCTCTCTCTCTCTCTCTCTCTCTCTCTCTCTCACTCACACACGCTCGCGGGCTCCCGGCCCTCGCCGTCCGGACGTGACTGCGTGTGAGTGAGGTTTGAGCGATTGCGATCGAACCACAGGAACCGAAGGAGGTGAAAAGGTGAAGACGCCCTCGAAATGGATAGGGGAAGGGCGCCTGCTGACTTAGAGAAAGAAACTGTGACCCTTTTCCGCGTGCCTGTGCCCCCCCCCCTCATTCCAGTCGCTGCAAACACACCGACAGCACCCTGCGGGGGGCCCCCGGGGGGCCTGCGTCGTACCGGACACACCAACACTACTGGATACAACAACAACAACAAACCGACTGGTCTATCCTTCCCTCTCTCTCCCTCACATGGCGTCGTTGAGCTTTCAATCTGGACGTCACGTTTCTGCCCTAGGCCCTACTGCTGCTACTACTACTACCTATCTCGGGGGGGGGGGGGGGGGGGGATCTGGCCGGCCCCGTGTGGGGCCCGCGTGGGGCCGGTGCTGTTGGGCCCCGTGGGGTGCTCACCCGCTCCCTTTTTTTATATTACATTTCATAAATTATTATCTTTTTTTTAAGTTACGAATCGAGAGATGATCGAGCGAGTGGTCCAGGTCCACTCTCTTCTCCGCGCGCGCGCTCACACGCACACACACACGCCGAGCGCGGTGTACCGGTACGGCCCCTGTGCGTTATATTAACTACTGAGGAAGGCTGCCGGCACGCCGCCGCCGCCGCCGCAGCAGCAGCACAGTCAGGCCAATCATTCTTTTATCGGTGATCTACCTCGCGTCGGTCCGGCCGGTCGGCGGTGGCCGTCGGCTGCCGGTCGGCTGTGCTGCCTCCGTTGTGCTCCTGTTGTTGCTGCTGCTGCTGCTGCTGCCTGCTGCCCGGCTGCCGCGCGGCTCGCTGGCTGACCGTTCCCTTCCCCGATCCCGATACTGTACCGATGTTTCTTTCCCCTCCCCCGATAATTATCGGTGCCGGTGCACGCCGCGTGCGTGCGCGTACGACGTGCGTGCGTGCGTGCCGAGGCTGCCGCACACACATACACACATGTTTCTGGTGGGCGCGGGTGCTCGCGGCGGCTCGGGCGTTTGTTGTGGCTTCGTCCCATGAAAATAATAAAAACGATATTTTTATTTCATGTGAATGCGCTGATTTGAAGACAAGGAAAGATATGTAGAACGGTGTTGAAGCGACATCGGTTGCCACCCACCAAGCCCTACCATACCACCCCTTCCTAATTTTCCCTCCTTGTCCCACATCAATCCAATGCGCAGAGGGCCTATACATACAACGGCTGCAATTATTCTTTGCGCCTCCTCAGAGAAAAACCAAATGAATATGGCCGTGGCCGGCGGCGGGGGCGGCGGGGGCCGTGCGCCGCGCGCTGTATGGCCCCCGCCGCGGTCCGGCCGTGGCCCGTGGCCGCCCGTGGCCCCGCCCCCGCCGCGGCGTGGGAGAGTGCGGGAGGCGCAGGTGGCGGCCGGGTGGGGGGCCGTAGGCGTCGTGCCGCGTCGGCGGCCGGCGAACATCCTCCGCCGCTCCCAGCGGGGGATGGGGGGGGGGGGGGCGCTTTAGGGGGCACCGTCAGCGACCCCCGCGCCCTTCCTGTCCTCGCCGGCGGCCCCGTCCGCGGACGCCGGTAGTGCGCGTGCTCGGGGGGCGGTGCCGCACTCGACGTCCTCGCCGGGGATGACGCGGCGTGAGGGTGCTCCCCGCCTCGCCTCGCCGAGCGCCGAGTGCACTTCCCATGACAAAACCTTCCCCAATTCATAAGGCCGGGCTCGGTCCGGTCCGCGCCGCGCCGCGCTCCGGTAACTCCCGGCCGCCGTCCCGCAGGGGTCGCGCCGCGCCGCACCGCGCCGAGTCTTCGGTACACTCCTTAAGGCGATAGGGATCAGATGTTGTTGCCGCTTCCCACTGCCGCCGCCCCGGCCGCCCCCGCACCCGACCATGACGGCGGCTGGGGGGGAGCCACCAGACCACCGTCTTGAGGGAGGACCGCGACGTGCACGCCAAGGCGCTGCGCGGGGTGCTTGGCCGTGCTTGACTGTGCGTTGCTGCCAGGTCTGCCAGGTGCACGGCTATGTGCACTGGGCCATGAGGCGGCCGTGGGAACCGGCGGGACGACGCGCATGTGTACGGCCAGCACCCAGGCCGGCGGGGGCGGGGCCGGGCAGGGCCGGGCGGAGCAGCGCGGAGCAGCGCGCAGCCGGACACAGAGCGCACGCAAAGTTATGGCAATCCACCACAAAGCGACGCCCTCGGCCGGGCCGGCCCTCAGCCCCACCCGCATTACCGCACGGCGGCGGCGCGCTGCCGCAAAAACCAGACAGGTCTCTCGCTTCTGGTTTTTCTCTGCTCTCGCCGAAGGGCGGCGCACCTCCATTTGTCGCGGAGGGGGATTCTCCCATGGTCTCACGGGGTGCAGGAGGCTTCCCTGCACCCTTCCTGCCCGGAGGCCTCACCCGGAGGCCGCACCCGGAGCCAGCCCCGGAGGCTGGGGGGTTTGATTTGCTCATCAAAGCCGTCCGGTCATGGGTCCCGATTAGTCTGGCCGTCCTAAAACAAACAGAGCCGTGGAGGCTCGGGGCTCCGGGCGGCTCCGGGCCTCACCTCCCTAATGCGAGACGAAACGGATCCGAACCCGGGAGGCGCTCGGCAGAAGTGCGGTGGCAGCGGCGACCGGAGGCGACCGGAGGAGGCTCGGGAGGGGGGGGGGGTGAGGATGAAACCCTCCCGGAAACGAAAAACCGGAGGCAGCGGCGGCGGCGCGCGGGCGGCGCTGACTGACAGCCGACCGGAACTCCGACAAATAATAATGACTTAGGGCCCTCCGGCCGCAGACTTTGCCCCGGAGGTACGAGAACAGGCCGGAGCTGCGTGCGGTCGAAGAACGCGAACCCAGCTCGGCCGACGGGCCGGGCAGGGCGCCCGGCCGGTAGGCAGCCGCGCCTCGCCGCGCAGGCGCGCCGTGCGGGCCGGCCTACCCCGGAGCTCGCGGGCGCTCCAGCGGCAGTGTCGCCGCCGAACGGGCCCGATGGACGCCGCCGGCGGGGGGTGGTCGGCGGGGGCGGCCGCAACATGTGGTACGCGGCGCGGAGCCTCCGGGAGGGCCGCCGCCGGGGCTGCCGGTGCTGCCGGGGGCCGCCGCCGCATGCAGCAGGCGTATTGACGTGCCGTCCCGCGCCGCGTTCGAAACAAATCGACTCCGCCTGTAATTGTCCTCCGAGTCTGCCGGGCCGGCAGCTGGGGCGGCACCACGAGTACGGCACCACTTCCTCAGGCTAATTGCCGGCGGGCACACCTGATGGCCCGCGTGGCGGCGCGTGGCGGTGCCGTGTCCCGGCCGTGCCCGCGTCGGCCTGATGAGGGGGGACGATATGCAGGCCGGCGTGTGCAGGCGTGTGCCCATATACCGCCCATCGTTGGGGGCTGCGGCGGGGTCGCCCGGGCCGACCGCCGGCGCAGGAAATCGCAAAGCAGACGCTTCCTGACGGCGGGCTGCGCTGTCACAACACGGCCCGGCCGCCACCTGTCTCGGGGCGCGGCTGCGGCGGCAGCAGCGGCAGCAGCGGCAGCAGCGGCTGGTGCGGCGCAGTGCAGATATGCGCTCCCCCCTCCGACGCTCGCTATCGCGGACTCTATCGAATTAGCCCCGGTGGGGGAGCGACGGCGACCCTCAAAATAAGCTGCTAGTTTGCGGTCTACAAGACAAGGTGGGGAGGGGAAAGGGGGGGGGGGGGCGTCCGCGGCGGCGGCTCCGTGACTGCCGTGACCGCCGGCAGACGGCCACGGTCCAGTGGGCGCGCGCTCTCCCCGGCGACGGGTGTCATGGTGCGGGAGAGAAAGAGAGACACAAATCCGATTCCGGGAAGCAGTTGGACGCGGCGCCGGTCCTTACCTTGACGTGCGTCATGCGGTGGTAGTAGAGGTTGGAGGAGGCGGTGAACCTCTTGCCGCAGACCGGGCACTGGTGGGGCTTCTCGCCCGAGTGGATGCGGCGGTGCGTGTTGAGCGAGGAGGACGTCGAGAACCCCTTGGAGCACACCGAGCACACGTGCGGCTTTTCGCCTGCGGGTCACAAGGAGAGCACGGGGTGAGCCACGGCCGCGGGTGAGGCGCCGGGTGCGGTGCGGGCGCGGCCAGCGCGGCGCTCACCTGTGTGGGTCCGCATGTGCCTCTTGAGCAGGGACGGCCGGTCGAAGCTCTTTCCGCACACCTCGCAGGGCAGCAGCGTCCTCTCGCCGCGGCCCACCCGAGTGCCGCTGCTCCGCCGGCCGTGGCCGAGGCTGGCCAGCGTGAGGCCGTGGACGTGGCCCTTGGGGGTGGCGGCGCCGCCGGGGGACGAGGGCCGCGCGGGCGCCTGCACGCGCGGCGGCCGCGCCGAGGCGGGCAGCAGCAGCGTGGCCGCGTCCGTCGCCAGGCTGTCCGGCAGCAGCAGCAGGTCCTCCGAGGAGGACGACGACGCCGAGGAGGCGGCCGACGAGGTGGACAGGCACGACGACAGCGACTCGCCCGACACGGACTTGTGCTCGTCGGCGTGCTCGTGGCCCGAGGCGGAGCTGGACGGCGAGCCGGCGGGCTGCACCGCGCCGCTGGACCGCGACAGCAGCGACATGGACAGGTCGAGCGGGGACTCTGCAACAGGACCGGGGCGCGGCGTGAGCGGGGGACCTGCTGGGCCGGGAGGGCGGGACGGGGGACCCCGGCGGCGGCGGCGGTGCTTACCCTCCAGGATGGCGTCCATGGTCCGCCGGTACAGGGTGTTCCGGAGGAAGTGCACGGCCGGCATGAGCAGCAGGTCCTCGGAGGTCTCCGGCAGCAGGAAGGCGACGAGCTCGGTGTGCGCGGACACGGGCCGCACCACCTCGTACACGGGCTCGCCCTTCACCTTGGTGCCGATGAGGTTCACCTCGGGCGTGTAGGCCGGCACGGTGCGCAGGAACCGCACCCAGTTGCAGTGCCGCACCTTCCTGCGGTTCGTCTCCGTGATCTCGTCGTAGCAGCCGAACCTGTGCCGCACCTGCAACACGACGCAACGCGCTCTTTACTCACGAGTCGCTCATTGAATGTTATCTCTTATCTCTTATCGCCTACATAATTGAAATCGCTCTCCGCCACTAATCACGCGCGCAGGCGACCCCGACCTCCGAGTCTGAATGGGGTAGGAAATCAGTTTATAACTTGATAATCCCCGAGCGGGCGGGCGCAGTCAGTCCTCGGGAGGGAGGGGTGCCAGCGCGGCGGCCCTGTCCCTCCGGGCCCCGGCCGTGCCCCGGCCGGGCCTAGGTCAGGGTGCCCAGAGCTTATCCAGCCTGGACACTGCATCAATTTCTTTCGTGCACCTGCTCCTGCGGCCGCAGCCGCCGCAGCCGCTGCAGCCGCCGGCCCGACCTGCTCCGATCGCTCGTTAGGTCTGGCTGCCTTTGCCTCCTGCCCGGCCGGCGGGCTCGGCGCAGCCCCTCCCCCTTTTTATTCGCGCACTACACACACACACACACACACACACACACACAATGCGGTCCTCTCCATGCGACTGGCCGTGTACGAGGGTCCTCCTCGCCTCATCCGGCACCTGTTCCAGGCCCGATAAATCAGAACCCCTAGCTCCCCTGCCCATCCCTGCTGCTGTTGCTACCGCCGCCGCCGCCGCCGCCGCCCGGTGTGATAGCCGCACGGTACCGGCCCCGCAACACGGTGCGCGCCTCTCCATTCATCCCGAGGCTCTGCAGGGGGTCCCGTAGAGGAGAGGGGGGGGGGGGGTTACCCGGTCGGCCCGCCAGCACACGGCACAACACTACCGATAGGTAAGGGGTTGGGCTCGGAAAGTGAAACAGATTCGTCGCGTCAGATGGTCGAGTGGTGCGGGCGTCAGCGGCGTCAGCAGTCAGTCAGACGCAGTCAGAGCATCCCCCGCACAGCACGTCACTCATCCGTCGTAATAACAGGCATAACGATAACACCGAGCAACAGCAGCGGCAGGGAGAATACGGCACGGCAGCTGGCACGGCCCCGCTCACACACACACACAAGGTGGCCAACGGATTCATCCGCCCCCCCCCCCCTCAGCGCGGATTAAAACAGAAAAAAAAGGAAGATAAGAAAACGCCGTGGCGCAGCGAGGAGGCATGGGATTCGAACCCGCGAGTCGCGCACCCAATTCTCATTATCGCGCTGTCATCGCGTGGGGTTGTCGCGGTGCCGCGGCGCGCAGCGCATGCCTCGCGGTCCTTCGCCGCCAGAGGGCGCTGCTGCCGCTGCTGCTGCCGCTGCTGCTGCCGAGCCCTCTAACGGGTGCGCACACAGGCCTTTGGGCATCTACTGGCGTGCATAGCTCGTGAGCATACCGTCGCCGGGGCCGGGCGGGGCTGGGCGGGGCCGGCAGCCTCGCCCAGGTTCAGGTTCTGCTCCAGTAGATCGGCACGCTCCCTGCAGCCGCAAGCAGCCGCCGCAGCAGCCGCCGCAGCAGCCGCCACTAAAACTCGGCGCCGTGCCCGTTTTAAGAGCGTTCAGCGCTTATCAGAAAAGGGAGAGGGGCAGGGGGAGGGGGGGGGGGAGCTTTTAAAGAGCGCGGCTCTGTGCTGCGCGGAGCGCGGGAGCGATGTAAATGTAAAGCCGCCCGCGGGCGGCGAGGAGGGAGAGAGAGGAACGGGGAAGTCGCCGTCAGTGAAAATGACGCGGTGCTAACTTGGATGTGCACGACGACCGCCCTTCTGCACGCTCCTGTGTGCTACACGGCCACATTGCACACACACACACACACGATGCACTGCACGGGCATGGCACGTGTGTGTGTGTGTGTGTGTGTGTGTGTTCGCTTCCAGGAATGTGGCCGACATATCCGAGAAGTGCTCCTGCTGCTGCTGCTGAATGACTGCCGTGAGCGGACTAGACTGCGATTCGCCGTGTGTGTGTGTGTGTGTGTGTGTGCGCGCGCGAGAGCGAAGGAGGAATCAAGCTTCCAGTTTTCAAACACACAGCCCGGGGGGCGTATATGCGGAGGATCGCTGTTAGTGCACGCCGAGCACCGACATCACACAACCCACACGTCCACGTTGTGGAGGGAGAGAGAGAGAGAGAGAGCGAAAGCAAAAGAGCGCACAGCAGAGAGATCAAAGCATGGGTGCGAGAGAGAGAGAGAGAGAGAGAGAGAGGGGGGGGGGGGTGCAAATGGTCCAGCATCCGCAGCATCCCAGCAGCAGCAGCAAGCGCAGCAGCACCGGCAAAGCGTTATACTCGCGTCCATTCAGTCGCACCACAAATCATCTGTAAATTATCACGTCCCATTGCGGCCACGGCGCGGGAGAGAGAGAGAGAGAGAGAGAGAGAGAGAGGGGGGGGGGAGATCCACACGACGCAATCATTGGTATCACACACCAATCAGTGGAGAGGGAGGGGGGGGGGGGGGTGACGGTGGCCGTGGGCGATATCGCTTGTAAAGCCAAAGTCTCTTCGCCCTCTGCCGATCATTGCCAATGAGCCGCAGCAGCAGACGACGCACAAAAGAAAGAGCTCTTTTAAAGCTTCCATTTATTTTGGAACCTTTTTTTTTGGGGGGGGGGGGGGGGGGGGGTCTAATACGAATAAGAAATTATCACAGACTTGAATTTATAGCTGCTCGTCTTTGTTGTTCTATATTGCGATTTGCGGTGTGCAGGGAGGCGGGCAGGCGGGCACATCCTGGCCGATCCATACTGCGCGCCAGCAGAGCGGAGCGGTGCGACGCGGTGCGGTGTGCAGTGCAGTGCAGCGCTGCGTGCCGCGCCGTGCCGCCAGCACCTGACCGAGAGCCAAGAAGCGATATCTAATGAGCGACTTGCATCGGGAATGAGAGCGGGAAGGGGGGCAGGGCAGGGCGACCGGCGGGGCACGTCGGTCAGAGGCACGGGGCCGCATGGGGCCTAGCGAGGCGTACTGGTTCATACCGCTATATGCAGACACCCACCGACCGATCCGTGCCGCTCCACCGAGTAAACCACACACTACTCACACTCGCACACACACACTCACACACGCACACACACAGCATCCGGAGCGGCACGTCACGAAGAGGGTGCGGGCTGGTGCAGGCTATTGCTGTTGCGTGCAGACCGTCGTCTCCGGCTTCGTGTAGGTAGTATAGTCACTACGGGGAGCATCAAGTGCAGAGTGAGAGAGACGGAGGGAGAGGGAGAGAGAGAGAGAAAGCAAAGTCCGCAGTGGCAAAAGCAGTTCGTGTTGCTGTTGTCTTACACCGGCTGCTGCGGCTTGCCTTGTGTGCTACATGAAGTTCTACATCCCCAAGCACCCCCCCCCCCCCCGGCCCAGCAGATGTCCGACGCATCTGTGTGTGTGTGTGTGTGTGTGTGTGTGTGTGTGAACTTGGAGAGAAAATTCGCAAAGTCAGAGCTCATCGTGTGAAGGAGTGGCGATGATCGTTATGGCGCATCCGTCAGCCCTCGACGTTCCCATGCCACACACACACACACACACACACACACACACACACACACTACCTCTCTCTTTCACGCACACACACATACTCTCTTCTCACTCACACACCTGTGCGGCGTATAGGGTGCGGTACTCGACCCCGTGCTCGCCCCCGGCGCCGTCGCGTGCAGCACACACACACACACACACACACACGCACAGATTTAAACCCTCCCAAAACAGGCGGGGGTAGCTGAGCCCGCCGCGCATCACAGCGATTTGCATTCCTAATGCGGACGTGGATGAATGAATGGGGGAGGAGGGGGGGTGGTGATGAGGTGTGAGAGGCGCGTGTCGGTCGCGTGGCGGTCGCGTGCGCGTCACGGCCGGACGCACCCCCTCCCGGTAAGGCACGCACACAGCGTCACGCGTTGGCACGCCCGGTACATCACGCGCTGCGCACGCGCGCGCCGGACCGCGTCAACAAGTGGCTGCGGCGTTTTCACGCGCCGTCAAGCGGGGAGAGGGAGAGAGAGAGAGTGAGACGGCGAGGGGGAGTGATAGAGCACACACCTGTTGCGCACGCAGCTCTGCAAGGTCGCGCCGAGCCGCCAGCATGACACTCACAGGGGGTGCAATAATGGGACCTGCTGCTGCTGCTGCTGCCCCCTGGAACGCAGCCGCGTGCGACAGAGACAGAGGGAAAGAGAGAGAGAGAGAGAGAGAGAGAGAGGGAAAGAGAAAGACCCACCTCGTCACGCGGTGAGTAGGATAGAGAAGGGGATAACAGGGCAAGGGAGGGGGAGACTCGAGCCCGCGGCCGCCGTCCAAGTGCAAGGCCTGCGCGGGGACGGGGCGGTGCTCCGCTGCGGCCTGCACGCGCACCCGCGGTACGTACCGCCGCGCTCTCATTACCGGATGACGGCGTAATGACAATATCAGGCCTCGTTAAATGCAAATGGCGAGCGCATGCCGCCCGGCCGATGAGGCGGCCACTGGCGGCCACTGGCGGCCGCGACCAGGACATCTTCCCCCCTTTTGCCTCTCTCTCCCCCCCCTCTCTCTCTCTCTCTCTCTCACACACACAGCGGAATGTCAGCACTACGACGGAAAGCCAAGGGGACCCACGGGGCAGACTGACCACCATCACCACCGCCACCACAACCACCGCGCCGCCACACCGCAACTTGCATCCATTTTGCATCTATTTCTTTCTTTCTCATGGCACCGCGCGGCATTGTTCTACCCCCCCCCCCCCTTCTCTCTCTCTCTCTCTCTCTCTCTCTTCTGCCCCTCTCCGACAACAAAGACAGAGAGAGGAGGAGCACAACAGTATGGCCTAGGCCGGCGCCGACGACGCCCGACGTCCCCATACGCTGGCTGCGCTGTGAATATTCATCGTGGTCGTCTCGGCGTCGTCTGCTAACGCGTGGCTCTCGCCGTTATGGGTGGGATCGAAGATCGGCGCGGACGGTGCAGGCCTCTGAGGCAGACCACTGAGGCAGATCACTGTGGCAGACCTCTGAGGCAGACCTGTGAGGCAGACCTATAAGGCAGACCTCTGAGGCAGACCTCTGAGGCAGACCTGTGAGGCAGACCTATAAGGCAGACCTCTGAGGCAGACCTATAAGGCAGACCTCTGAGGCAGACCTGTGAGGCAGACCTGTGAGGCAGACCTATGAGGCAGACCACTGAGACGGTCAGAGCGCGGAGCAAGTGCACGTCCCCACCTGACGCATGTCTATAATATACTCACACATGCCAAGCTCTGGGAAAATAATAATGGAAATAAACGCGACACCCTCCGTGCTGTGCGGCGCTGCTGCTGCCAGAGCAGCTATGAGCGTTGTGCGTAATCGGTTTGCGCGATTAATCGCATATATCGTCTGATTTCCCGATTGGCACAGCGCTGTCTTTGCCATAGTGTCCGTGGGTGCCACGTGTGTGTGTGTGTGTGTGTGTGTGTGAGGGGGGCTGGCTGTGTGGGCCGCTGCGCCTCGGCAAAAGTGACACTCGGACGGACGTAATCGTTCCCGGACGATCAATCGGAATCGCAGAGGAGCAGCGGCAGAGGAGGGCGCGTGGGACAATAAGCCGCCTAGCTCCAATAGCGCCGCTCATAAACGGAAACAGAAATAATCTTTTCCCAGATTTATATTTTTTGTTTCGACCAAGCGCGGAAGAAAAATATAAGACAGTGAGTGTCGGCGGCACCTCGCGCTGCGGGAGGCCGCGGGGTGAGAGATTTCCATAACCTGGTCCAGTTCCAGTGGACGGCCTCCGGACCGGCGACAAAGTGTCAGGCTCCGCCGATCGGTCCGCTCTCAAGTCCGTCCCGTCGGCGCCAAGGATCGCGGCGCCTCACATCTGCGGTACTCACGTCGGCGTCGTGCAGCTGCGAGTAGACGTCCAGGGTGTCGAGGCGCACCGTGCCCTGGAAGGGGTAGACGACGGTGCCCTGCGGGATGCGGGCGTTGGTCCACACGGACACGGACTCCCGGTGCACGTCGTTGTTGTTGTGGTTCTTGAGGTACACGCCGTCCAGGGCGTCCATGCGGTCCGAGTGCGGCGACCCGGGCGAGGACAGCACCAGGGAGAACTCCTGGGGGATAAGCACGCACGTCTCCATGGCGGCCGGGGGGGTGTGTGTGATCGCGGTCGGAGGGTGAGAGTCCTGGGGGCCGTCACGCCGCGCCCATGCCGCACACGCACACACACACTGGGCGTGACACGCGCGTGACACACTCGCACTGCACTGTAACACTGGCACTGTTGGCACTGGATGCACTGGCACGCGTCGCTAGTCCTTGGTAATGACCTTGCCGTATCGCACTGCACTGCGCTCGCTAGCCAGGCCACTGTCCGTCGCGCGCTCCGCTAGCTCCGCTGCAGCCACTCCGTAGCCTTCTGGAGCTCCTTGACAACTGGCTGGGCCCGGCCTGCCTGGCCGGTACGGGCGCTCGCCGGCCCCCGGAGCTCTTCCTCCCCTCTCCTCCTCCAACGTGTGATCTTCAAGAAGCTACACGTTGTTTTGTTTCTTCTGCCGTCCGCTCCCATTCTCCCCTCCACGCCGTCGCCAGGATCGCAGGCTCTGTCCCTCTCGCACCTGCGCCGGCCCCGCTCGCCGCGTCTCTCTCGCTCGGCGCTCGGCTGCGGCCTCCCCGCCCGGCTCGGGCTCCGCCGCCGTCCCGGCTGCGCCCGCCTCACCTGCGCTCGGCTCGGCGCCAAGACGCCGGCAGCGAAGAAGGAAGGAGGGAAGCGGAGACGTCGAGGATGAAGAGGAGCGCCCAAGGAAGGAAGCGGTGGGCGGAGCCTCGCCGGCCTCACGGCCAATGGGGGCTCAGGGGGCGGGGGCGCGGGGAGGGGGCGCGGGGGCGGGCGCGGGGCCCTGCACCTGTGCAGCGCGGCGCGGAGCGGCGCGCCCCGGGCCATTCATTCTCCCGCCGTGATCGACTCCCGGCCGCCCCCTCCAGGAGTCCAGGGCCGCTCCAGGGCCGCTCCAGGGCCGCCCCGGCCACCCCTCCCCTCCGCGACAGAGAGCGGCCGTCCGTCCCGAGCGTGCAGGCCGTGGACAAGCAGAGCGACCTCCGCTAAAGGGTTCAGGGTTCGGGGCGGGTTCAAGGTCGGCCGAAGGGCCGAAGGGACGAGCCGGAGACTTAGACGCGCGGCAGCACAAGAGCGGCGCTCGTACGCGGAGAGCTCGTCGAGGGAAAGGGAACGCCCTACTACAGATCCCCTACGAGGCCGAGCGAGGCACTTACTTGCCCGCACCGGGAGCTGGCCGACGACAAAGTGAAGGAGCCGGTGTCGAAGGGGTCCGGCCGTGGCGGCCGGCGCACGGCCCGTGCAGCACAGAGGCAGCGGCAGCCAAGGCAAAACAATATGCGACTCTCTCAACTTTTTACTCTCGTTTTTCAGCCGAGGAAGTCGCAAATCCCCCTCGTCCCGCTGCCGCCGCTGCCGCCGCTGCCAAGGGCCCCCGGGCCCACGGCCGGCAAGGCTGTCCGGCGGCGAGCATTGTTCCCGCCGTGACGGATCCTTTGCGCGCGGCCGCCTCCGGTCTCCTCCGGGCTCCTCCAGCCGCTCCAGCTCCGACACTGCAGGAGGAATCCTCCCTGAAAACCTTGCATTTTTCTGCAAAGTCCCCCCGTCCCCGCCGTTCCCCTTCCCCCCTCCACGGCCCGGGCTCGGGCGGCGGCGGGTTTGACGGATTATCGGGGGACTCCGGCGACTCTGGCTCTGCGGCCCTCCTGCGGTCCCCCCGCGGTCCCCCTGCGGTCCCCCTGCGGTCCCCCTGCGGTCCCCCTGCGGTCCCCCTGCGGTCCCCCGGTCGTCACGACGACGGCGTCCCAATCCGCTTTCATGCCCCAGCGGCGTAACGCCCCCCGACGTGTTGGCAAATATCAGCCGGGGAGGACTCCGGCGTGGGCTGATCCGGGCGTCGCCTCGTCGCCGCGTCGTCGCCGCCGTCTAGGCGGTGTGTCGCGCCGGGGGCGCTCGCCGTCCCGCCGGGCCCCGGAGGAGATGAAGATGGCCTGCGCGCCCTAATGTCCTCGTAACGACCCCGGACAACGGAGCGGCCGGCCGGGAGCGAACGCCGACGACGATCTGTCCGAGACCACTCCACGCCGAGGTGGAGGTTCAGCAATGGCTCCCGAAAACGGACGCAAGTCGGGCACGACGACATCAGCGGGCCGCGGTCCTCTCGGAGAGGCGGGCGCCTGGGAGGTAGGCACCGGCCGGCCCGCACCACGCGGCTGTGCGGCGGGGCGGCCTACCCTGCTGCCGGCGGGCGCCCGGGCGGTGCAAGCCTAGGCCGGGCAGAAGCGTAAGTACCTTCCGCGGCGCCGCTGCATTCCGGTGGGAGGCCGGGCAGCGCGCGTTCGCCACGGCCGATGCGAATGATGAGCTTCTGCAGCGGCGAGGTGTCCGCCGGCCGTCTCGGTCTCGTCTCCGAGATTGTTAGCCGTGCGGATCCGAACGCACGCAGCGGCCGCGCCTGCATGCGCCCCCCGGGGCTCCCCGCCGCCGCGCCCCGCCGCCGCGCCCCGCCGCTAATCCCCACATCGCATGATCCGGGACGAGAGCGCCCTGTGATGTTGCTGCGGTACAGAGAGTGACTTGTAATGCCCCCCGCCCGGCCCCGCCCGGCCCCGCCCGGCCACGAGCCTGCGTCCTTACGATGTCATCAGAGCAGAGCGACAGGACGGCAAGGGAACGGCAGCAGCAACAACAACAACAACAGCAGGACGGCAGCGACGACGGGACGGTGTTTGTCGATCGGCACGGCACCGGCCTCGCCACGCTAATCACGGATACCACTACTGTATCCTCGTTGTTTTGCCCCAAGATAGCCGCATGCAAAGCCGGCACCCGCATCATATAATCCGAGACCGCGGAGCCGGCGGGGCGACGTCAAACACACACGCTAATAGCCCCACTTTGTAACGCACAAATAGATGCGCCGGTACCGTTCCGTCGTCAACAACTCCGGCAGTGGTGGTCACGGTGGTAGGAAATGGTCTTCCGCCGCGAGGAAGGATGAGCAGGGGAGCTCCACGAGCGGAGAGACGTCAGCGCGCGAGCAGCAAGAACAGGGGGAGGAGTGGTGGGTGCGCGGCAGTGTCCGTCATCCCGCGGGCTGGGACCTACTCACCTCGCAGCCGCGGCCCGCCGGCGCCCGCAGGCACGGCACGGCACGGCACGGCACGGCACTTCGGGACGCCCACAATGACAGTCCCGGGGGCGGACGGGGCGGACGTCGCGGTCAGCGGGGGGCCACCGCCGTGTATGTATATGATGCGGTCTGCAGTCAGTGTACCGCGTGCGCGGGTTTCCCTCCCGCATACCGACTCATCGAGAGTGATTGACACATCGATGGTAAAATGAATGGCGGAATGAAATACGGCCGAGGGACATTAATGATTCAACGAAATTTGTGATTGTAAAAATTAATGATTTTGATCGTGGTTAATGATTAGTTGTCAAAAATAACGACGAGGGAAAATTTTGACGAAATAAACAATTCTATTGAATTTCTTGAAAAAATGAACGAAATAATGCACGTGAATAAATAAATGAATGAATATGACCCCTCCTGCACGGGCCCCGGCTCCTAGCTGCGCTTAATGGCCGGACTAATCGGCACCATTACAGCGCAGCGGAGCTTCTAGAGAGCGGTACGGAGTGCGGAGTACCCCGCAGCCGTCGGGCACCGCCGCGCGCACCGCCGCCATACCGAACACGGCAGACGCCTGCCGGTGCTGCTGGAGTGGCGCCCCCTCCTCGCAGACTTGGCGCAGCCACACACACACACACACACACACACACACACACACACACACACACTGTGCAGAGGCCGAGCTCACACAGGCGGCCGCGGCGGCGGGGGAATTTATGGGTCCGATTTTGGCTTGAATCCAGTCGCCCTGGCCTGCGGTTTTATCAACATAAATCTCTGCAGCTCGATCACGGACGCGCTCTCCGCTGCTGTTAGAGGAAGGATCATTTCCCCCGATGCGATCCGACTCGACTCGACTCGGCCCGATCAAAAACTCGTCGCAGAGCAGAAAGTAGCGGCGGGAGCGCGAGGTTTATTACACCTGTCCCCCGCTGCACTCGGCTGCTGGCGGTGCCCTGGCGGTGCCCTGGCGGTGCCGCAGCGGCGCGGCCGGGCCCGCCGAGCCCGCCCTGGCAGCTCCGGGTGACATAGGGGTGGTCGTCGGGGTGGCCATCGCGAGGTGGTCGTCAGGGAGGCCTTTGGGGGCGTCATAGTCTCCACGCCGTCAATTTCATCGACGAAAAATCGGTCGCTGCACTTTTTTTTTTACAAACAAGTGTTTTTCTTTTTCGCTGTGACAGTTCGTCGGACAAACGGGTCGAAATTTATCTCCGATTCGTACTTTTATTTTTCATCATTTTAAAATTTCTGCGTATACATATTCGCATCGGCCCGCAATTTTCGCTGCTTGCTGCGGTGGCTGGAACAAAATGAAAAAAGAAGCAACATAGAAGCGGAGCGATGCGCGTATAATAATGTACCGGGTAAAGAGGCCGATAAAGTGGCGAAAATTTTGCATGATTGCTGGAAACGATCGGGCGCTGTCGGCCGCGGCCCACGCACGCCTCCTGCCGACGCTGTGGGCCGAGCGCCGCTCGCATAGATCGGGACGCAACGGCAGCAGCAGCAGCGGCGGCAGCGGCGGCAGCAGTGCGCCGGGAAATTGGGCCCCCACACGCGACGCAGTACCGAGAAGACGGGAGAATTAGAAACCGAGAAAAGCGCGTCCGTCACCGTATTCGAACCCGCGGTCCCGGCGGTGACGCACGGCTGTAGTTACGGGGGCTCGCCATATACCACGTCATAAACGCCGTGATGTGTGTCGTGTGGGGGCGCCGGCTGTAGTTACTCATCTTCGGTGGGGACTCCCTCGTGGCCGCCAGGCAGTCAGTCGGCAGCCGGCCTGCTGCACACAGACAGCGCCGCCGCCGTCCCGAACGCGTCGCGGCAGAGTTTGTTTCTCTGTGCACGCGGCCTTGTGTGCGCCGGCAACCTGTTCGGGGCGGGGAGGGGCTGGAGGCGCGGCGGCGGGGGAGGCGCGCAGTACCGTCCGGCGCACGCACCTGCCCCCCCCCCCCCCCTGACTCACCTGCACGCCCGCCTCTTCAAAACGACTCGCGAACTGATTTAAATCAGGCGACGCTCGGCTGTGGTATACGCCGCGCGTGCCGCCGGGGTATTATCGTCCAGGGCACACACGTGGCCGGCACGTGGCCGGCACGCGGCCGGCACGTGGCGGCACGCGGCGGCACGCGCCTCGGTATCGCACAGCACGCCGCGGCTGACCCCCCGGCTGACCCGCTCGCGCCGCCGCGCCACGCCCCCACCGCGGCCTCACGTGAAGCAGGCGCCGCGCGCCTCCGAGCCGCAGTGCCGCCGTGGCCCCGGGGGTCAAGCTGAGTCACTCTGCGGGGGCGGGGCGGGGCGGAGGGGGACCGGCACGCGAGGGAGAGAGAGAAGAGAGAGAGAGAGAGAGAGAGAGAGAGAGAGAGAGAGAGAGAGAGAGAGAGAAAGAGATCCGATGAGACACCGATACTGCTGCCGGTACGGAACGGTGTGTGGGTGGGTATTCAGCAGGTGCACCCAGGCAGGGCGGACAGCTCATAAGGTACCTGAGTGGGTACCTCTGCGTATACCTGGTACCTGTCCGGCTGAGTGGGCTTGGCGCCGCCGCCGGCCGTCGGCGTCTGCACGCGCGCGTGTGTACTAGATGAGCGCGGTACAAGCCTGTGTGTCACTTTATGTGTCATCGGTGTTATGCCGCGCTTTGAGCTGCTCAAAAACAGGAACAAACATTTTTTTATCAAGCACAAAACTTTTGAATGAACAATTTTGATCGACAGGTAAACACACGACGTGGTGCTAAAACTGCTCCATTTACCTTGTGTTTTTCATTCTTCGATCAATTATATCACTCGAAATAACCCAACACACACACACGACCGATTTACATAACACACACACGCGCGCGAGCGCACGTACACATTACGATCGTGTCGCGTGCTGTGTGCTAGTGGGCTGATCCAATGCATAATGCTGATATTATTGTTGTTTAATTCCCCTCTTCGTCACGTCGGCGGCGGTGGCGAGAGACTCATTGGCGGAGCGCGTGCCGAAGCCACGTGGCCAAGGTGGCGGGGCGTGGCGGGGCGTGGCGGCGGTGGGCGCTACAAGGCCTTCCCGGGGCGCTACCGGTCTATTAGCCACAACCCGGCGGCCACCAGGCGGCCGCAAGGCGGCCACAAGGCGGCCACCGTGGACTGCCTTATCCATCCAGCGACAGCGGCCATCACGGCCTGGCTGGGGGAGCGGCGCGAAGCGGCGCGACGCCGGCCAGTTAGTTAACGATGATAGGATGACAACGCAGCCATTGCCACGCACTGTTAGCGCGTGCTCGTACCCTCTCTCTCTCTCTCTCTCTCTCTCCTTCCCAGTGGCGGCGGTCGGGCTGTGTGCGAGAAGGACAAGACATTTGACTGCGGTAGAGCAAGAGGGATTCGCCCAGGCATCCCTATCCCTGCACTGCTGTAGTCAAATGGGGAGTCCCGTCTCTGTCGCACATGGCCGGACACCACTGCTCTCTCTTTCTCCCTCTCCTGCTGCCTACCTCCCAGGCGCTCACCACCTGCCCCGCTCCCACACGCGTGACTCACACACGCGACAACTAACTCGGCCCGCTCCCGAGAACCGCGCGACACACAATAACATAATTCAGGTCCATCTGCTACACCTCAGCGTAATGAACGCCGCATTACAAGATAGTGAGTGAGCTGCGCGGTGAATCACAAGTGCGAGGACTTGAAAAGAAATGCAGCTCGACCACTATGGTAGTGGTAGGTAGGCGGTATACCCGCGATGGCTCAAAAAAAAAAAAAAAACTCGCTCAAAAATGCTGCGTGATTAACCCATTGAGAAAAATCATCCGGATGGAATTTGGACGGGCGGAGATTTGCCATAGCGAAGCAGAGAACACACGCCGGCCAGTATTAATAGCACAGTCCGGCCACGTGCTTGCTCTGGAATCGATGCTCGCGGAATAACATTTAATGGAAGCTCTTGTGATCGACCACAGCAGCGCGCCACGCCCCGCCTCATCGTCTTGGCTTTTTTTTTACGCAATCATGCCTCTCTCTCTTTCTGTCTCTGTCTCTCTATGTGTCCGTCACAGAAAAATCGGGCAGTCGGTAAAAACACACATACACACACACTCGCTATAACATGTGTGGAGGAAAAAGAAGAGGTAAAGACTATAATCTGTACGTCATTGGCGGCCAGGTCTGAAGGTGACTGACGGGTGTCCCATACCAGCGCCGCCGCGCGCCGCGTCGTGTGCGCGCGGCTGTCGGCCGGACGGAAGGAAGACACGGCGCTGTTTGGGCGCCTCGCGTCATCCTTTCATGCGGAAACGTGGCTTCGTCGCTTACATACGTTTGATTTTATAGAAACATAATATAGGGTTTACATACTTCTAAATTTACGAGAAGTCTCTCATTTGCCACAAAAGCGTCGTACCGTCATTTTAAAATTGCAATTCATCTTAAAGAAACAATTATCACATATTTTTTCTAGCGTCCTTAAAAAAAAAAACAATTTTACACTTATTTTTGTCCCAAAGGGTGTATCTTGGTATAAGTATTTTTGTCGGGGTGAAGGACTCCGTGCAAAACTATTGCCGCGGTAGGCGTCCGTGGACGTGTGACGCGCCACAGATTTCCCCCTGGCTGGACATAATGACGCGTCTGTAATCTGACATGTCGAGAGGAGTGTGAGCGGACCCCCGGCAGACCCACAGCGGAGCCCCCAGCGGACCTGCCGCCGCGGACTGTGTCCTGCGCGTATTATTTCTGTAAAATGCTGCCGGCCCGATGGCGGCTGCCAGATTGGCGAAACTATCTCGTCATTATGCATGGGAGTCGGCGCTGCCCCCACGAACGACGATTTGATGGATGGCCGACAAGAACGTCGCGGCGACTTCGATTAGCGAAAATAAGATTCCCCAAGAAACAGGGCGTCGTCGTCGTGTTATTAGAAGTTTCCCTACGCGGACTACACTTCCTCCCTATTTTCCGATCTCCTCTCTTGCAGCCCGGCCTTGCTACATTTTATCCACACTAAAGCCGTTGCCGTTATTTCAAACGCCGTGTGTGTGTGTGTATGTGTGACGCTAGAAATGCGTCCGGGCGGCCAGCGGCTGCATAGCCGGGCGGTTATACGGCCGAAAGTCTGGCCGCCGCGGCTCCCGTGTGTGTGTGTGATGCGCTCTACAGCTTCATTGAAACAGGGTGGCGGCTGTTGCATAGGGCGGTTTTGTGGGCCATCAACGGCGGAAAGCAGACGACTTCTTGATGGATTACAATGTCTCCGCGCTGACGAGTTCGTTTCCGACGGAATAGGCCGGCGTCGTATACAGTGGGCGCAGACATTACCCGCGGGAGGGGTTAGGGTTGTCGCGCCGGCCGGCCGGAGCGCGGCGGCGCGGCGGCGGCAGCGCCTCGCAGCGGCGAGAGGCTACACTACAATGTTGCAGCCGTGCGAATACGGGCCGTGAGGACGTGCGGACAGGCGAGCTTCCGCCGGAACTGCGTGCCCGTGATTGCAGTGTTCAAGCCCTCCGCTTCCGCGTCGACCGATTAAACACAAAAACAAGCGGGTCGGAATAGAAATTGATACGTTACTCACACAGCAGTAGCAGCATTCCAGATTAGAGGGGGATTTTATTCCTTTTGGGCGGTATAGAGGGTCATGACCATCACAGCATTGTGTCGAAACAAGCAGGGAAGGCCACCCGGTTTGATTATATTGTTGTGTGTGTGTGTGCGTGCGTGCGACACCGGCCCCCGTGACTAACTGAACGCAGCTAGGCGTCGTCACAGGTGCCACTGTCCTATCAATGTCCACTGCCTGCAATAACGCCAGAGGGAACGAGGGGCCATAACAATAAATGCCGATCCCAATTCTAGTCGTTCCTTTCGCCCCGGCGGGCGGCGGTGGCGGCGGTGGCGCTGGGCGCGCTGAGCCCGCCCCGTCCCCAGTGGCGGTCTGACTGAGCAGGAGGGAGACGGGACGCCCCATTTGACTACACAGCAGTGAGAGAGAGAGAGAGAGAGAGACGCACGGCCGCTGATCACCATACGTCGGATTTTTATCTCATCGGAATGTCACTTTTATTGTGAGGCGTGAAGTGAGGCCGTCGTTTTGGTTGGCGGCTGCGCTGGCTGCGCCGGCTGCGCTGTTGCTCCCCGCGCGGGTCGGCGCGGGGTTCGTGCTCGCTAATGTGTGTTACGGGGCGGGCAGCGGCTGCAGCGGCCGCAGCAGCCGCAGTGCCACACATCACCGCCGCGCCGCCTCCTTGCGCCGCACTGGAATGCGCCCGGTGCGATTCAGTGCTCTGTTCCCTGCCAACGCCGCGCCACGCCCGCCGCGCGCGGTTAGATTTCAGGACGAACAAGAAGAAGACGAGGTGCGACGCTGTCCTCGCGGGGACAAGTGAGTACAACATGGACACGACGGCACTCGCTCCATGTTTTTATATGCGCGGAGACGGTGTCTCTACATGGCCGGCTACACGCGTCCCGCTCTACAAATCGCGCCCGCCGCCCGACAGCGTGCCGCAGACACGGTGCCAAACAGTCGGAGCTGTGCAACACCACTGACAATGAGGACAGTCATCATCATCGTCGCCCAATCTTTGCACAACAATATTGACCGTACACGCAGCGATTCAAACCCGACTCTTCCTAAAAATTGGGGTCTAATTTAGATTCACATAACTTAAGTATAATGTGTCCACCAGCGTATCAGCAGCAGACATTATGTGCCATGGAATCCTGGCGTCACACTGATAGTAGCTCCCACGACCTCACATCCTTACTGTGAGGTCAAGTTTTTAAGGCCAACTTCTCGATGGTCTGCCAACCTTGGCATAACCTCCCCCGCCCTCCACACGCGGAGCCTACATAACCTACCCAACTGCTGACCTAATCGCTCGTGGGGTTCATTCACTGCCTGACAGCAGTCCGCGCGCGACGCCACGTTTTCGCTTCCTTTTTTCGCGGCGCTTTACGCGTGCGCTCGCCGCGTCGTAAAAGTCGTCCCCCTGACGTCACCCGAGATGGACGAGGACGTCCGCGGCAATTACGGACACGCACGCAAAGTACTTGTGTGTCTCTCTATTTATTTATACAGCCGGCGCGGCAAAATGTTGCTGTCAATGAGCAGCGAGTTCGAGAGCCGCATCGGGAAGCGCGCGCGCGCACTGTCCATTATGGCGTGAAGTATGCGGGATTTGCATGCGCGGCGTACTTCTCTTCCTCTTTCCCCTTCATCTACCGTCATTCCGCAGACACATTACTGCGGTTCCGAATCACCAGACCCGCCGGACACCTCGCGATATCATTGCAGCACCAACGGGTTTGATAACAGCGATTTGCTTTGTTGCGCACAGTTGCGTCACCATTGTGTTCCGCGGCGGTGATCCGTCATCGCGGCGGACAGGTGCGACAAACGCGGCCCGACCTTCGCCTTCACCTGCTTCAGCAGCGCAGCGGCGCTCGGTACGCGCTACACGACATTCACCTTCTCACACACACTGATAAGGATCCTCTAGGGCAGGTATCAATCACACTCACAGACTGCCACACCCATGTCCGCGTACGGCACGGGGTACGTGTGTTACACCACTACCTGTGCGCAGATACCCCAGTGATATGCAAATCGTCATCCATCGCCGAGCTGCCGCAGCGCCTGCACTAAGGAAGAGTCATAACAGTCTTGTGTGAGCACCGCGCAGGACAGCCTCTGTTGCAGGGAAACGCGGGCAAGGCGCCCACCGCTGTGCGGAGACTGGTTTACAGACCCCTCTACTACAGCGGAAGACCCATGCTTTGTCCCGGAACAGCTTCCTTTTCCTCATTACATTTGCCCTCTTCTCGGTCTGGTGGTGGTCTCGTCTTGCCTTTGCCTTTCTAAATCCCTTTTGCTTGCTCATGGAGCCGACGACGGCAATCATACGGCAAGATCTCGTGTTCGACCCGCGGCACTCGCTTGCAATATATCCTCACCTAGTACCCTAAAAAAAGGCCAACTACAAGGAGATGTAATTTGCTACTTTACTTACCGTTTACTGCACCGAGGCTGCGAAGCATGCAGATGACCGAGTGAGGGGACGAGGTCTGCAGGATCCGTACAGGCTCCCTAGAGCCCAGTCCATCAACGCTGCACCAGCGGGAATGCACATGCGTCTCACAGGTTTCCACCCAGCGCCGATTTCACTTCTGCTTTCGTCCAACGCGTTTTAGCACGGCTTGCGCACCCACGTCGAGAGCGATATGCGCCGTAGGGGCCATTGTCTCCGTGAGAACGACGGACGAGAGCGAGAGAGGCGCCTCCCCGGCAGCGACTCAGGACTAGCAAGGCTCAGCACCTTCCTCCAGTAACTGGTATTGTTCACACTTATCAAAATTGACTTCGGGCCGGGCGTGCGAGTCCTGGGTTAATTTTGCCTCATTCATTCGTCCTTCTTATCTTAAATTCGAAAATATTCCGCCCGTCCGAACAAACTGATGTAGCTCTGGACAGGTATATGAGGCAATATGGGGGAGGCCCTGCTGCTGGTATTTATTGGTCAGTGGGTAACCATTCGGGTGTTTTCGCCCGGCGGATCATTTCCTCTCTCTCTCTCTCTGCCGTGGGAGTGGGTGGCATCCGTCCGGAGACAAGTCCAGTAGTGACTCGTCCAGTAATTAAACGATTGTGGGGAGAATCATAAAGGAAGCCGGGTATCGGGGTCTGCTATAACGTCGGATCGGCCCCACGACGGCATCCTCCGGGGAGGCGGAGGGCAGCAGGGGCCGGGCCCCGATGGCTGCGACAGATAACGCCTTTGCCTGCAGGCCACACAATGTGTCACTACCTGGAGGCTGCGACAGGTCGGCTGACCAGACAGCATTCGACACGCAAGGGACACGCTGGCGCCAAGAGAGACCCCCCCCCTCCCCCCTGCCCTGCTGTGAGGTGGTCGGGTGCACCCACCCACCACCGAAGGTGTCACGGGTCGGACTGCGTAGACCGGGCAGGTGACATCTCAGTTATAGCCGACGACAGGTGCTACTACTACTCAGTGCCCCCGCAGTTTTTCGGGGCAGGTGCAAACGGGCTGCGATGCGGTATCTTTTCGCTTGCAGCAGCACAGCCTCCAATTACGTCACGCGACGCGCACAGAAAATGAGAAGCCGTCCAGAGGCCCGCGGTGGTTGTTTAGTGTCGACTGCCCGCGCAATCGCGGACCGTCCCTCTACGCGCGAAACTCATATCGTGGCCGCAGTGCGGCCCCAGGGGACGGCTCGCGAGGGGGCGGTGACAAAAAAGCGGCGGCGAACGACAAGGCGGTGACCAAGGCGGCGGAGGGGAAGACAAAAGACGGGCGGGATGGTCGTGTTTACAAAAGGATTCGGTCCCATTTGACTGGTTTCGGTGCCGCGCGGCGCCCTGCTCGAGTTTCAGAGCACAGAATAAGTCGCAGCGAAGGGATGGAGGAGTGCACTTCTAGGAACCGATAGAAGCCGCATCCTCACCTGAGGCTTGTTTCATTTCGATCCGGATTAATAGCTCGAACGCGGCACCCACTGTCGTGTCGACTCCCCCATTTCGTCGTCCCAGTAGAAGTGATGGAAAGGGTGGCGGGTGCGCCAGGAAGCCGAGACGCCCACCTTTAGCGAATTAGCAAACAACGCAAACAGTCGGTAAAAAAGACGCAGAACCAGGACAACAAACAAAGGCAAATCCAATAGCCTTTACGGCTTGAGCTTATTCATAAGCAATCTTGGCAGGTTTACCGCGCCCGCCGGTCTACGAAGCATTTGGCCCCTGCTGGGTCGAATTACGCACACCCCGCCGCCGCAGACATTCGGCCCCTGCGTCACGTGGGTAACGCGGTTTATTGTTTCGATCTCGTATGTGAAAAGGAGGGGAAAGCTACATCAGGCCTTTTATTCGGATATCGATGCCACCTAGACACACGAGCCCTCTGCGGTCGTAACAGCACACACCTCTTGTGGTCGTGGACCGCAAATAGACTGAGTTCGGCCCTTTGTCTAACAACGAAGGGCGCATACATCGATACCCCACGTTTTCCTGCCCCCCTCAGTCTCTTCGAGTAAGACTTCCTCGCAGGTGCTGAAATAGTAACAATACGTCAAAATTCAGCAATTTTTTTCCCTGTTAGGTCTTGGATGGATATGGATACCACATCTATTCACTGACCTCTTCCTAGTCCGGTGCCATGCGCTAGTAGCACCAACCTTCTTGCCGAAACGCGAGTGGGCGTGGCGCGCGCTCCCTCTAGAATGTGGATGAACGTGGAAAACCGCAAAGCCGCACGGCCCCTCCCCCTCCCTCCCCGCGGTGGGTGTTGTTTACCGTCGGAATGTGGGGCTGCGGCTGCCTTGCCGACTGACCGCTCCTTGCCACGCGCCCAACACATGTAGAACAAAGGGGTCGTCCCTAAATTTTCGACATTCCACGATCGATTTGCGGAATGCGGAATTTCGAACGACTCAAGGCAGGACGCAGGCCGAACCATAGAGCAAGCAGTGTTACGCGTAGCTCTTGTTGGACCGAGAAGTATGCAGGATCAAAGAAGACCCTCCCCCTCCCCTGCTACTTTTGTTTCCAAGCCGCGGCCGTCCCGCGCGTTCAAGTCACCGCGGCAGCCGGAAAAAAAGTGGACGTGAAGACGGCGCGATAGTATCGCGACTAATGCAGTGATTTAAACTACGTCGAACGTTTTTTTTTTTGCCCGCCTCCACAGGCGTGAATGACTCTTCCGTACGCGGCGACAGTGGCCCCTCCCATTTGACTGGACTGCCGTACAGTCACTCATTAGTGATCGGCTCCGCAATGGGGGACCCGACGTCGCCTTAACTCTCGCGGTACCCGAAGCGTTGTACGTTTTTATTGAGGCGAGCCACCCGTGAGGCACCGGGGCCATAAGCGCCGTGTGTGTGCGTGTGTGTGGCAGTGGACCAACAACCGAACCGACCGCGCACATCGGACAAAACAGCTTCCTGTTTCCCGTTCCGTGAGGCTGGAACAAGCGTGTTCCCTGGAAACGACCTGGAGCAATATCAGTGAGAGGCCTTCGCCGGCCTCCTGGAGGCCCGGGGGCCCCGGGGGCCCCGGAGGCCTGCGGAGGTGCGAGGGATACTCCGGCGTGTTGTCGGCGGCTGGATCGGCATACAGATGATGAGAGCTCTAGAAGAGTATAGAGTCCTCGGCCTCGCCGGTTTTTCGGCCCGGTCCCGCGCGGCATAGGCGGTAAAGAAGAGGAGGAGGAGGAAGAGAGAAAGACTCAACAGTCAAATTACGGTGTGTTATTAGGGCCCAAAGCGGTACACGGGCCTAAACACCGTGTTCGGCGTGGCAAGCCTGTGATTGGTCCGTGTGTAGCAGTGACTGCGTATAGTGACGGGCGCCGCGCCGCGGGGGACAACTATGGCACTATGGCGGCCAGAGGCGGACAGATGCCGCCGGCCAGCTATGTGGCGTCTGCCTTCCGGTGGCCTGCCCGCCGTCCCGCCCCATCCTCTCGCCCGGGGGCCAAAACCAAGAGCCCTCTGAAAAACGAAAACAAAAAGAACTGTAAGAAACAGTAAGAATTTTCTCGCACGAAAAACGCAAACGCCAAACGCCATAGCCATGGCCGCTCGCTCTTAGTTTGCCGGGCCGGGAGTAAGTCGGCGACGGTGCTGGCGATGTCAGGCGGCGCGGAGACCTGTGCCTGTTCCTGTGTGCCACCGTCCTGTCATAATGTCACCTCCTCCCGACTGTTGCTATCACAGTCGGGCGATCGCAGTCATCCCCCACCGCGCCCCTCACGAAGCGTCGCTCGCGGATTCGCATACGGTCCCCGCATGTAATAGGGTGGCAGTGCGGCGGCTCGTATAACATGCCAATCGTGCCGCCCCTATCTTTACTGCGGACATGCCTCGGTACGGTCGTCCTCGGCGCGGAGGCGAAATCTCGTCATCGCGGCGGCGGTGGGGAGCCGCGGGGCGGGAGAGTCGCGGCGGAGTCCACGGGATCCACGGTGCAGCCTGCCACCACATACAGGCACAATGACTTCCCGTAGAGGGGTGGATTAGAGAAACTCGCCGAGAAAGTGTGCGCGCGCATGTGTATGTGTGGGTGTGTGTGTGTGTGCGGGATGTGGTGCGAAATGCGGACGCGGCCACTTGACACACCATCATCGTTTTCGAAGCGCGCGACATTTTAGTCTCCATGACGGCCGCGGGGACCCGCGCGGACCGCTCCGCGCTGCGCTTGCCAAGATGTGTCCGTCCTGCCGGACCAGCCGGACCTGCCAGCCCCGCCCCGGCCGCCCCGGCCCCGGATCCGGAGCAGCAAGGGTGTTAGTCGTTGTTCATTTGCCGCCGCCGCCGCTGCTGCTGCTGCCTACTACATGCAGGATATGCCCCGGCCACATTAGCGAGACCGCTTGCTGGCACCGGCCGAGCTCGGCCTGCCGCCGCTGCTGGCTCCGGCGGGCTCCGCGGCCTCTGCCGTCTCACAGCGAAAACTGGACGCTAACCGGCTGGGCTGTGGCCGGCCCTGCCCCTGAGTGTCGTGGTGGTGGCGGTGGCGGCGGCACCTAGACCACGCCCGGACCGCTGTGCCACCACCACAACCGCCGCCGCCGCCGCCGCCACGCCCCGCGGCCAGCGAACCTGCGCCAATCACCTCCGCGACCAAACAACTTTGCGGTTATTGAAGCAGCAGACTCCGGGTGCGGCGCGGGGCGGCGCGGGGCGGCCAGCCTGTCGGCCTAGCCTGTCCTGCGCAGCCCCGCGCCGCCCCGCGGCCAGGGTCTAGGTCTAGGCCTAGGCTGCACGGGCGGCGGGTCGTGCGGGCGCCGTCGGCAGAGTACTGCATGCGAGAAAGCGGCGGGCGAACGGTTGTTGGCAAGCCGGCGACAGCCGCTGCCGGCGGTGAGCTTTCCCGGGCCGCAGCATTATGCTCGGGACAAAGTGGGAGCACAAGCTGTGCTTCGGGTGGATCTGTCTCACCCGCTCTCCGTCCGTCCTCGCATCGCTTCATCTCACTCTAGACCCTTTGAGGAGCGGCAAGTGCATATGGGAGTTATTGGGTTATCTGGGTGCGGAGCGCAGCGGAGAAGTCAACGGCGTCTCGGTCTGTGGCGCTCGGCGTGGGCTCCGCCGGCACCCGGGGGCCGGGGGGTTGCTCCCCTGGGCCCTCCGGGCCTCCAGCCGCACCGCGGCCCGGACGTCGTCCCCCCGCACGTCACAACAGTTCCACGCCGCCACCGCCACGCTGCTCCGCGCTGCGCCTCGGCCGCCGCCGCGGACCGCTAGGCGCGGCCTGCGTTTTGGCCCCCGTCCAGCCGGCTGTTTGATCTAGCGGTGGCGTTAGCGGCGTCGGCGGCGACAGCGACTGCCAGCGGCCGACGACGGAGCGACCGCGGAGGGGAGGAAAAAGTGGACGGTGAGCACTGTACGGTTCTCCCCTTCCATCCCCACCGCTGCAGATCTCTCTCTCTCTCTCTCTCTCTCTCTCTCTCTCTCTCTCTCTCTCCCCTTTCTCTCTTTCTCGCCCTGTGGCGGGCGGGTGGGGTGCGGCGGGACGCTCGGGGACGCTCGTATTACCCGCTGCCGGTCGCGGTCAAGTTCACGCTTCGAGTCTACCGCCGCAGCCACGGCAGCCGCGGCCACGCCCAGCGCGGAGTCGTTCCCCGCGGACAGCAGTGGGACAGGTGCGGCGGCAGCGTCGCGGCGCGAGCGGTAAAACTCTCGCCAGTAAAAAAGGAAAGAAAAAGGAGCAAACCAGAAGTGCCACCCAACTTTTTTTTTCTTCTCTCCTCAGCTGCGTGCTCCATAGTCAATCTCTTTTCGACATTCCTGACGTCAAAGCGCGCGCTCGCGCGCACGCACTTATATAGGCAACGACGCCGGGTAGTAGATAAATTTTTCGAACGGCGGCGTCGGCGAGGGACGAAGGGGGGGGGGGGGGGAGGGGGGGGTATGAGAAATATCGGTCGGCACGGACAGCCGTCAGCGGAGAGCCCGCGGGGCCGGCCGCGGCGCGAGATTGGCGAACAACCAGAGAGGCCGAGGGCCGCCGAGGGCCGCGCTCGCCGTCCGTCACGGACGGGGTGCGCGGCGGCGGCGGCGGCGGCGCATCCATCAGAAGCGGTCACGGCGGTCACGGCCCGCGCACCCCGCCGGCGCCGCCGCCGCGCGAGGCCCCGCGGCACCCCGTGCTCGAGCGCCGCCGCCGCGCCGCCGCGCCATGGCACTGCGCGCGGAGTGACCGCGCCCTAAGTGGCTGTCAGCGGCGGAGCACCGGGGAACAACGAGCGGAATGCAGAGCAGAGAGCAGCCCGCCGCCGCCTGCTGCTGCGCACCGCCCTGCCGTGTGCACTGATTGCAGTTCGGCCGCTACCGCAATGTGGATGTGAATGCGTGTGTTTGGGGGGGGGGGGGGGGGGGGATGCATGGGACGAGTGGTATTAGGCAGACACATGTACACATTCACGCACGCATACGCGCGACAAGGAGAGCATAGGGCCGCACGTGCCAACGAAATATTTAAAAGAAACAATAGTAATGGGAAAATGTCCCGAAAAATACAGAGCACTTGTTCTAAAGTATTTCCTCGTGCGTCGCACCACAGGGTATAATGAAGGAAGTAAAGTCTGGCGTGTCGCGTACTTGCTGTACACGCGGCGTCCGTGGACAGGCCGTGGAGTGGAGTGAGTACATTCGTACATCAGAACACACACACACACACAGACGCACACACACGCGCGCGCACGCACACCACTACTTGCGTTTATACACAACACACCCAATGGGACCCCCCTTTTTTTTTTTAGATTTTTTCTTCCCACCTCGCCCATTTTCTCTCTTTTGATCCCGCGAATCAGACACGACATGACGTGACGGGCGGCCGGGCGACGTTCTGCGGTCCGCCCGAACGGCGGCGAATGGCGAGGCGAGTTGTAGTACTACGTATACGAGACTCTGATCCGATCATCAGCAGCGTGTGTCGTGTTGTTAGAGCTCCGGCTTGTTCATCGAATTTCTCGGGTGTAACGTGAGATCCCGAGCCCGCGGTGCTCACGTGTGTTTCTTTAATTTTTCGGACTGATCTTTCTTCTATGCCACTCTTTTTTTTGTCTTTTTCTGAATAATGTATATCGCTGAAAAATTTCTGACATTTTTATTATTTTTCCAATCCAAGTTTTTTTTCGTGTGAGGCACCCCTTGTCGACCCGACGGTGACCCGTCGCCGCCGATCGCCGCCCGACCTGACGACGCCGCACTTCACACGACTCACACAAAAGGTAGAAAACTCCGGCGCGGCGCGGCGGCGGCGCTGCTGTGACTTTTTCGTCGCCGTCGTCGCTGCCACGCCGCCCTTCCTGAAAACGGAAACGAGAGCTTGGCTTGCTCGGCTCGCTCCGCCTCGTCCGTCCCATGTCGCTAAGTGGCTGGGAAGAGGCGCCGCGCCGCGTCGCATGCGTCAGGCCGTGTCGTCCCGCCGCCGCCGTCCTTTCGGCGCTGTAATTATTGCGAGTCGCGCCGCTGCCGCCGCTGGTGCCGCCGCCGCTGCCGCTGTGTGGTCCACTCGCGGCCAGGCTCGCGACTGCGGGCATGTCGCGCTCAGGGTACGTCGCACGCCTGCGCGCCTCGCGGAAAACGGCGCAAACATCGCCGCCGACGGCGAACGTCAACGACACGATGAGCTCGCCCGGATACTTACAAGGTCAGGCGGGTTCAAGTACCGAGCCGCTGCCGGCGCTGCTCGTTGCCGTGAGGACCTGCAACTATACATTCGGTTTACGTAATGAGACCACACCGAGGCTGCGCGGCGGCCGCGCGAGCTGCTGCTGCTGCTGCCGCCGGAGGAGCGTGGCCGGCACACGCTCGCGGAGGCTGCGCACGCCCGCCCGGCAGGCCGCGGCGGCGCCCCGGAGCCACCGCAGCACGCCTGTTGCGGCACGCCTGCAGCGATTGGAGACTCTTTAATTACGGGCGTGTTTTGTCCGGCCGGCCGGACGGATGCGCGGGGTGCATGCTCCAGCCGTGCCGCGGGCCAAAGGATGCTGGCCGTGCGCTCCGAGGGGCTTCATCGGCGGCCTCCGGGCCTCCGGGTGGTGACCGCCGACGACGACCGCCTATGGTCGCGGCGACGACACGCACCGCAGACACGCACGGCCGCCGCGGACAGAGAGCCCCACGGAAGGAGAGAAGGGAAAAGAAAATGGTCCCATTTCAAGCATTGAACGTGGCGACCGAAAATTTTGTTGGTTCCTGGAGAGCGCGCAAAGGGCCGTCTTATCTGCGAAAAAAAAAAGGGTTTGATTGTGTGTCGGGGCCGGCGAGGCGACACGGTCGTTTCCTTCCCGATGAGTTAGAGCGGCGGGACGCGGGATCGGGTCCGGCCGGCCGGCCGCTGCTGCACTCACGTTTACATCCACATCCCGGTTCGCACCCCGGCAGTATAACAGAGGAGCGGCCCGTTCAAACACGCCACGGGCCATACGGCTGCCGCCGGTCCGGTGGGAACCTCGACGCCGGCCGGCGTCAACTTGCCGCACCGAAACGCTCTTTTCGCCGCTGACGCCGGCGGCCATGCCGGCCCGGCCCCCGCCGGTCCCACAGGCAGCGCGACGCGATCCGAATCACTTTGGGAATTTAATGGTTTCGACACCGCCGCCGCCGTCTCCCGTCTCGCAGCTCCTGCCCCGCACCCTTGCGAGTGTGGCCCGCGGCGACGCGCCTCCGGGGCCTCCGGGGCATTCGCCGTCCCGCCCGGAAGGTCCCCGCCGTCCCCGCGCGCGGCGCCGCCCAACAGGAGCGCCAAGTAGTGGTAGCAGAGCAGCAGCAAGCCGTCCACGCCACGCACGTGGTGGCGGCGCGGGGCAGTAGCCCGGGGATTATTCAAATGGCAGCACACACACACACACACACACACACACACGCGCGCGCGCGCGCGGCCAGGGTGCGATGGACCTCTCTAATTGTGCGTGACCAACAGGTGTCTTCCAGATCACGCTATACGCACGCGGCTACCGCAGGTCGCCGGCCGCCGCCGGCCGCTGCCTCGCGTCGTCCCCGGCGCACCTCCTAGGAGCCGAGCCGACTTCGAACACGCGACCTGCTGCTGCTGCTGATGCTGCTGCTGCTACGCCCTGCGGACCCAGACGCGTCCGCGCATCACACGACTATGCAAAACTCAGTTCGCGCCGCGGTTATACCGCTTTTCAGTCTGCCGCCTTGTTGGTCGGGTACAGCAAGTGCTATGATCCTATACGGGTACTGCAAGCGCAAGTCGGCCAAATTTTAGGAGGAGTCTCCCGGCATCCTAAACAAACGTTCCAATACGTTGCCATTAAGTAGCCACTCTTTGGACAAAGCTGTATTCATTTTGGCAGATGAATGGCTGTCTTGTGCGACGCATGGAACGGGCCGTCATGTGCGCTGTCGCCGCGTTCGAGTAAGGCGTTCCCGAGGGATGCCTCGACGGGGCGGCGCGTCGGCTGTCGTGCGGCACTGCTGCCGCGCTGCTGCGGCGCTGCTGCCGCCCGGTAGCCCAGGACGGTAGCGGCCGGTAGCCCCGGAGCCCCGGACCCCTCTGGCAGGCAGCCTCCCGGTGGCACGACCGGTCGGACAGAGCGCGCTGTCGCGTGGCCAAGGGCCTCACCGCGCTGTGTGCGTGTCTGCGGGCGCGCGCGCGTGTGCGTGTGTGTGTGTGCGCGTACTGAGGGGGGCGTGTTCGGCTGCCCTTGCCTAGGGGCTGTGGCGTTGGTATCGCCACGGTGGCAGGCCTGTCAGCCTCACGAGGGGGGGGGGAAGGGGGAGAGAGAGAGACGGGAAGGCGGAGAGGGAGGCGGAGAGATTGATGGATTGAATTTTTGCTCGAAGTTGACACAAAAGAGACTAATAAGTCCCACAAAGCACAAGTCCCACAAAGCTTACATTTGAACCATAAGATACGGTTTAAAAATTCAAAGCTCAAACGCAAACAAACAGAAGTAGAAAGAGACGAACGAATTATTGTTAAGTACCAGACACAGCAGGAACGGAAATCA
The DNA here is from genome assembly GCA_026979955.1 of Megalurothrips usitatus. Classification (NCBI taxonomy): domain Eukaryota; kingdom Metazoa; phylum Arthropoda; class Insecta; order Thysanoptera; family Thripidae; genus Megalurothrips; species Megalurothrips usitatus. Next base: position 4,494,010 of record CM049597.1, on the reverse strand, counting down.
CTGGCGTTGTAACAGACGAACCTTAAGCCTAGTTTTAAAGCCCTTGTCACTGCTGGTATTCTGGATGTGAGAGGGAATATTATTCCAAAGGAGGGGTGCTGTCACCAAAGAGCGCCTTCTGCCTTTCCCATTACGCTGCAGTGGTGGAACTCTGGCATTTCGCGTCCTTTGATTTTAGATTTTACCACCATTTGATGACGAAAAATAGTTTCTATATTCCAATGCAGGGAAGACGCGGAGAGCGAGCGAGCGAGCGAAAGAGAGAGAGAGAAGGAGAGAGAGAGAGAGAAGGAGAGGACATTGGCACGCTGGTCTCCGGCGCGCAGCCATGCCTCCGGACGCGCGGGGTGGGTAGGTGGGGAGTGCCCCGGAGCGTTCTGGCTGCCGGTGCACTTCCCTGACAGAGGGGCCCGGAGGAGTCCAGTCCGGGAGCCCCCGAGATCCGATCCGAGTCTCCCGAGCGCCCCGGGCCACATGGGGTATGCCCCGACAAGCTCCTCACAAGTCTGGCGGGGCGTGGCGGGGCGCGGCGGGGACGGGTGATTGCAGCCGTGTCGTGGCGTGTCGTGCCGCGGCGTGCGCGCGAGGTGCTGACGTGCACCCCGGCTGCACGGACCGACGCCCTTCTGTAGCATTCGTCTGCACGACGGCGGCGGAAGGGAAATCAACGTGTGCAGTGGTAGTGCTCCGGGGGGGCACAAGTAGACTTAGAGACAGAGCACGCTAACCAGCCCGGCGTGCGTGCGCGCGCGCGCGCGCGTGTGTGTGTGTGTGTGTGTGTGTGAGGCGCCCAGCTGGGCCCTGTCAGTAGCAAGTGGTAAGAGGTGTGGGTACTTAAAGCCAAATTGAAAACGCCTCTCGGGCGGTGCTTGCGCCAGCAGCGGCCCGCGCGCGCGCGCTGCCCTGGATGCCAATAGGCCCGTCTCTCTCCGACCCCCGGCGGGCGCCGTGTCCCCGACAGAGAGAGAGAGAGAGAGGGGGGGGGGGGGGAGGGAAGACCTCGGACGCGGCCGTCCGCCTCGCTCCCGATGCAATCAGTCGCTTGTTATTAGCATTCGAGTCACGTGGTCCCGATCAGAATCCGCCCCTCCCTCCGCGGGGCCGCGATGATCCGAGGGGGAGGACGACGGCGTCGGGGGGATCCTCCGTGACCCCGTTGGTCGTGGCGCTCCTCCAGGGGTTCGGGTGGAGGGCCCCCGCCGCCCCGCCGCCCCGCCGCCCCGCCGCCCCGCCGCTGGGGGCTCCACGCTTGCGGCCGGCAGCAGCTGTCCGCTCCGTGTCCGCTGCTCCGCTGTCCCCGGGGGGCACGGCCGGCACGGCAGCGGCTCACTGACATATCACCGGCGCCCGCCGCTCTCGAATTAGGTCTCCCCGCATTGACAAACGCCTCCGCCCCGCGGTCGTCCGTCAGGCGCTGCTTGAGCTGCCGCCCCGCCGCCGCTGCAGCTGCAGCCCGCGCACCCGTTTCTCTGCTCTGCCTCGCCCCGCCGGCCCGCCCCCCCGCTTGCCCCCCGGTGCAGTGCCAGTGCCATCGGCTTTCTCCCCGGCATGCCGCGCGTCGCAGTTGGTTTTCCATGCATAAGTCGGTGGCGGTGGCGGCCCGTCCCGGCGGCCCGTCCCGGCGGCCCGTCCTGTCTCCGCGGACACGCTGATTACCCCCGACGAGTGCTTCCGCCCGGCGTCCGCCCTGCGTCCGCACGGGACGGACGCCCCCTGAGATCGATCGGTGCGCCGAGGCGACAAGCGGCCACGGCCGAGTGCAGTCCCGGCAGGTGACTCTGTGACTCTCGCCGTGTCCGCGCGGGGACTCCGTGGAGTGCGGTGCACCTGGACGGTCAGTGCACCGTCCGTAAGAAGTGGGCGACCCCTCGGCCCGGAGGGGTTGACAACTCCGGTGCCCGCGTGTACACCGCCTCGGTAATCATGCCGTAATCCGTGGGGACCGCCGATATTCACCCAAGGTTATCGGCAATTTTTGCCAAAATTTGTAGTGGTAATCACTAGTCATCAGTCATCAGAAGTAACCAATAATCGCTCGTAATCATGGCAAATAGAAATCCCAGTAATCGTAGCCAAGAAAAATCCCAATTTTCATTGGTGATCACAGGTATTGCGGTAGTCGCTACCATTTGGGAACCGTGTGTACACACTTTAACATTGAAGTTATCAACCTCTCCCTCAGCCCCCAGCCGAGAACTCACCCTGGGGTCTGTGAAGCAGGGGGGTTGGCTGGGCGCGCAGGCCGGTGGCCGCGAGCCAACGCCAACGGGCCCGTAGCCCCGCGGCCCCCGCGGCCCCTGCGGCCCGCACTCGTGTGCCCGGCCACTTCAACAAGACCGGCGGCACGCTGTCGCCACGCTCGTTCCCGACTGCCATAAAACGGCCCGACCCGGCCGGGATCGCGCGGCCCGATACGTCTTTCTTTTCCGATCGGAGCCGAGTGGCGTCCGCTCCGGCCGCGCCGCTGATGGTGCCGAACCCGTCATTACCGACACCGGCCGAGGCCGGGGCCCGGAGCCGGGGCCCGGAGCCGGAGCCCGCAGCCGGCCCGGCCCGCAAAGCTCCCGGTTCCGCAGCCTCTCCGGTGCTGATTGTTTCCAAGCAGCCATTTAGTTCATTTTACGCCCATTTTTATCTCCTCTCATTCACGTGTCTATTCCCATTTTTATGTCACTCCCGGGCCGGACACGGCGGCGGCGGCGGTGCGGTGCCCGTGGCGGCCGGCCGCGCGCTGCTTGGTGTCGGCCGCGGCGCCTGCGCAGCGCTGCCCAGGGAAGGGAAAGGCCGCCGAGCTGTAATTAGGCGGACGCTCTACGGAGCGGCGTGCCGTGCCGGGCGGGGCCGGGCACAGCCGTGCGTGTTATGGCGCTAGGAAATACTCCGGGGCGTTCTCCCTTCACTGGCCGCGCGGCTGCCAGCGGCTGCCAGCGGCTCGCGCCGTCGTCGTGCGCCTCCCCCTCCGCGCTCACGGCGGCCCGCGGCGGCCCGGAGCCACGCGGCCATGCACTTGCGAGCGGACGGCGCGCGAGCATCCCAGCAAGCTGCGCCCGCCGCGCACCGTTTAGCGCCCGAGACAGCCATGCCTCTTAGTCTGCGCGCACAAAAATTTTAAAGTCAGTTGCAGTTCTTTGACAGTTCTTTGCTGCTGCTGCTCCGGCGCGCCTCGTGGCTGATGTATGAAATTTCTCACACGACGTCTCCACCGCTACGGCTAGACAGACAGACGCGTGCTGAGAGCGTGCCGCGCGCGGCGCCCACCGTGATGAACAGCGGCGCCCCCCTCCCGACACACGCTGCTGCCGCCGCCCCCTCCGCCGCTGCCGCCGCCGCCGCCGTGTCGGCGCGGGGCACTTGCTGCGCTTCAAGCGCCCCGCTCTGCTTATTGCAATTAACCTCGCCGGCTTGGCGATGGGCTGCGGCCGCTGCAGTTCGGTCCTGCTGCTGGAATGGCCGCCGCCGCCGCCGCCGCCGCCGCTGCTGCTGGAACGGATGCCGCGGCGATTGGCTCGAGACCTTTGTGGCGCTTCGCCGCGATGAATGGCAAGCTCCATACGGGCGGATGCAGAGACAGAAACGGAGCGCGCGCGCGCGAGAGAGAGAGAGAGAGAGAGAAAGAAATATTATAATGCTCTTATTTGAAATTTTGATTGGAAAAAAATAAAAACTTTGTGACTTGGAATTTTTTTTTTTTTATAAACTGCCCTCCCTGTGGTCCATGCCCGTTGTCCTCCCCTGCTGGGGCTCGGCCGGCACGTCCGTCCGGCCGGAGCCGATCGACAGTCCGGACGCGAGCGTTGGCGCGAGATGCCTCGTTAGATACGCACGTTAATGCCATCGGCTGCCAGGCCCTCGCTCATGCCCTGCTCCGCTCCGCTGTGCCACGGCGCTGCTGGGATGCCCTCTCCTGTTTGGGATGCAAGTCGCACGACACGGCCTCTGCGGCCTGCCGCCACTCCGCGCGGCCGCGGTACGCCCCGCCCGGCCGCGCAGCGCCCCCCGCGCGGCGCCAGCAGCCCCGCGGGGGGCGCCACCCACCCCCGGCCTCCACACTCGCACGACACGCACGACTTAATTAATTATTAATTCATTCGTCCCCGGTCGGAGGGGAGATTTATTCGCAGCGTTCCGGTAGCGTCGTTATATCTGCCAAGGCTTTGTCGCCCGCGTAGGCGCAGGCGGCGCGCACGGCGCAGGCGGCGCAGGCGGCGGCGCCCCATCCTCGGATCTTGTTACACTTTGGTGCTCGTGTGCAGCGCGTTCGTGTTTTGCAATATTATAATTTATTGCGCAGTTTCCCGCGCGCTTCGTATCGTCGTGTCGTTGGTGCTCCAAAAGCTAAATTAACTTTTTTCTTCTTTTAAACTTCTTGAGAGCGACGCATCGTAGGAGCGCACTTCATCAGTTAGCTTTTCCCCCCCCCCGCGCAGGATGAAAGTGAAACGGGACGCCGGCGGGCATGTGCTGAAAAGCTCCGCTGGCTCCGCTGGCTCCGCTTTGCGCGGCTCAGCCCTGACCCTCCAGCCGGCCGCCGCCGCACGCGTCGGCAGCGCTAGGCGCCGCCGGTGGCGCCTCCGCGCGTGAGAAAGCGCCCACAAATTTTCCCATATTTCACTTTTCACGCATGCGCCGCGACACGGCGGCGGCTGCTCGTTAACCTTGCGGGCGTACTGCCTCACGTGCGGCGCGAAGACGCGGAAGAGTGAGAGAGAGAGAGAGAGAGAGAGAGAGAGAGAGAGAGAGAGAGAGAGAGAGAGAGAGAGAGGAAGAACATGACGATGGGGAATCCGAGGAGAAACGTCGTGATGAAAGAAGCGGACGCAATAAGCGTTTTGGTGTCGTGTCAATTTGGGACGGCGGCGGCAGGGATGAGCCTCACTAGTGCGAGATGGTGGTAATAATTATAATGACAATAATAATAATAATAATGGCATGATTAGGAAACGCTGTGCTGTGCGGCGTTTACCCCGCGGATGCGGCAGACTTGTGTTCTCCGGAGAGGGCGCCCGGCAGGTAGGCAGCGCCGGCCGCCGCGCGCACGCGTGTGGTGCGGGCTGGCCTACCCCGCCATCCGCAGGCGCTCGGCCGGCTCGCTCACGCGGCGGGGCCACCGCGGGGGTCACTTGAGCGCGGTGACCCCAACCTCCAACATTTTCACCCCAGCGGCGGCGGCGGCGGCGGCAGCGGCGGCGGCACCGAGGAGCGCGGGTGGCATGCCGCCGTATATAAAACGACCGCCAACAATTACAAAGCCAACAATGGAGTCATTCTTAATAACACTCTCTCTTTCAGGACGGTCCCGTCTCTCTCTCTCTCTCTCTCTCTCTCTCTCTCTCTCTTCCCTCCCTCCTCCCCTCCCATCTCTCTCTCTCACACTTAAGGCAACAATGTCCGGCGCCTATGTGCGCCCCGCTGCAGCACGAGTGGAGTGATGCGTGCCGAGGCCATTGTGATGCGGTGCCTCCAATTATACCGCTTGTGCCGCGTGTTTCCCTTTTCCGCACTAAACAGGATTGTGTGAGAAACGCAGGGAGAGTGACTTAACGTGCCGCGGTGTCATCCCGGCCGCACGTCACGCACACACACACACACATGCACAACGGAGATTTCTCGCGAAACCTGCCGCTGACCGGTGTCCTCTGGACGGCAACATCGCAAAGACAATTTTTCAAAAATATTTGGTCCCATCTCGGTTTTTTTTTTTGACTAACTTTAAAAAAAAATATTAAGATTTTCACCAAGCCTAAAACGTTGGGACCCTTTGCATAAGGTATGCTGCGTGCATGCGTATCCTGGTAGCCGAATCTCGGCCGAAACGCCTTCCCGAAGATATTCCCCCGGAGGCACAGAGAGAGAGAGAGAGAGAGAGAGAGAGAGAGAGAGAGAGAGAGAGAGAGAGAGAGAGAGAGAGAGAGAGATGCGGCCCAAACACGGCATTTGCATCGCATCAATAATGCATGCTACCATTCGTCTAACGCGACCGCATCGACATCCCCGCAGCACCCCGCCGCCGCGGCCTCCACGGCCTCCAGGGGCGCTCGGCCCCGCGCACGCGGCGGGGCTACAAAACCAACAACACATCCCCGCAGCGCGGAGTCCGCGGGGCCGGCAGAGCCCGCGGAGCCCGCGGAGCCGGTGAGGGACGGACGTCACGACGGGGCCGAAACTATCTTAATAATACTCCATTATCGTACGCCGCCGCTGCTGCTGCTGTTCCTGTCGGGGCTATAAGCGCGCGCGAGGTCACCGGGCCTCTCTCTCTTCTCTCTCTCTCTCTCTGTCTCACTAATGGCCACAATTGATAGGCAATGACGCGAAATATGCCCCGAGGATCGACAGATTAGTGACCGCGCGGCGCGTCATCGAGGCGCGCGGGCGCAGCCAGCATCGGACGACAGCGTCAGCGGCGGCGGCGGCGGCGGCGGCGGCGGCGGCGGCAGCAGCAATGGCGGCGGCGAGTCCTGAAAACGATTTTCGATCCGTTCCGTACTGTTTTAATTCGGCCGGTGGGTCGGTGGGCTGGGCGGCGGACCCCGGCGGACCCCCTGTGTGCGCGCGCTCAGGGTGGGCGGTCTCCATCTCGCGCTGTCGCGGCCGCCGCTCTGGCCCGGCCGCTATGGGCCGCGCTCATCGAGTATTCGGAGCGCAACGACAGACGGACCCCCACGAACGGAGCACGGAGCCGTCGTCGGCCCCAAATCTTCCACTACTTAAACTTTTTCCCCCCGCCGTATTCTGGATCGGTGTGTTGGCAAACTTTGTCGGCATTTCACCTCTGTTTGTGTGGGGAGAGTGCTGGATGTAGTGCGCGTACGCTGAGGTCTCAGTTACACTTTCAACACACGCTGCTCTCTCTCTCTAAGTAGACGGCCTCCGTCGTGGCGTCCCGGACGACTATGAGCGGCACAGCGGAGGTCGGGCGGTGAACAGCGATCACCGGTGTCTTTACAATGTTGTAAATAACCCCGCCGCCGGGGGCACCGGGGCGTACGGCGGGGTGCCGCGGGGTGCCCGATGTGACACGGACGCGGCCAGGATTTACGGCGCGCCGCGACGTGTGGGAAGCTCCGCGCGTCGCCCCCCGTCTCTTTTGGTGCGTTCCTCAAACGCGATGCAACGCCCCGATTCGGGGACGAAGACGACGACGACGCTCTTTAGGGCCACACACTCACACACGCACTCACACACACACGACATCTAGGAGCGGCGGAGAGCGTGTGACGGCTGCTGCCGGGGCGGCGACGAAGGATTCCGGGAGGGACCCCCACGCTAGAGCGTGTGAAACAAGCCGCGGAGAAATTATCCACGTAAAGTGTCGCCCAATTTTGGCATTGGGCGTGCGTGCGTGCGTGTCGCTTTCACAAAGGTGCTCCTGCCGCCACCGCCGCCGCCGCGGCGCCGGGCCGCAGATGAATGGCGGCCGATAGCGTGGCCCGGCCGCCGCGCCGCGGCTACCGGCGAACAGTAGTTGTATCAGGGAGTGCGTTTTACGGGTCTCTTTAATGGTTCCGATGTCCCGCGCGCCCCGCGGTGCGGTCGTCGCCGCCGACCGGCAGCGCAAGCGGCGAGCAGCAGAAGCGTGATGTGCGCGGCGCGAGGAGCCCAGCCGCAGCAGCAGCGCGCAGCAGCCGCAGCAGCCGCAGCAGCAGCAGCAGCCGCAGGGCCGCAGGTGTCCATATCACTCCATTGCGTTAATGACGGGGCCGCTGAAGCTGGTGCCGGGGCGAGCGGCCGGCCTGATGGACCCGACGGAACACAGGGCGATTAATTTTTCAGACGTCTTTATGGGGAGCGCGACGTGTTCGCCGGCATCCTGGTGGGAGCCTGGTCGGGGCCTGGCGGGGGGCCGGCGGGGGGCCGGCGGGGGCGACGGCGCGGGTCCGGTGAGCCGCGCGACATCAAACCGACCCCCGCGGCTCCCGCTAGGGACTCCGCCGTAGCGTTGCTACTGTTGCCGCACAGTGAGGGCGGCGACGTTCGCAAAATCGAGTGACCTTTTTCATCTGGATGCGAGCGCAGCGCGGCCGAGCGAAGCGGACGCTGGCAGAAGGCTGGCAGAGGGCCTGGCCTGGTGGCCAAGGCACGATATGTTCTGGACGGCTCCCCGGCCTTGCGGACGTGGCGATCAACACCGCCCCGAAAAGTGTAACACGGCCAGCGCCCGCTCCGCCGCCGCTGCCGCAAGCACTGCCGGGGTGCTTTATATTGGTTTTCCATCACCGTCCGGCGGCGGCGGCGGCGGTGGCGGTGGTGGCGCGGCACATCCGCATCAGCGGCGGCCGAGGTGCTCCCGGAGGAGAGCGGCGCGGCGCACGGACCCCCGCCTCTCTAAAAGCCCTCAATAGAATTAAAGGTCCTTAGGAGGGGGCTCTATATAGATTCGGTTTGGTGGGAAGATACGATCGTGTGTGTGTTTTTTTTTTTGTGTGTGTGTGTGTGTGTGTGTGGGGGGTAGCGGTGATTCCAACGACAACAGCGGTCGTGAAAAATCACACAGGGCCAGCCAACGCGGCCCCGTCAATGCCGTGGCAACTATCTGTGAGCCAGTTTTGAATGGTTTAGTGTTTGCCCCCCCCCCCCCCCCCCCGCCTCTCTCTCCCTGACTCCGATAGACTCAGATGGATCTATCCAGTACAGCACTGGCCGGGATGACGCCGGTGACAGGTCAGAGCCGGGCCAGAGACTGCCTCCCGCTGCCCGCCCGCCCGCCCGCCCTTCAGAGTGGTCGGACGGTGTCACTGGCCCGGTCCGGTAACCCTTCAGACTGGAATGTTCGCGCCTGATTGAGCGAGGGACTTGGGGGGCTCATTGAAATGTGATCTGGCAGCTTGCGCAGTGGTAGACGGGAGGGCACAGGAGAGGGAGAGAGAGAGAGAGGGAGAGAGGGAGAGAGAGGGAGAGGGGGGGGGGGGGGGGGTAAAGGTAGCCAGCAGAACTCTACGGGAACTCGTGCCCCGTCACCGAGAGTGCGTTCAGAGACGAGAGAGAGAGAGAGAGAGAGTGAGAGAGAGAGAGAGAGAGAGAGAGAGAGATGTAGACGTCCCTGCCACAGTGTAAACATTTTATTTGTCCAGTTGAAAGGAAAACTATGGCTAATTTTCAACAAGAGAATCTCGTCAAAGCCGCTTGACATACTTGTCAAGTTTTTGTAAAACTACGACATTTTCGTTTTCGAGGCCTCGAGCAAAATGGGCACGGGGAAAAATCGACCATACCTTCTGGCACGCCACCCGCCATGCTACCTCGTCATTTTTCTGAGATTGGGTTAGTGCCACCGCTTGCTACGATTTCGTTGAGCTGACGAAAATTTCGTATTCTTAGGGTGACACCTCGTTTTTCGCTTTTATCTCTTGACCTATTTTTTGTGCGACGCATTTTTGACACACTTTGATGAACATTTTATCATTCATTTTCGTTATTGTGACTGATATGTAGTTATATCTATTTTTGTCATTTGGCAACACTTCTGCGCTTAGCGAACGAAATGAAAATTTCGTCCCCTCATTTCGTTATGGACAAAGTAATTTTACAGTGCAGCCACTCGGAGGAGTATATTCCGTGGTCTGATACGTCCTTATCATGACCAGTATAATGCAGGGCGCCCCACAAATGCATGAGTATAGTTCGGAGGACCTGGCCATCGATCAGAAACGTCACCGTTCGAGTTTGAATTACGCGCCACAGCCCGGCCCGTTTCCTTTTTTCCCCTTTTATTTATTGATCGATGGCCGGATCTCAGCCACCCCCACACAGCGATCACGCTCACGCTCCCAAACATATCGATCCATCGGCCAGATCATTCATATGTTTTCGAAAAACTGGCGCGGGGTATCGGTTCCCTGGGAGCCCGCGATCGACTCTGTCAGCCGGGGTAGAGCACGACGAACTCGAGGAGGTGCAGCGAGTGCGCGCTCCCGGCCGGAGGCACCGCAGGGGCGACTACAGTATGTACAGAAAGGAACAGGGGATTCGAAAAATAATTTATTTGCTCCCCCGTGCCAGTCGTTAAATTACAATGTAAAGTCGGCAGCCTCGCCGGCGGTGGTGCGCGGTCGCTCTCTGATAGCGAGTATTTACGCAACTTGATGAGACAATTTCACCTGTTTATGCGATGTTAGGGGGCCCATAAAGAAACGGACGTATGGGAGCCGTTTTCGGGATACGAGGGCGGGCGCTTCTTTTTTTTTTTTGAAACTTAAAAAAATATCCTGCTGTTTCCTTTGCGTTGCGGAATGTAATCAGAAACAAGGCGCAGCCGTAGCGCGGGTCCCGGAGAGACGCCGCTGATGTGTTCTGGACGCGTGTTAATTCCTTGTCTAATGGTCCGGACCACGCGTCTCCGGTCATCTGAATAGAGCTTCTCTCTCTCTCTCTTATCCGGAGCCAATCGACGGTCAGATCGCGGCACAGGCTGGAGGCGCGCGGGCCGCCCGGAGCCGGCGGAGCTCGCACGGGGACGTCCCGTACCGGAGAAGCGTGCGCGCGGTCCTCTCCAGCGGCTCTCCAGCGACGGCTCTCTCCAGCGACGGCTCTCGGCAGCGACGCCTCTCCCGACCGCCGGATCTGGCCAGATCTGGCCGGCACGCGCCGGACAACGCCTCCGCCTGAGGATGACACAGCAACGGGAACGCGGGGCGCGAGGACTTAGCCATCATCGTTGCACCGCTTTCATGTGCCTTTTTTTGTTTGTTTTGGCTCTTTAAAAATTTCCATTGCGGCTTTCGAGCACATGGCCGCTTTTATTTTAATGGCTGCTGTGTGCAAGACGACCGTCATGAAAACTTTCCGAAAGGTGTCACGCGAAGCGGGTTTCACGTATAGTTTCGTAGTGTCGGGTTTGACAGAGCTAGCTGTGGGGAGGGAGAGAGGGGGGGGGGGGGTAGAGCCCGCGTCTCCAGGCGCCGCCGCCGCCACGCCGGCCGAGGGACCCATTCACGAGCGCCGAGGCGGCTTCTCAGCCCGTGCCGGGGAAGTGCACTGTCACGGGGGAATCTGTCATTCACCGGACACGAGGCGGCGCCGTCCATTCAGACGCGGCCACCCCTTATCAGCCGCACAACGGCAATTACCGTTATCAATTTCCACATGGAGAGCGGCGGCGCGCGTCACACAACACGGTCTCGGGGCTCGACGCATGGTTTATGGTGACGCGAGATGGACGACGAGCCGCACCGCACCACCGCGAGCCGCCGCTGTCAGATTTACGAGGGAGGCATACCGGCCAGCTTGGCGGCCTCCTCGGCCTCCTCTCGAGGCACCCCGAGAGGCAGCACACCCCCGGGCACCGCCGGCCACCGCCGGGCACCGGGGCGGCGATGGCGGTGCCATCCGACGAAAGCGCCGCGAGGCTGAAATCAAAATATATACAAAGCGCGCGCTAATGGCGCTATAATGCCCCGGATGTTGTTACACGCCGGCCTACCTGCTGCTGCCCCGATCAAAATCCCATGAATGAAATTAGGCGGCGGTGTATGGGTCCGGCGGGGCGGGCCGCAGGGGCCGCAGGCGCAGGCAGCCGACCCGCAGGCCCGGGCCCTTCGCGTGCGCTGGGCTCTTTTGCGGTAGTGTAGGGCGGGTAGGGCGCCTCGCAGCGGTGTCGGCGGAGTGTGCGCTCCCGCCGAGCGTAGACGTATCTACGTGCCAGCTACCCTGCTCCCCCCCCCCCCCCCTAATTCTCTCCTTCTCACTCAGTCTCCCTCCCCTTCTCTGCCCGCCCGCGCACGCCTTCCACCGTTGACAAACACTTGACGGATCGGGACTCGACTCCTCGGCGGCGCCGTGCCGTGCCTCGCCGCGCCGCGCCGCGCCGCGCGGGGGACAGACTTGACAAGCATCGCGCCGACCACCACTCGCGCGGCCGTGTCCCGCCGCGTCCCGCCGTGCCGCACGCCTCTCGGCCGCCGCAGGTATAATCTGGAAGGAGTAGCGGAACAGGATACTCGTCGCGCGGGCTCCGCCTGCCCTGCCCTGCCGGCTCCGCTCGCCACGGCCGGCCCGGTCGCGCGGTCTCTATTCTTAAAAGGTGTTTAAGGGAGCATTAGGGCGGGGAAGGGCAAGGGAGTTTGTGAGCCGACGCCGCCGGCGGCTTGCGGCAGAGAGAAAGAGAGAGAGAGAGAGAGAGAGAGAGAGAGAGAGAGAGAGAGAGAGAGAGGGGGGGGGGGGGGGGGGGGACGAAAAATCAGGCTGGCCGCTGCGCGCGTGGTTATGAATTTTTCGCCCACCATTTTCTGCACAGGGGCCGCAGAGGCACAACTAAAGAGAGAGAGAGAGAGAGAGAGAGAGAGAGAGAGAGAGAGAGAAAGGGGCGTTTGGGTGGCCGGCCGTGGCGGCTGTGGTGATGCGTGAGCTTCTGCCGTGCAGAAAATGGACAGTAACGACATGGCGATGCAGCAGCACTCGGGGAGCGGCGGCGGCGGGGAGGGTCTGCGTGGCGTGCGGTCGGGGCCGGGGCGGGAGGCCCCCAGGTCGCCCGCTGCACCGTCACCTCCTCTCTGCGCGCCACATCGGCTCCGCAATTATTTCGCAGTTATCATCAATTTGTCTGGTGCACACCACCGCACCTCTGCCGCACGGCCGGCACCGGCTGCCGGGAGGGGCGGGGCGGCGGCGGGGCGCCGCATGATCCACTTCCATTCATCTGCGGCGGGGCCGGCCGGGCCGGCGGGGTGGTGGCGGGGACCTCTGCTGGCGCCGGCCCGGGGATGATGGTGGTGGCGGTGGAGTATCGCATCGTGATGTACCGACCGGAGGCCGCCGTGCCGCCGCCGTGCCGCCGCCGCCGCCCCGGTCTCGTGCGATCCGTCATTACGAAGCATGCATCCCATCCGGGCCGTCGTCAAGGAGGACGTGTCGGAGGAGGGGCGGCGGCGGCGGCGGCGGCGGTGTGCCCTCAGAGAGGAAAGCGGTGGAAAACGATGCGCTGACCCCCCAAAAAAAACCGACGCAGGACTATATAACTTGACGGACATCGCTCACATCCGCAAGTGAACCGAGAACGACGCCGCCGGCCCGGCGCCGGTGCTGCTGCTGTGTGCGGTGACTCTCTGCACCTTCTGCGCGCTTCTGTGTTGCCGTGCTGCTGCCGCCGCCATCACAGGAAAACGCATAAAACTTTGCGGACGCGGGTCGCCGGTACTTTGTGTAACCTCGCTTTATCATCGACCTCGGTTTATATCGATCAGGCGCGCGGCGGTAACGATTATGGGGCCTATTCAGCGCGCATGGATAGTAGCGACTGCGGAAACACACACACATTCACTCACACACACACACGTGCTCACAGGAAAAATAAAATTCAGAATGGTTAAAAAGAGAACGAGTAAATTATAAACCACCCTGCATGTTTTCGTGTTGCGGAGTTTGTTCTACGTAGTAGGTAGATTACAGGCTTCGGCATACGAACACAATGACGTCAGGATTCCGCAGTCACTTTTTGTTTGTGTCTGTTATTATTTTCGATCACGCGGGGGGGGGGGGGGGGGCAGCAGACGACGCATATGCTGTATTTGACTTTTCTGCAAGCACAATGAAGAGCCTGATGGGGTGGGCTTGTGAGGGGGAGAGGGGTGGGGACGAGGGCTGTTTGTGGCGCCTAGGGGGCCTCTTTGCGCTTGTCTAGCCCCCTACGGACAATACCACCTCGGCCCACGCCATTACGTAATAACAGACAATGATGCATTACGAGCTCATCCCTCAGGTACCGCCACCAACACCAAATTGTTGGTTGGCGGCTCAAATTGGACATAATCGGCCCACGGGTCATGAAGGCATAGCAGAGCAACCCTCTCGGGCCGGCGCCAGCTCGCGCCGCGCCCCGCTGCGGCAGCTCGCCCCTCAAAATCAACCCGAAATTACAAAAATTAAATGACACTTTACAGTCCGATGGGTAAGTGCCCCCCGTAAGACACGAGCCCGCGCGGCGGGGGGGGGGGGGGGGGGCGCCCAATTTCATCGCTCACGGCCATCTCGGGTACCATACTACTCATCGGGCAGGCATTTCCCTTCGGAGCCGCTCTCCCTGCCGTCCGATCGGCCCGGCTGGTCCGGCCCGCCGCGCGGCAGCCACCGCCGCCACTCTAGCGGGCGCCGAGCGCGGCGCGGGAATGTTCAAAATTGCCGGTGTCTTATGGGCGGGAGGCCTGGCGGTACGAACGGCCTGGAACGGCCCTAGAGAGCGCACTGTAATCTCGCTGCTCCAAATTCGACAGGGTGGGGTGAGAGGGCCGGAGGGGGCCGGAGGGGGCCGGAGGGGGCGGGGTGGGGGCTGGAAGGGGCCGCGGCCGGCGCATGGAAATTGACGGTTATAAAATAAACTTGTATAATGAGGACCGCGGACAATAGTCCGGCAGGTCCGGCTGCCCTGGCGGCGCCCCCATATTAAATGACATTTAGTTTGGGCCCGCCGGTGGAAACTCTGCCGCTGCGGCCGACATCGGGGCCCTCGAAAGCGGTGGCCGGCGGGCCGACTCCGTAGGTTATAGGGATTAGGACGACGCCGTTGTCCACGCAGTAAGAAATGTCTCTGGAAAATTGCTATTAAAAAAACTACCCCCAATTGTCTTTTTTGCAATTTTTTTTAACAAAACAAAATTATGAATTGTCTCCGAAAAAAACGCCAAAGAGTCCCGTTGCCGAAGAAGAAGTGCCCGTTTGAGCGCCGCATACGGCAGCAGAACCCAGCAACACAAAAATGAAAAGAAATCCCCCCCCCCCCCTCCCTCCGGGACCCCCAATAATTCCTTTTGCTGTTTTGAGGCGAGTAATGTCCGTCATTTGGCTCGTTGGCTTACCGTGAAAGGGCCCTCCCCCTCGTCGTGTGTGCGCTATTGACGATTATTGTCATTATTTAATAAAGTGCGCATTGCTTTAGCGCGCCGCAGCAGCGCGGCAGCAGCGCTGCCAACAGAGACATAATGACGGTGCGATGATTGTCCGGGGGGAGCCAACCTCGCCGCGCGCGGGCGCCATACCGTACCGCTCCCTGCAGTAAAAAGAGAGAGACGGAGAGAGAGAGAGAAAGAAAAGAAAAGGGGAGCGACACGTCTGTTCTCCTCCAGTGCAATGGCAGTCATCACAGGTGAAGTGTAAAACATTGAAGTGCGTATATTAAATCATTGAATGAACTGGCGCGAGAGTTGCATTGAAAACTTGGCTGTTGACTCTCGACTCGCGCCGCCAACGTCTTGTTTTTGTTTTTGCCGCATTTCCTGATCCTTGCGGCCGGGGTCTACGGTTTCAGGTAGGCTACCGTGTGTGCGTGTGTGTGTGTGTGTGTGTGTGTGTGTGTGTGTGTGTGTGTGTGTGTTGCCGCTACCGGCAAGGTCGGGCATAATTACTCCGTGTTCGCGTGAGCAGTATGCGCCGCTGCCCCGGATTCGGTTGTCGTGTTCTGGGGCCGGAGGTCTCAATGAGGCACACGGAAAGCCTTTAGACTTTACCGGTCGGTCAATGGGGCTCAGCGCGCTGCCGGCACGGCGACGGCTCAATGGATATACATGAAGGGGTTGCGACGGTACGCCACCTCCTCCGTGGTTACACACATCCATTCATCATCATTCAAAAGGAAAAAAATAATAATAAAGATAAAACTTTTTTTGTTTGAAAATGGGGCCAAGGCCGGGTGATTGTGTAACCGCACCGCTTTATCTATGGGAACTGTGACCGGTGTGTGTCTTTCCTATAGAATGTCGCGCAGGGACTCACAGCGAAGACCATGGCGTGCATCCTCATCATATGTGTTTTCCCGATGCTTTTACGATGCAATTATAAAGTGACTCGCCGGTGCCGAGAGGGACGGCTGGCGAGACGACTGGCGACGCTAATTTCCGCCGTTCTTCATATGTTCCCTCTCTCCCTCTCTGTCTGTTTCTCTCTTTCTGTTTCTCTCTCTCTCTCTTCTCTCCTTTTCCTGCCACTCGAGGAACGCAAGGTAAGGGGGTACTGCACAGGCACGGCTCAGCCATATCCCCCCTCTCATAATAATGAGGATGAGGACCGAATCGCGTGTCGCTCCGAGGACCCGGTCGGGGCCCGGCAGAAATGCGCGTCTGTTTCCTGCTAATTGCGAACCAATCACGAGCGAAACTCACGGCGTCAGTGGCATCCCGAAAACCGCGGCCAGTCTCACACCGGTCCCACACCAGTCTCACACGCTGCTAAAGGAAAGTCCCAGCTGGTAGTCAGCACTCCAATTTTCTTTTGTTTTTCGGGTGGAATTTTCCTAAAGCTGAAGAAGGCCCCATCCGTCATTTTGTGTTTCCCGTCGTCGGTTTCCGGTTTTCCATACATTTGCACTCTGGTGAGTTATTTTCGGCCGATCCTGGAACAGGCAGCCGGCAGCCCGACAGGGCAGGACAGCGAAGATGCCACTGGACAGTTTTGCTCCACGAGGCGCGCAGAGTTGGCGCGTGGCCTGGCGCGCGTGGCTTTGGCGCGCTCGCCTCTGCACGTTCCAGCAGGGCGGCGGCTGCCAACTCCGCGCTGGAAACTAGTAGCGCCGCCGCGCGAGGCGCGCGCCACGCTAACGGTGTAGAATTCCTCCCTTGTAAACAGCTATATAGAGCGGCGGACGCGTTTAGGCCCCGCGAGCTAACTGCCGCCTGTTGCCACTTAGGGCGCCCCGTCCGCCGGCGGGGTGCGCGGGTAAGAAGAGGACGGGCCGGTCCGGCGGGTTGCCGCCGCTGTCAGGCGGGCGCCGGCCGCGTAAGTCAAACCCCGCGCGATCGCTTGCGCGGATTAGCATCGGCCGGCACTGATGCGCCGCAATGGGGGCTGCGGCTGCACTGCGGCTGCACTGCGGCTGCACTGCGGCGGCGGTCCCCAACGCCAGGAATGTCGACGCGGGCGCGCAGTGCCACCACGATATAGATATCAACATCGAGTCAGTTCCAGTTACGCGAGTTTGAAACCCGACACCGGTAACCGGCAGCAAGTCCTCGGCTGTTGCGGCTCGCAAGTGCCGCGCGCCGCGCGCACATGCGTCGAACCCACCACCGGTGGGTGGTGGACTGCTGACGGGTGCACGGGTCGGGTCGGGGTAATCGGCAGGTAATTTGGTCTGGGTTACCTTCAGATTAGCTCCAGATTTCCTCAAAAGTTTCTTGGTAACCTAAGGTACTCTTTGAGTGATCAACGGGTAATCCGAGCCCTACGTAGTACTACCTCCAGGTAAGCCTAAATGTTACAATAAAAATTTCGGGGTAACTCGAGAACGTAACGTTGGAATTATCTACGGATAAGACTTAGGCGTTATTCACTCCAGACAATTTCAGATTTCCTCAAAATATTCCGGGTAATCCGACCCGCAGGTGTAACTACTGTGAGGTGCTGTGTTCGCTTGAGTTGGCGTCGTCGTCGCCGTCTCGCTGCGGAGGCCTTCTGAATTCCATATCTGAAGCAGGTCACCCTGTGTGGCCGCGCCGCTCTCACGCGGACGTCGTGTTCGCGTGTCGCTGACTAATTAGTGGCTGTTTTGCGGTCGGTATACGTCCTGCACGTCCAAATGACCGCGCGCCTCCGCTGCGCCGCGCCAGCCGCGCCAGCCGCGCTCTCCGCCGTATCTGTTGTTCTCCTTGAGGGAGAGGGAGCGAGAGGGGGAGTGAAGTACGTAAAGGGGCACATGAGCGAGACGAGGAAGGAAGACGAAAGAGACACGAGCTGACGCGCAACAAGTCGGCAGAAAAATGCAAAATTGGTGGCCGCGATGCAGTTTTATACGGCAGGCGAACACGACGTTACCGCGGCGCTGTGAGTACAGCCGGTGCGCGCGTGTGTGTACGTGTGTGTGTGTGTGTGTGTGTGTGTGTGTGTGTGCGGCGGGCGCGGACGGGCGGGAGTGACAGGGAAGCGCTCAGTGTGGGAACCGGTATCGATATGAGAATATGAGAGCGGAGCCTGCCGCCCGCCGCCCGCCCCGCCGCCCCGCCGCCCCTGCTGTCGGAGCACGGCTTTTTGTCGTGGCCAGACAAACAGCCGCCGGCCGGCCGCCGCCTCCCACCGGGCTGGACGCTGCGGACGCTTCGGACGACGGGAATGAGCTGATAAAAAGTTAGACAGACGTGGGGCTCAACGCCTCCCTTGCTGCTGGGGGGGGGGGGAGGGGCACGGCGCCTGGACGTCGCTGCAGCGGCGGTGCCCCCCCCCCCCCCTCCAGCACGACACGGCGGCGGCGCCGTCCACCCATTCACTGCGGCGACAACGCAGGACGGAGCGGGAGGTGCGCGCGGAGGTCAGGGGCGGCACTGGCGGGGGCCTTGGAGGGGCGGGCCGGGGAGCTCGGCGGGGGCGTGGCGCCGGCCGGGGCAGTGAGACGGGCGGCAGCGGCGTTTTTGTTGCACCGGGACGCACGCCGCCGCCGCCGCTCCGTGCGGGCAGTGCGGGGGCTCGGGGGCTCATGTTGCCGTGCTTATTATTCTCACATTTAGGGACTTCCTCCCTTTTCCTGCCTCATTCTGCTGCGTCCGTCTGCCGGTGGTCGTGGCGGCAGTAACGACGCCGTCGGGTAATGGCGGCCTCGACACACACGCACGCACGCACTCGGCACCCAACCCCCCTGTGCCGGGCGGTGTGCTGCGGGGGCGGTCATGGAGTCAGCACCGCCACCGGCCGGTGGGTGGCGCCGGGAGCGGAGGCAAAGCACCCGCCATCTCGCTCTCTCCCACTGACGTGCTGATATGGACTGCAGAGAGACATAGAGAGCAAGAGAGTACGGGAGAGAGAGCGAGAGAAAGAGAGACATGTCTGCGTGGTCGCGCGTGGTATCTCCCTGAGGAGGCGGAGGGATTTCTCCTACCATCCGCGCGCTGACTGGAGGGAGTCGTTCCAGAGCACTCACACACTCACACACACGCACACACACACACACGCACATACACGATCACATCGATCTACACGACGCAGGATCCGAATAACTGCTCATTGGGATACGATGCATGTTCTCGTATGCAGCCCGCGGCTCCCTCTGCTTGTGCTGCTGCTGTAAGGCGGATACAGGGATGCACGAAGGCGCGCGAGAGAGAGAGAGAGAGAGAGAGAGAGAGAGAGAGAGGGGGGGGAGTGGAGGAGGGGGAGGAGGAGGGGAGAGGAAGTGGGGTGATGTGTCCGATAGCATGTCGCTGTATAGCTATACCACCAACGCAAATACATCTTGTGCTACCATGTTACCCCTCCCTCCACTCTCCTTGCCGTGTGACGCCGGCTCCGGCTGCCGGCGGTTCGTTCCCCCGTCAGCTCCCCCCCCCCCTAACCCTCCTCCCCGCGGAGGCCGTACGCCGCTGATCGCTTTAGTTTCGGGCGCTACTGCACTTACGCCTCCCGTGAGTGCCTATAGCTGCCGCCGCCGCTCCGCCCACGGCGCGGGACACGCGCTCGCTGCCACACCCATAGCCACCGTCTCCGACCATTTTTAGATGTGCAGCATAACATTTCCGGAATGTTTTCAAGGGGAATGGCACAGCCGCATGCCCAGCATAAATGGTTTTCTCGATAACTTAAAATAAAAAGAGACATAATTTTTATTTAAATCAAAATGATGTCACGCTGTTTTGGGTCGCCCTTTCTCTTTCTCCTCGCTCGAGGGCAGATAGATGCTTACCAATGAGCGCCCCCCCTCCCCTTCCGCCCCTTTCCTCGATTTATCGATTATAAATATCGAAGCGTCCCCCTCGCTGCTCCGCCAGGCTCCGCCGCTCCGCAGGTCCGCGTGCCCACCGCGCGCACAGTAGCTCCTCCGAGCAGAGCGTATTAATGACAGGCGGGAGGCCCCCGGTACCGGTAGCTAGTCTCAATCAAAGTAGCCGGGACTAATAGCCCTGCGGCTGGGCCTCCACACGCCGCCACACGCCGCCACGGGCTGCCACTGCGAGGCGCGGACTTCATCAGGAGGGGCGCGGCCGGGACGACGGTCCATCGGCCGTCCATCGGCCGTCCATTGGCGGACAACGACGGCCACCTCGGCGAGGCCCGGCCGCGGCCGCCGCCGCCCAGGAGGACGGGGGCAGCGGCAGCGTCCTAACGGTCACCGCCTCGATGCGAGCGCGGTACACGCCGCCTGGGAGAAGGTCATTACGAGGAATCATGCGGAAACGACGTGCGGGGTGTTTCATCCGTCCCCGCCGCCAAGGGGACGCGCTCCGTGGGCGCCGAAAGACGTCTCGGGCCCTCTAGGCCCGTCGTACCGGGCCGGCGGCGGCGGCGGTGGCGGTGCTGTGGATAACGTTACCGTAAAATAAAATCCGCAAAAAAAAAGATAAACACAAAACCACACGAAATACGAAAAGCCGTGTCGGCGTATTCGACGACGTTTCACCGCGCCGCCCAGCGCCGCCGCCGTGCGCCACGTCGGCCGCCATCGGCCGCCATCGGCAGGTTTATGCGACACGTATGCGAACATAACAGCCCCTTTCTTGCAGTTTTACGGCGTCGTCACGACGACGGTCCAGCGGCGAGCGGCGCGGCCGGGCGGCGGCAGCGGCGGCAGCAGCGGTAGCAGCGGGCTTGTGGTGCAAAACAGCGGCGGGGACGCCCGGGGACCGGGGCGGCCGCCGCCGGGGACTTGAACGCGCGGCAGAGACCCGACGGCCGCCGCGGCGCAGGGCGGCGCTACGGAGGAATGTGTTCACCCACACCACCGGGTCACCGGAGGGGCGGGCCGCTGCGCTGACATCCGGGCGCTGGGGCCGCCTCGGACCGCCCCCGGCCCCCCAGAGGCGTCCTTGTCAACCTCCTGTGAGCCGCACCTTCATTAGGGGAGGCGTAGACGCACTGTGTGGTGGGATGCTGGCCGCTGCTACTGCCACGCTCTACCTGGCTACCGCTGCCGCAACACGACAGAAGCGTTGGCGCCGACCTCACGGTTACTTCGGCCGGACTCATTCATACTTTCGTCTCATACCCTTTCGTACCGGGCGGAGGCGAGGCCGGCGGGCTGCTGGGTGACGTGCACGTACACGTGAGTTTTCTCTCGCGGCCGCGGGGGGGGGGGGGGGGGGGGGGGGGGGGGGGGGGGGCTGCGGCGTCGGGAACAAACTGTCGCACTGGCGCGGACCGCGGAGTCTCCACTCCGGAGGTCCGGTGGGTTCGAATCCCACAGGCGGTCCCCGACGCGCTACAGTACTGCTATACCCCGCACGTCAGTGGTCCGTGGACGCTCCCATCCTGACCTGTCCAAACAGTCGTGCGGGGTTTACTCTGAATGGCCGCGACGAAATATACCAACACTACAAGAAATTCCCAGCCCTTACATTTCCATTCTCGACGTGGGGCCCAAATGACCGTCCCCGCCTATCGCCCATCGCCCCCCTCCCACGTCCCTCACTCGTTAATTTCGGCGTAAACGACCTGGTGACACGCCATATCGCCCCCATCTTATCAGGGCGGGGCGGCGGCAGCAGCAGCAGTGGCGGCGGTAGCGCCCGCACTGACCTACCGCTAGCCCGTCCCAAAAGAAGTCGACTTTTTCAAATACCGCGGGCCACCCCGGCAAACTGTGCCATTGGGCCTCAAAATAGCGTGTGCAAAATTTTTTTGAAAAATTTTAATATTTAGAGGTCGCGGACGGCCATTTTAGGGCATACGTGAGACCCAAAAACCAAGATGGCGGTATGAAAAAAATATGGATTCTCTAAGGTCAATCTCGACAAATTAGAACCCCACAGGGGCGCAAATTTAAAGGAAAACGTCGTATCTCTTACCGTTTTCGAGATATCACGGTCAAAAGGGCCAAAAAACACGTAAAAAGCAGGTTGGGTCTGTTTTGTCTGTTTTTGGCCCTTTTGACCGTGATATCTCGAAAACGGTAAGAGATGCGACGTTTTCCTTTAAATTTGCGCCCCTGTGGGATTCTAATTTGTCGGGATTGACCATAGAGGATCCATATTTTTTTCATACCGCCATCTTGGTTTTTGGGTCTCACGTATGCCCTAAAATGGCCGTCCGCGACCTCTAAATATTAAAATTTTTCAAAAAAATTTTGCACACGCTTTTTTGAGGCCAAATGGCACAGTTTGCCGGGGTGGCCCGTGGTATTTGAATAAGTCGACTTCTTTTGGGACGGGCTACCTACCGCACGGGGGGCCTCCGCTCCTGCAGCCTCCACCCGGTGATAAACCAGTAGCGGAAGTTCGCGCCGAAACACGACGGAGAACAGTCGACCGTCGACGACAAGGCGACTCCGCCGGGGTCCTCCGGGGGCCGCCCCTGCGCCGCATGCCCCACATAATCACCCGAGAGGTAGGCGGTCGTCGGGGACCTCCGGGGCCTCGGGGTCCTCCCCCTCCGGGCGGGCGCAGGCGTGCGGCACGGTCACCACTGCGATACCGATCTGCCGATGCCGTCGGGGGTCCTCCCGGACGCCTCCCCGCGCGATCCACTCGGCGGTCGTCCGCCCCGATCTCGTCGTCCACATAAAACGGCAGACGGATGGTGGCGCCGCCGACCCCCGTCCCGGTCCCCCGTTGTGCGCGCCTGGAACTCGGGGTCCTCGGCGTGCTCGGGGAGCTGACGACCGCGGACCGGCCTTTACGGCGGGACGGACAATCGACGGTGGCCTTTACGATCCGCGTTGCCGTCAAGGGGTTCCTCTGCTTCCCGACAACTGTTTTTCTAATTAAAAAGAAAAATTGGGAGGGAAATTTTCTAATACAGACTTTAGGGGTCTTTGTAATTCTTAAATATAATGAAAGATGCTTTTCATTTATGTTTTTTTTTAGTGTCCCCAATTCCACTTCAGTTAGTAGAGTTGGCGAGTGGACGATCTCCTGACTTCGTCTAAGAGGTGTGCGGCGCCCTATATGGGGGAGGGGGTGGTGTCGATGAGAGGGCCCCCTTGGGGCCCCGCTATCACCGTGCTAACGGCCGGCGGCCCTTTTGGCGGCTCTTGTCGGTGCAGACAGCGGCGTCGTGATCTGGATCTCGGATCGTAAAGACTCTGCGGTCCAGGCCGATTTGACAGACAGACCCTTCGGTGGCGCCTGCGCGAGCCTGCCGTCCAGCCAGCCGGGCTCTCGCCGTCGCCCCCACCCTCCAGCGGCTCTCCAGCAGCCCTCCGGCAGCCCTCTGGCGGCCCTCTGGCGGCCCTCTGGCGGCCCCTCCGGGGGCCTGGTTAGGTGACTAATACGCCCTGCAATGTGTTGCAGACAATGTGCCGTACCCGCAGTCTGTAATCAGCAGCCAGGACCACTCCCACTGTGAGTCAACAGGGCCCGGAGGACCCGGAGGAGCTGCAAGTGCACACGCGTCCCGTCCGGAGCCCCGCCGCCACCCCGCCGCCACCCCCCGCCGCCCCGCCGCTGGCCTGCCGCCGCCCCGCCGCTGGCCTGCCGCCGCCCCGCCGCTGGCCTGCCGCCGCCCCGCCGCTGGCCTGCCGCCGCCCGGCCGGCCGATTCAAAGGGGAGCCCCGCTCATAATAGCGGGGCTATCGGTAAGGACCCGGACCGGCATGCAAATATTATCCCCTCCCCGGCGCGGCGGCGGCGTGGCGGGGCGCTGCGGCGGTCCTCGTTAGGGGGATATGAGGCCCCGGCCGGCAGCGGCGGCGGCGGCGGACGGCGCCGCGCACTCCGCCAGATAAGGGCTCTCCAAAGAGGTTCCGCTGTAATTCAGCCGCTGATTGAGGCTAATTATCAGCGCGGTGTCGCGTCGCCGGCCGCGGACGCTCCCGGACACGGCGGCGGCTGGCGGCGGCAGGCTAGAGGCGCGGTATGGACCGTTACGGCCGCCCGAAAGAAACTCCATTATTCGGCTCGCATCACCGTCCCGGCGGTCCGCATCGCCACTGCTGCCACCGCCGCCGCACACCAATCACGGAAGAATAACATGATTTAATTTCGGGCGGCGTGGTGGTGGTGGTGTGGCGCTGCGCCGTGCTGGGCCCCGCGGGGCTGATACGGCGGGTGCTGCGCTGGGCCCCCGCAGTCCCCCGAGGCCCCCGCGCGGCCCTCCGCCATGCGAGGGGCCGCTTCTCATAACTCATCACCCGGACCGATATCGCTCGGGAAACTGATTAGGTGCGGCCCGAAAACCGGGACCACTAACCGGACCGCATATTGGGGCTGCCGCCGCTGCCGCGCGGGCTGTGCGGGCGATACCATCGCCGTCATCATCAGCATCTGGATTTCACGCGCGCCGGCAAACTGGATCAGCACGCGCATGTGTGTGTGTGCGTGCGTGTGTGTGTCTTCACGGGCTTCCGAAAGAAACCTAATCAAAGAAACGCCCGATGATGTGCGGGGAGAGGAGTTCGGGCGCGCGGCACCGCTCGAAGAGAGGCGTTATGCAGCAAGATTCCCTCCGAACCCGCCGCCGCCGCAGCCGTCCGCAAGAGGAGGGCGGCGACTGACTCGTCCCCTTTCTGTGACGTGGGGGCGTCCCCTGGCGGCCCTCCGGCCCATACGTCACCGCCGCCTTGCGTGGGTGATGACTGTTTCCTCTGTGGTGGCTCCCCCTGGCGGCCGCTTCCGGCATGCGACACTGCCCTGTCGCCACAGGTCGCCGCACCACCAGCCGTACCAACAACGATCTCGGGGCTCGATAGCAAATTCCCCCTCCCCCTCCTCTCCGTCAGATTTCGTTCTTTTCTCTCTTCCTTTTTTTAATTAACAAGTCCCGGGGCCGATTAATATCCCATCGGCTCGGTGTCGTGTATCGGCCCATAATCTGGCCGTGATTTTGTCCCCCTCGATGAGAAATTGCGCCGCCCGGAGATAAAACACGGGGCGGCGGCGGGCGTGGCGGACGCGCCGGCAGATTTTTCACACTTTGCGGCGCGGCTGCGAGGCCTCACTGAGTTATCGCCCCGCTACTGTTTCTCCCAATCAATGCACATGCAAATTAATGGCGTGCCGCGCCGGGCCCCGATCGCAATATGTTTGTGTCCAATATTGCGAGGGGATCCGGCCGCCGGCCGCCGCCGCTGCCGCCGCCGCCGCCTCTCCCACGGAGACGAGCAGCCGGTCTCGAGCCCCGGGACCTGCGGCAAACCCTACCGCCAAATTTACGCGCCATTTCCGGGGGCGGTTCACCTCGTGTCGTAGAGAGCGCGCGATCGATACGAGTATGGTCTTTTGAAACGACGCGACGCGGCTGGGTGCGAGAATGGCGTCCATCTTACCGAGCGGGGGCGGGGGAGGGGGGGGGGGTAATCGGTGCGGCCGTGTACGCGACGTGTACGCCCGGAGCGGCGGCGGCGGCGGGCGGTACTGTGTACATCTTTCACATTCATTCGATATGCCGCTACCGTTCATGCGGCCTCATGCGGCCCATCCCCTGAAAAACTTGTTAGGATGGCCTGTGCGGGGCAGAGGCCCCCTCCCTCTCCTCTCTCGCGTCGTGCGGCAGCTAACGCCACTGCGTTTAAATTGTATCTGCTCCCGAGGAAAACCTTAATGGTGATTACCAAAGTCTAAAACAGGTTCCGATCGAGGAAACAAGACGAGGAGGAACAAAAGTTGCCCTTATAAAACGTGAACGGCATAACAGAAAAATTACAATAAGAGCGCGTCCCGGCCGTACGGAACATTAAAACGAGACGGGGCGGCCGGCAGCGGCCGGCAGCGGCGGGCCGATAGGCATCGCGGGCCTAATTCATATAACACGCCGTGAGCGCGGCCGCTGCGGCTGCTGCCGGACCAGCCGGCGCGGTGCTCGCTATGGGGGCCGGTGGCTCCGTACCATGAGGGCCACCCCATAAGCTCATGACCATTTTTTTCATGTTTTGTTTTTATTTCTTGTTTTGTTTTACGCACAGTCATCCCCCCTCTCTCTTTTGGTCTCTATCTCTCTCTCTCTCGGCCTCTCTCTGTCTCTCTCTCTCGCCTTTGCTTTCGCAGTCACACACACACACACACACACACACACGGACCCGCACGGGCGCCGGCTCCGCTATGTGGCCGCGGGCAGCCCATATAGCGACCACACAAACGCGGCTGCAATGTTTGCCTTATTGGCACCGGGAGAGTAATGATCCTGACCGGGCGGCTGACCGCCGCCGCCCACCGCCGCCCACCGCCGCCAGCGGGCGCGGCACCCACCCCCCCCGCCCCCGCGCCGCCCCCGCGCCGCCGCCCTCCGCCCCCTCCATTACCCGACACGGTTCCGATCAGCAGCGGCGCAGGACGATACGGGGAAGGTACATAATGGATTTTACCGGTGCCGCGCGCAATAAAGGCTTATTTTTTCCAGGCTTCAAGTTAATTATCGCCATTAGAAAGGTCTTTATTGCGTGCATATATATCTGCCAGTGGCGGCCGCCGCCGCCGCCGCTGCCGCCGGCTGCTGCGCGCTGCGCCCCGCGCGGTCGGCTCAAACGGCGTCGGTACCGGCCCGGGCGCTAACGAACGTCTTTGTTTATTTGCGACACAGACACAAAGATTCACACACACATACACACACACACACGCACTCGTCCGCGAGCATATATGCGTGCGCCGCCGCAGACCCCGCTCGGCCTCTCTTTTTGTTCGTCGACAAACGTAAAGTTGATGGTTTGCTATCACAAGGGGACAAAAAAGGTTATTCCTGTCCGACGTCGCCGCCCGTCGCCGCTCGCCAGAGCAAAATAAAGGCCCCCTGCTGCGAATTTGCGGCTCGCGGTGCGTTGCAGTTTGTTGTTCGCCCCCGTTATCATTTTTTTCCCTCAATATCCTGGAAGGCAGTATCAGACTATATTTTTATGTGAGTTTTTTTTTTGCAGGAAATTTTCGGGGGAAGAGCTTCTTTGCGCGTTGCGTGTCGATCTCTGGTGCAGGTGGAGAGGCGACACCCCGGCGGCGGGGGCCCCGGCGGAGGCCAGGACGGGGACCTCACGGACCGTCCCCATAACACCAGGAAGGGGGAAGAGGGGGCCCAATTAGTGGATGGGACCCAGGGCGGCGGCGGGGCCGGCGGCGGCGGCGGAACACGCAAGGTGGTATCGTCTCGATGTGCCTTAATTTGGGTGCCGCCCTTCGCAATATAATTCGCGCCAGAATTTCGGTAGCGCGGCGGAGGCCGGCCGGTCACAGTGGGAGAAGAGAGGTGGAGGCTCTAGAGAGGCCGGCCGGTTACACCGATAACCGGGGGGCTCTTCTAGAGCGAGGCTCTGGAGAGACGGAAGCTCTAGAGAGGAAGGGGGCTTTAGAGAGACGGAGGTTACTACAGAGAGTGCGGCCGGTCACACCAAGGGGCGGGCGCTCTAGAGAGGCTGGACGGTCACACCGGTAGGCGGGGTCTCCACCGGACGATCCCGCCGTCACAGCAGCGCCCAAACGACCGCCTCATGGTGATGTGCCCAACGGGCCAAATGCATCCGCGGCCGGACTTGGCGGTGGACGACGAGCGGAGTGAGGTTCGCCTTGCGGTGTGTGGCGGCGGCGGCGGCGGCGGCGGCGGCGGCAGCTTGGCGGCAGTTCGATTTGCACGGTAGCTGTGGCGGCGGCTGTGGCGGCGGCTGTGGCGGCGGCAGCAGGCCGGCTGCCGTCGATCGCTTATTCCGAGTTCGAATCCGACTCGGACTTGAAGAGCCGGGGCGCGGGGCCCGGTCGGGCCTGGCCGGGGCCGGCCGGGGCCCGCCGGGCCGGCAGATAAGGCGAACGGCTTCATCTGCTCCGCAGCGGGCTCGACAAGTTCCAGGGGACGGAGCGGGGGGCACACGCACACACATCCAGGCAATAACACCGCCAATAATAACCGGCGTCGCCGTACGCACTTGTGCGCCGCCGAAGTGGCGTGTGTTAATTCGGACGAAAACAAAAAACGTGTTCCGTAGAAATTGCTCGGCGGCCGTGCTTCTATCAGAAATCCGTGTCGCCACACACGAGCTCACAGCTCCGTCTCCTAGAGTACTGTACGTGGAAATGAGTTATAGCAAACTCACTAACACACGCACACGCAGAGGAGCGGTCTAGTATCTCCGGCATTTCCTGCGGGACCGACACCGGCGGGGGCGTGTAGCACAGTAGCCGGCCACGTACATATGGAATGCCCCGACCCGACCGACCGACCACGGCAAGCGCACGCAAACGAGGTCCCCCCCGATGCCCGGGAGCCACGATGACGCCGGAGAGCCGCTCTCCGGAGTCATCATCATCATCATCATCATCGTCCTCGTCGCCGCCGACCCGATCAGGGCCGCCCCCCTCCGGCGGGGCGGGGGCCGCCGGCGGCACACCGCAACCTCATACTTTCGGTGTCCGTTTTCCCATACCGCGGTGGCCGCATCACAAAAAGTCCACGTTTTCGGGGGTGACCGCCGGCCCGCCGGCCCCGCCCGCGGGCCCGGCCGGGGTGGCACCCTCGGTGCAGCGCACTCCCCACGCCCCGAGCAAATAATGATCGAGAAATGTAGGGAATTTGATATGGAAATGAGGCGGCTTTGGTCGCGTGATGGCGTAGCACGGGAGCCGCCCGGGGCCAAGCCGCGCCGCCCGGGCAGCGGGGCCCCTTGGACAGGGGTTTGTGTCTCTGGGCACAAACTTCGCTGCGGACGAACGGATCCAGTCCGGGCAGAGGCCCCTGAACCAGGACGGGGGGTTTGTGGTGCACAAAACTAAGATCCAGCCGTGCGCCGCGGGAGAACCCACCGCTGTTCCGTAAAAATGCTGGCTCAATTTTCAGGGCTTGGGGATCTATGCACGACGGGCCCCTGCCTTCCCCGAAGTCCTCTCCGGCACCACCGCACTGGCCGGTGCGCCGCTGCTGTGAACACTAATCGCCCCTGCTTCCCAAGTGCCTCGGCCCGCACGAGCCCCGTGCCGTGCCCTTCCCGGGGCGGCTGCATCGCGGTGGCGTGCGAGCAGGCGGGCGGGCGCTTCCAACCACCCCCTCGCAGGGCACAGCCCTCGGGGCCCGGGGGTGCGGCAGGCCGGGCAGGCCCCCGTACACGACACCCATTCCTAGAAGTGCCGCACCTCCTCATCCGGGGGGCCCCGGCAGCCCCGGCAGCCCCGGCACAGCAGCAGCGGCTCATGATTTTCGGCCGTATGGAGTGGTAATTGTCCATAACCGTCGCCCGGCCGGCGCCCGTGTGTGCGTGGGAGCTGTCGGTCTGCGTGTGCACGCCAGGGGCACGCCAGGGGCACGCCAGGGGCACGCCAGGGGCACGCCAGGGTGTGCGCGCCGGCGAAGGTACTTCCTAGAAGTCGCGCAGGACCCGGCCGAGGATGTGTGATTACGGTAGCAGCTATGCAGGGCTTCTTGAAAAATGAAAGAGAAAAACACCCGGAAAAGCGGCTCAGGTGGGGCGGTCGGTCCTTTGCACATTACTTGTTCGCAACGTCGAAGTTCAGTACCAGGTCGATTTTTCAGGGAACAAAATGAAGGCGCACGGATTCCCATTGTCTTGCTCACTTCCGTTTTAAATGTCTCCACAATGCTCTACTGAAAGGCACCCGTATGGCGTCTGCAAACTAATTCAAAATATATTTTGCGTATTTTCTTTGTCGTGGTGAAATTTCTGTGGTGGCTCGCGCGTTGAGCGCTGGCGTGACGGCGATGACCCGCTGCGGCGCTGCGCAGCCTCTGCACCACCCGGGGCGCCTCCGGGCCGCCTCTGGGCCGCCTCCGGGCCGCACCTGTCGCAGGACGGGCACGTGACACGCAGCGCGCCGCCGCCCCGGGCGTCAGCTCTGCGAGCAGGTGCTGCCATCGTATTAGGGCGACCCGCAGAAACAAAAACAAAAAGCAAAAACTAGAAAAATAAAAAAAAATTAAGCTAGGCGCACTCTGCTTGGGCGATAGCGCAACACGCTGTGGAGATAGGAGTCCCCCATCCCGCTCAAACGCGTGCAGTGCGAAGCTCATGAAAAATCGGAGTCACGTTGTTGCGTCTGGTTTCCCCTCTGAGCGAGCTGCGTGATGTTCCGCGAGAGGGTCCCGCGCCGCCGCCGCCGCCGCCGCCGCAAAGAGGCTGCGATAAATTTTTGACCGGTCCACATAACACGGGCAGGAGGAATAAAAACAGCGCGCGGCTTTACCGTTTCGCTGCCGCTGCTGCGGTGGCTGCGGCGGCGGCTTGGCCCTTGCCGGTGTGCGAGCAAGACGGATCGCCCGGTAAGTCCGCGGCGCGATAAGCGAAATGCATTCGAGGGGGCAACAGCCGCGGGGGGCTGCGGGGGCCGCCGCGGGGGCCGCGGGGGCCGCGGGGGCCGATGGGGCCTCAGCGGCGCCGTGTTGTGCCGGATGCTATCCTGCCTAATTGGCGCGCTGGACATGGCGACGGTGCGCGCCCACCGCCTTTTTGCGTCCCGAAAGAACCGCAGAGCGACGAGCAGAGCAGGCAGCGTGTGAGGTGGCGGTGCCCGGCGCGGGGTCCCGGAGGAGGACGCTACATTGTGTTGATGAACGGCCAGAGCGGGTCGTCGAGCGCCCCATCCTATCCCTTGCGACGGCCGCGCACGTTGCCGTGTGTGGCGCCGCGCGGCTGCCGCCGGGCACGTATGCTGACCCCGGTGGCCGGGGGCCTGGGGGGCTCCGGCACCGGTCTGGACCCCCCCCCCCCTGTCCTAATGGAAAAGATGTGTACCGCGGCCGGCAAAGCGACACTCGCACGCCGCCGCCGCGCCGCCGCCGGGGGGGAGCCTTACCGACTCATCGGCCGCCCCGGTCGGACCTGAACGCCGCCGTCGTTGAGGTGGGTCACGGCGGCGCCGGGAGAGCTGCCGCCGCGGCACCCCGGTGACCGCCGTCCGGGACGACACCGTCCGACGCGAATGCTAATGGCCGACACTCCATCACCCGCGCGGCCCGCGCGCCTTACCGTCCGGCTGATAACATTTCGGCGAGCACCTGGCGGTGGTCACGGACGCGGCCGTGAGAGCGCGGAAAGTCCGGCGGCAGCGAACGGAGAGCGGAGCGGGGCAGCGGCCGTGCCGGTGGTCCCGGCGCTCATCTGGAACGGCGCGCGGGGTCGCTCTGATTTCACGCCATCCCCATGATTTAGGGCGACCATTCGGCCCGTGTCTCCAGTTACGATGCCACACACGCGGGGTGCGCGCGTGTGCGGGCGCGCGCGAATGCGAGCGAAGCGAACCCTGCGGCGTGAGTGGCCCTCTGACGCGCCGCAGCAGAGCGTCGTGTCCGTGCGCAGGCAACTGCTGTCGAAGGGTTCATCGCTCAGAGATCAAAACAAAATCTGTATTTTTTTACAAATGAAAAAAAAAAATGATGAGTGTCTCTTTTCTCTGTTTTACATAATTTGACATTTTTTTCCTTTATGTTTTTTTTTACGAATGTGTGTTTTTAAAAACTTTGCATTTTTTTATTTCTTTCTCCAAAGGCAGCACGTACTTCTATTTTATGTGAAAGACCCGCCCGCGGCACACACACACACACACACACACACGGCATGATCCCGCCGGCTGCAGGGCGGGTCCTCCCCATGCTAAGCAGCGGCAGTGGCGGCGGTGACGACTGCCCCGGCGGTGCCCCGGCGGTGCCCCGGCGGTGCCCCGGCCCGCAGCCGCCGCCGGTGTACTATGCTAACGACTCACACGCTGCCACTTCCTTCCTACCGCG
Source organism: Megalurothrips usitatus (assembly GCA_026979955.1). Taxonomy (NCBI): domain Eukaryota; kingdom Metazoa; phylum Arthropoda; class Insecta; order Thysanoptera; family Thripidae; genus Megalurothrips; species Megalurothrips usitatus. Next base: position 4,462,528 of record CM049597.1, on the reverse strand, counting down.
ATATTTAACCGCCGCCGCGCGTCGCGGTACGGCCACAGCCCGCCCAACCCATTCCGTGTCATCAGCCCGCCCCGCGTCCCGTCCTCTCCGAATCGATGCCCGATGCCGTGCTGCTTACCTCTCGTCCTTTTGCCCTCCTCCTCCTTCTCCTTCCCTTCCAAACGCACACAACGACGGCCTAAGTACTGGAGCATTATGCGAGCTGCGCCCCCCCCCCCTCCAGCTCCAACGCATGACGCTCTTCCTTTCTGTGCCCAGGGAACCTTACGCGCACATTTCCCATGCTGTTCTCCGCCCCTCCCTCTCTCGCCTCTCCCCGGCCTCTCCGCCTTTCCTTATACCACTGCCGTTCATGTGTTAATCAAGGCGCGCGCCCGTGTGTGTGCGTGTGTGTGTGCGTGTGTGTGGACTTGTACCCTCGTATACGACGGCTCGTCTGCATACCCATGCTGCACACGGGACGCAATGCAAAGACCGCGCCCCGGTCTGTGTCCTCGGTCTGAGCGTCGTGTATATTTCCAGCGATTATTTTGTTACTCTACTGCTGCAGCTGCCGTCCTTGTTGTTGAGGCTGGTGTTGTTGTTGTTGTCTGCTTTCAGTTGTTGTTGGTCCGTGTCCGAGCGCGCATTGGGGCTGCGCCTTTATAGTACGGCCCGTATTGCACGGCGGCAGTACGCCCGGAACCTTTCTGCGCTAGCCACGAAAAAAAAAACATTCCCAAAAGTTTTAAAAACTTAGGGTCTGAGAGACAGTATTTTCATATTTCTTACATTTCTCATTTGACTTCTACCAACATTGCCACCCCACGCTGGTCACAACCTACATCTACCCTCTCGCTCTGTTGCACTATTTGCTTCCCTCTCACTCCCATCCCCCCCCCCTCTCTCTCTCTCTCTCCCTCTCTCAAATAAATGTTACCCGCCAGCCCGGCCGCGCAGCTTCAGCCCCTCCATAAATAAGCAGAGAACATATTTTCGCGCGATCCCCGCTGGCCGCTCTGCCCGGCTGTTCCCGGCTGTTCCCGGCTCTGCCCGGCTCTGCCCCGGCTGCTATGCCAGCAGCCCGATGATGAATCGATGGGTGTGTTTCTGTCGCAGAGAGCGTCGCGTCGCGTGGCGGGGCGTGGCGGGGCGTGGCGGGGGCACTTCCTGCCGTCGCGGTGCGCATCAGGTGATTAATTAAGGTTCAATCGCAAATAGCGAGCGGACGCGGGATCTACGCAGAGGCGGCGACGCTCTGCCTGCACGCTCGCGATCGCTGCCCACTCCCATATACTTGATCATCCATTTTATTTTTCGAATAATATCTTATTTTACCATAAATTCTCGCTGCCATTTATGATCTAGCATTAGTAATTTTTCTCCAAACTCAGACCGCCCGCACTCAGAAAACAGCTTTCCTCGAGAAAAATTTACTCTTCGTTTAATGCTTAACTGACCTTGCATCGGCAACGAAGTGAAAAATCCCACAGTGCAGGAGTTGTTTTTGGTTCGAAGGAACGACGTTTTTTTTTTCCTGGGTGTGCATCGTCATGCGCTCACACCAAACGGGGCGCGCGAGTCGACCGGAACGCGACAGGCCTCAGCTTCGCGCCCAATTAGACTCGAATCAGTCCCCCGGCGGCGGCGTCGCGTCGTAACCTCTGCGCCGCATGCGCGGCGGCGGAGCCAACGGCGGGCCAGCGGCGGAGCCAGCACAGCCACGCGAGCGAAGTGCGCCGGAGCAGTGTGGCGGCAGCGGCGGCGGCGGCGGCAGCGGCGGCGGCAGCGGCGGCGGCAGCGGCAGCGCGACACGAGCCAAACCCGCGGACTGCAGCTCGTCCATCATACTAGCGGGAGAGAGAGAGAGAGAGAGAGAGAGAGAGAGAGAGAGAGAGAGAGAGAGAGAGAGAGATGTGCTCTTAAACTTATGCGCGCGTGTAAACTTAATTATTGTGGCACGCAGCGAGACAGACAGAGAGAGAGGAGAGAGAGAGAGAGAGAGAGAGAGAGAGAGAGAGAGAGAGGACGCAGAAATAAAGGCGGCAGCTCGTGTCGCTCTAAAACACAGCGCCGCGAATAGCTGTGTGCTAGTGCGACTGAAATGGCGAGAAATACCGGTTGTCTGTCCGGGCGCCGGCCTCGCGGCTTCTTTGCTGACACCTTCATCGCCGCCCGGGGCCGCCTGGAGCCACGCTGAAGCCGCCCGGAGCCGCGCTGGAGCCGCCCGGAGCCGCGGTGCGATCGATCTGGACTTTACGAGGGCGTATCTTATCGCCGCGGGGACGGCGGGCGGAACCTCTGGAACCTCTGGAACCCGGGGGGACAAGGGGGTTGGCGTCGTCGCACACGAGCCGCGCGGGGTCTGCGGAGAGGGCAGTGGCACCTGCCGGCCAGCGCCCGGAGGCTTGGAGCCCGGAGGCCCGGAGCGCTCTGCTCCACTGTGGGAACGCCGGGCTTTATGGCGCTACAGCATCCTCCGTCCCGCTCCCACCTGCACTCGAGGCCCTTCGCGTGTGACGAGGACGGAGAACCCGTCCCTCATCGGTCGCCGACATCTCGCTCGCCCGTGTGATCGTCTGGTTTATAGTGCTCCCCGCAGTAACTCCTCTCGATTCGGGAACGACCGCCTCGACTCTATCAGATGCTCTGGCCGTCCACACGGGAGTAGTCGTCGGCTCCTTCAGTGCAACCGTAACATCATCAAACATATCCTCGTTGAAAATTATTTCTTTCCCCTACATTTTTTTTGTGGGGGAGGGGAGCACCCGTGCTGTGTCCTGAGGGATGAAGGTCCATACTGAACAGAGAACGTTATACAGGTTATACAGGACCTGTCCGCCTATGGGCGCCTGCGGGCTGCTGGGATAGGCCGGCCCGCGCTGCACGCCTGCACGGCAGGACTGCCTACCCCCCAGGCGCTCCCGGTGGCGCTGCTCCTGACCCGCCGATTGGAAGTCCGCGGGCCACGACTGACTATTGGCGTCAGGGGGCAGGTGGGCGGGGGGAGCGGCGCGCGCGTGCTCGGCCGGTGCGGCCGGGGCAGCCGGGGCCGTCGGGGCCGCCAGGGCGCGCTCTGCGGCTCTGTGGAGATGTTGGCTATGCCGTGCAGCGCGGGGCTGCAGCAGCGCCATAGCAGCTCCAGAGGTGGCAGATCGGACCGGCCGCTAGATCGTTATAGCACGACGCCTCACGCCTCTCTCTCTCTCTCTCGCTCTCTCTCACACACACACACACACACACAAACACACACACAAACACACACACACACACACACACACACTTTCTTTCCGTTCAATGGTCGTTCTTTGCGGAGCGGGGCAGTTTATCTCGATTAGTCCCGTGCTGGTGCAGTCAGCTAGCTGCAAAAATATTCGCAGAAAAGTTTTGAAAAAAAATGAATAATTGTGCTGCACTTTAAGAACACTGTTTTTTTTGGGGGGGGGGCGGGGGGCGGGGATATATTTGTTTTTGAAATGTGTGCGGTTTAAAAAAAAATTCAATACGCACGAGTCCATATTGCTTCACCGACCGTCCGCATCGTCCCCACAAGGAGACTCGAAACGGCAGCAAGCAGCACGCGCAGCACACACACACACACACTGCGAACACAATATAACGATGCATCTCTGTCGTGCCGCCGCGGTGCACTTCTTTGCTTTCTGCACGCGCTTGTGCTGTTGCTGCCTGCCGCGCCGGCGGCGGTGGGTTAAAAATGCCTTTGCAGGATACACCGTCCCGAGACCCCCTCCTCTCGCACGCATCGTTAGAGCTCGTTGATACCGATACGGATACCGATACGATGGGTATCGGCACGCCGGCAGCTGCAGAGCCCCCCTCCCCCCCCCCCCCCCCCCTCTCCCTCTGACTGACGGGCCCGCGCTCCCCTCCCCTCCTGCCCTCCCCCCGCCCGGCACCTTGTCCTTGCCACCGCGTCAGCCACCGGGCCGCGCGATGCGCGGAATCTGCGCGCACCAGCGGGGCGCAAAGGGCCGTTGGCCGGTGCCGTGGGGCCGGGGACCGTGCTGCCCTAGCGCTAGAGCGTGCCAAGTGGCTGTTCAGTACCGAGAACTTTGCTCTTGTAAATCAGTGACTTTTTTTCCTGAAAATGATAAGTTTATTTTGTTTGAATCTCCCCCCCCCCCCAAATATATTGTGACTTCTTCCCCCTCCCCCCTCCAAAAATATTGCGACTTGGTGCGCACGGCGCGTTGTCTTCGTGATGCCGAAACCACAGTTCGGCAGGTGTGGCGGCGCGTCACGTTGTGCAGCCGCAGGTGCGGTGCCCGGCAGGCAGCCTTCTCACCTGCAGCTGGCGACGCCGGCGACACCCGGCGGCCGCACCGCCGGACTGCAGCCGCCGCACACTGCGCATGCCCGGTGTCTGCCACTCGCAGTGGCTCCTGCGAAACCGGTGTCAGCGTGCAAGAGTACCCCTTACCCCCGGTACTAAATCCCTAGGGATCCTTTACCCCCGGTATACCAACCCTAGGGATTCTTTACTCCCCGCGTGGGGGTAAAGGATCCCTAGGGTTGGTTTACCGGGGGTAAAGGGTCCCTAGGGATTAAGTACCCCCCTGGGTCACTAGGTTAGGTTAGGTTAGTGTAGGTTGGCCTGGGTTTCTCGAGACCATTCATCCCCCTGTGACCCGGGGGGGGGGGGGGGGGTAACGATTCCCTAGTGACCAAGTACCGCGGGTAACTTATCCCTAGGAACCCGTTACCCCCTTGGCTTCAAACGTGGGGTAATCGATTACTAGGGATCCTTTACCCCCGGTAAACCAACCCTAGGGATCCTGTACCCCCTACCCTGGGGGGCAAAGGATCCCTAGGGATGGTTTACTGGGGGGTCTTGGGTCCCTAGGGATTTAGTACCGGGGGTAAGGGGGTAATCCTACACGCTTACACCGGCGCTGCGACAGCGGCGTCAGCCGAGCGTCCCTCCTGCTGGGCAGGCCGACCCGCGTCGCTCGCGTGCGCGCTGCGGCCGCCCACGTGCCTACCCCACAGGCGCGGTCGGGCTGCTGCTTTTGTCTTCCGGAGACGACGTTCGTGTGCCATCAAGGGTGGACACGAAGCGCGGCTCTGTAAGGTGCGTTTGGTGGCGCACGAGAGGAGGGGGCCGCGGCCGGCCGGGCCGCAGCCGCGGCTTGGCGTCGTTTGTCTCTTGTCAGCCCCGCGCCGATGACAACTACCGTTCTGCCGGGGGTCGTTCAGCCGTCCGTCTCCGTGTCGATGCCGCCTCTGATATTGCATGGACAGCCAGACGCGACGGGGCGGTGCGCTATCTGTCTCTCACAACCATTACTTTCTAGTACAGTTATGTTTCTTGGCGTGTACTTGAGCCCTCTGGGCCAGGCGCCGCCGCCATGGACATACCATGAGGTGGGGGCGGCGGCTTGGGAGACCCGCCCGGCCAGTTTACACCTGGTCATCAACATCACCACCCTCGTCTCGCAACGTCGCCCGCGCCGGCCGGGTCGGTCTGCGTGAAAAAATCTAATGTCCCCTGGCTGGCGGTGGTGCGGTGTGGGATCAGAGGGGTCCGGCACTATCAAGTGTCTCTGCGGCCCAGCGGCCCAGCGGCCCTCCGGGGACGACGGGGCCCTTTGATAGGAGACGCCGATAAGCCGGGTCCCAGCTCTTACTCTTCTCGTCGCCCTTCGGCTTCGGCCCTATTCGGCTCGCACGGTGACGTCACCGCGGAGGTTTATGGGAAACTTGGTCACGTCGGCGGCCGGGTCCGATCCGTCGTGTCGTGTCGTCGGCGTGCCGTCGCCCTGTCGTCGGGTGCCATGCCGCCGCCGCCAGCTTCCCACGGGGCGCTGCCGAGCTGCCGCCGCCGCCGCGCCGACACGTCGTAGCGTTCGTATACTACGTAACTCCAGGCGGCCGGCCACCCCCACGCTGCGCCGCAGAGACCCCACTTCGGTGTGCCCGGAGGAGCCCGGAGGGGCCCAGAGAAGGAGTCGCAGGATACAGTTCTGGGGGAGCCCGGAGGAGCCCGGAGAAGTTGCAGAGGTTAGAGTTCTGCAGGATGCCGGAGGAGCTCGGAGTCGCAGGATGAAGTTCTGGGGGAGCCCGGAGGAGCCTGGGTAGACAGGATAGGATTCCGGTGGGGAGGAGCCCAAAGGAGCCCGGAGGAGCCCGGAGGAGCCCCGAGATGCCCAGAGAAGGAGTCGCAGGATGAAGTTCGGGGGGAGCCCGGAGGAGCCTGGACAGTCGGGATAGGATTCCGGAGGAGCCCGGAGAGTTGCTGCGCGCTGCGACGCTGCCCCCAGTGACGGCGGTCATCTTTCACGTGTCAGGGACCAGGCACCACCGGGCCGCGGCGAATGTCTGTGTTATCTGAGGCGCGTCGCTCACTCGGGTGCAACATATGGAGCATGGGAATCGGGGGGGGGGGGGGGGGGGAAATCCGACTTGTATAACCCAATGCTCGAAATTTTATAAGTATTTCCTTTTTTTTCTCTCTTTGGCGTGGACCGAGTGAGAGGAGGATGAGAGAGGCCCGCAACGGACCAGATTCGCCTTTCGCCCCCCAGAGGAACACGCGGCCTTTGCCCCGCTCTGCTCCGCGGCGCCGCCGTGCGTGATTCCCACGGCCGCCGCTCGCGCCGGTACGGAGTCCGGCTCCCCGCGCTGCTGCATCACTGTCGCCCACCAATCCGAAATCTATTAAACAAAGGCAGCGAGTTATTTCCCCCCGCCGCGGGAGTAAGAAGTCTTGTGTTCTGTGGCGCGCCCCGCACGACGCCCACCTCCTCCTGACTATCGCCCCCATCGCCGCACCGCCACGGCACTTTTCCTTGTTTCTGACAATGGCCGTCATTTGTCGGCGGGACACACTCCACGCGGCGTCGTCGCCACACGGCGTCGCGTCTCAATCGTGTTGGGGGTGAGGGGGTTGGCGGCGGCGGCGGCGGCGGCGGTGTGGGTCGTGTCCCCCATCCGTCAACCGGCCAACGGTGCAGCGGCAGCGTTCGGCGCCCTCCAGGCCGGCCGTCCTACGTGCGCCGTGTCCTGCGTGTGCCGCTCGCACCCCGTTTGCTGCGTCTGCTTCCCTCCACGCCAACAAGTGCATTTTCTCTTTACACTCAAAGTACTCATCGGCACAGGCGGTGGGGGCGCAGAGCCGCACCGCACGGGTCTCGGAAGGGACGGGCGGCGGGCCGCGGCGGTCAGACGTCGGGCTTGTGAGCCGCCGCCGCCGCCGCCGCGCTTTTTGTAATGATGGCGGAATAATGGCCGGTGAGGCTGTTGCAGCCGGCCGCGGCTCCCTGAAACTGAATCAAGACAAACTGGCGTCGCAAACAGGACATCGCCATTTACAGGGCTCCCTCTTTTATGAATTAGTCGTCCGGGCGGCGCTCCGCTCGCACCGCTCCGCCGCTCCGCCCTGCACTGGATCCAGTTTGAGCGGATAAGAGCGGCCTGCCGGCCGGCCGGCGGACGCGGCAGCAGCGGCGCCGCTCCCGCTCTGGCCGGGGGAGTGAGGCCCCGGCGGCGCGGCCAGGGTCGTGGAGCGGCGTGGCGCGGCGTGGCGCCTCGTGATGTATCTCCGCCCGGGACCCTTGCAGCGCGGCCCCGCCATCCTTCATTTGGCCGCGGGGACTGCCGCAAATTTATGGGCGCACTCCAAATACAGTGGCCCCTGTAAGTACACATTCAATTAATTCGTCATAAATCCACGACTTTTTCGGTTGTTGCCCTCCATAACTGCGGCGTGCATATGGGACATGAGGCCGGCCGAGGGGCCCGGCCGGGAGAGAGACAGTGAGAGAGAGAGACAGAGAGCAGATATAAAAACCCCGCGTGCGGCCTGTACTTGTTCTGCCGCAGGGCCCCGGGGGGGGGGGGGGAGTAGCACGTAGCGTGCCGGTTATGAGACGCGACACTCATCAGTCCGCACCGAAACCATCGCACCACGCTCACTTTTATTTTCTCGCAAAACAAAATAAAAGAATTACAATTTAAAAAAAAAAACTTTCATTTTCGCCGTGCGAAATTTCATGGGTGTCTGGCGCGGCTTCCTCTGTTTGTTGTCGGTATCCTGTGGGAGCCTCTACAGGCCCTGTGGGGGTTCGTCACGGCGGGTGCGGGCGGGCATGTCGGTCACGGCGCTCTCGGTGTGTGTTTTGTGGGGAGCGGCTATGGATTTGGCGGGCCGCTTGATGATGGGGGTTCGATCAAAAGACCTCCACTGCCGCCCGCCCGGGTGGGCCCGCAGCCTCGCCTCGCCTCGCTCAGCTCGCACGCCCCCGCACGGCGTCCAAGGCCGTGGGATTTCCGTGGCCATTTTCCACGGAAAATCATGGCGAACCGTGCACTCTTTCCCCTCGGCTCGGCGCTGCCTCGCGCCTCTCTTACGTCCTGATGAGACTGAGCCAGCAGCTCGCAGCGGCGGCGCTCGCCGCCCGTGGGATATGAGAGCATTAGTCCCACAAACTTTCGCTTTCAGCGCTTCGCGTTACGTCGTTGTGTCGGCCTCCTCCCACTAATGTCTGGCAAACACCCATTCTTTCTCCCCGCTATCCGGAGCTCGCTGTGTACCTGCTGTTTGCTTCCCTGTCAAACACGTGAATCAATCACCGACCACGACGCGAATTTCGTGCGCCGATTCGCTTCGGACGTGCGCGCCTCGGGGGCGCGGTGATGGCACGCCTGCTACTGCGTACTTCCTTCCCAAAACAAATCAGATTATACCAAACTACCCACCCCTTCTCACGTCGCGGATCCTGGGGTTTGCCTCCTGGGATCACCTCGGATCCCCCGCGCGCCGGGCACCGTTCTCGAGCGCCCCTACACCCCACCGGAAGGCGCGGTCCGGCCGGCCGCCGCCACGCCCCACACACTCGCCGGTCTATCCCATCCCTGATGAGGCCATACCTCACTGCCACCCCGAGGCGCGGCCCCAAATGACTTCCTCACAAATGAGCGGCTCTCGGAGCCCCGCCAGGGACACGCGGCTCGCAGGCCCCGCTGCAGGCCCCGCAGGCCCCGCAGGCCCAGCTGCAGCCTGCTCTGATTTGATGACACTGTAATGTACTAAAACACACACACAGAGCCTGTACAAATAGCGGGGCGCACGCTCGTGACAGGCGTGGATGAAACGGAACCCCTTCTTGGTCCTGAGCAGGTGCACTCGGCGCGCTGCCACCGCCGGCACTGATGCCTCTGGTGCCGCTGAGAAGGGAGTCATAAGGAGAGTAGCTCGTGTTTCCGAAGAAAAATCGGAGGCCTAAAAAGAGTGGATTCAGCGGCGATTTTTGTCTCCACATGTCGCTGCCTGGGAAAAGTTTGACGATATATGGACACTCATGTCAGCAGTACCATGTTGACTGCACGTCCTGTGTTGTATAGTGATGCTGGGCTCCTCTGAACAGCCAAGTGGTGACGTTGATCTCTCTCTCTCTCTCTCTCTCTCTCTCTCTCTCTCTCTCCCTCTCTACCTCTCTCTCTCTCTTTCTCGCTGGGTAGCGTCTGGCCCACAGCCAGCTCATACCGCCACTGAGCTATCAGTGCATTTGCAAATTGGCGACGCCGTCGGTACGCGGTGGTGGACTGAGACAGAGAGTCGGTGTAAGAGAGAGAGAGAGACACACACATACAGAAAGAGACGGAAAATTAGAAAGGAGAAGGAGCGCGTGCCTTGCAGTGTGCCCGCTTGCTGCGTTCATTAGAGGCCTGGACAACAAATTAGATAAGGCAAGGGGATTCTCGTCCTCGTCTTCCTTTTCTCCCTCTTTGTCTCAGTGAGCGAAATGGATGCAGGATATCTCAAAGGAGGGGATGGGGGGGCCTCAAATTCGAGTCTTGTTATGAAGTCACTCTGCAGACTTTATGCACCGGGGCTCCGGCGGGCACGTCATGCCGGTCACAGGGGAGGGGCATCAGGACCTGCCGTGGGACCGCAGAGAGACACGGCCGGGCCGCCGATCCCGGAGGCCCGGAGGCACCGTCGTCCAGCAGGGTTAGGACCTCCTTGATTACCGCTGGATTGGTCCCATCGGGAGGCTGGCGGGCCGTGGCGGGCCGTGGCGGGGCGGTGCCGTGTCAGTCCGGGCCCGCAATGGCCCCGGGGTGCTACCGATACTCCCGGCTACTGGGCACGGTGGTCCTCAACAGCATCCTCATCTCCCCCACCTCCTTTATCCCTTCTTTCTCCTTTTTTTTACACGCTTCCATTTTCTTTACTTTGCGACGCCGTCAGCGTTGTTTCCCTTGCCGCACCAATGATATACTTTCGGGCAAACGCGTATATGTCTGGGCCGGGTCGCACCGGCAGCAGCCCGAACACAATCAAGGCGCCCCCGAGACCGACCCGTCTCGGGATATAACAGGCGGTGCAAGTGCACGTCACACGCAAGCGGGCGGCAGGGAGCGGCTGCAAGTGCACGGAATCCCACAAGGGGCTTGGTCACAAGTGGAAATTAGCAATTTTTGCCCCGCAAAAGTTTTTGCCCAATGTTATTTACACTGTGGGAAACAGATCGAAACACGTAAATTTTTAATGATAAGAAACAACATTTTCAAGTTTGTTTTCACACCAAAAACACATTTCTAGATTTTTTACGACTTTAAGATACCTTTGTAAATTTTTCAGATTGATTTCAGCTTTGATTCCAATGTCCTCCTGTGACCAGTCCCTTTTCAGTCTCCTGCCAAACTTCAGGTCAGAGGTCGTCGCAAAGGTCCGCTCGACAGAAATGTCCGTCTCTCCCGAGGAAGCTCCCCTCTCATACGTTTGCGGCCACGAGGCTTCCGTTATGACAATATATGGACCCGTTGTCCAAATTAGATTCCATATTTCGTCATTACTAACCGCGGCTCGTTGCGCCCCGCGCACGGCGGCCATCGCCGCGAGGTGCATACGTGACGGCGGCCGCCGCCCATCGGCTGGCCATCGGCTGGCCATCGGCTGGGACCCCTTGTAAGTCACTATAACATGCGGCGCTGTGTTCATTTAATTTCTAATCTGTTGCTACCGGGTATAGTTTGTGGGATGACTTTAGCTGCGCCCCCGGCGGCACCGCCACCCACCGCAGCGCGGCGGCGGCAGCAGCGCGCACACGGTAGCGCATGTCCCATCAGTACTGCTTCCCTTCCCCCCCTCAACCCCGCCCCCAAGGCCAGACGGAGGGACGGGTTAAGCTAACGCGCGATTCTTATGCTGACAAAGGCAGCTTTATTTCACAGTTTTCAGAGAAGAGGATGAAGCACAGCATGCAATTGAACCCCTCATTCTCCATTGAGAAAAGATCAACAAAAATTAAATTATCAGAGAAGAATTTTTTAATGGAAAATTTACATTATGTTTTTACCCTTTTTGGGGAAATTGTGAGGTGCAGTGCATCGCAAGCGGCAAGCTGCGTATAAATGGCAGCACTCGTGTAGTACTACGACTAGTGGCTCAGGACCTCGCCGCGCTACTGGTCTTGCGTTAATGAAGAGCATGATATATGGGGGACAGGACCCGCAGGACCTGCAGCAGGACGCTGGCTCCGGACGCGAGAGGGGGGGGGGGAGGGGGGGGGGGAGGCAAGGAGGCCGGTCGGCCCGCGCTGCCAGAGCCTCTTCTTGCCGCACCAAATTGAGTTTCGCTTTGAGTTATATCGCGAGAGTTGTCCAGATAGAATAATATCCTTCGCGGCGCTTCCGTGCGCCGGCGAGATGGCCGCAGGCGCTGCCCGCCGCCGCTGCCTTCTGGGGGAAAATAATGAAAAGTGATATCGGGGCCTCGATTTTGATATGCAAGGGAACCGAAAGCCGCGCCGCCGGACTCCCTTCACTCTTACTGGAAGGGACCCGGGCTGGACGCCATGATTGCGTTGTGGCGCCAGCGCTTCGGCCATTCATCGACGAGGAGAAACAATCCCCTCCCGTAATCAATAGAGGCCTGCTATCATTACCGCTGGACGTGTCATTTTGTACCGAGACTGCAGGCCGCGCCGGCGCTGCTGCCGCTGCAGGCGCTGCGGGTCCCGTGCAGGGCGTCGCCGTGGCGGCGGCCGAGGGCAGCGGCCCGCCGCCCCACCCCTTCAAACCCGGAGCCGTCGGCTCAAATCCTGCCCAGGGGCGTCTGTTGGCTGGCGGAGAGACTTGAACGCACGAGGACCCAGACCCGCACCCCATTGGGGGCGGCGTCGCGACAGAGGGTGCGGCGGCCGTGCGCTGTCCAGGGTCGTGTACCTCCCGAGACACGTAATTTTAAGGTTTGTGTCGGGCCCCGTGTACAGAACCGGTCACCCTAACCCTCTTCACCGGAGCCTGTCGGCCCTGCAGCAGGCCCGAGGCGGGCCGGGCCGGCGCCATTGTGATCTAAGTACTAGCTGTATGCAGAGACACGGCGCGCTCCTGTATTACACCCGCCCGGGGCGGCCGTGTCCTCGGTGGGGGCCTCCAGGGCCTCCGGGGCCTCCGGGGCGTTCGGGGCGCTCTGCCGTCGATAGCCGTGCGTGAGGCTCCGATCCGAAATTACCGCCCTTCTCCTCTTATTGTGTCTCATTCCAGGACGGGACCCGAGGCGGACCCGTCCCGCTCCCGGATTCCCCGGTCAGAGACGGCGGCGGCGACATGATGCGACCCTCGCTGGCAGAAAAATATTTTTTCCGGCGTGCGTGTCCGCGTCACGGCCGTGCCCCCGGCGGTGTCGGCCGAGATGGGAAACTGACGGATACGCATCACAAGCTGATTTACTCGCGAAGTCCCGTGGCCGCCCACCTGCTCTGGTATGATTTTTAGAATTCGCCGCTCACGACGTGGGAAGAGATCCTTAGTGGTTGTAGAGAAATCGCACACATTTATTTTTACAGACTGTCTACGAATCAAAAGGATGCGTGTACAGCAGTTTATGTACATCGGTCATTTTTATACAACAGTGAATTTCTTTTTGTCCTGCGTCCTCATAATTTTTTCGGGCAACGAGAAGTCGCCACACAATAACAGTCGTACACGCTTTTGCCGCGTGCAGCGTCGCGCCGCGGCGGCGGGGGCCGGCGGGCACCGCCACAGAGCCTGTAGGGCATCCCGCGCGGTAATGTAGTATTGCAGTACGCGGACGGGGCAGGGGTATTTTCGGATTACAGTCTTTTGTCCCCGAGACGCGCGGGGGGCTGGGGAGGCGCCGCCGTGCCGCGTTGCACCTGCTAAAGCCAGCAATCATGACGAGTTGCTACCGAAAAGCAATCGTAATGACATCTGGATACCGTCGGGATACCGTCGGAATACCGACTCCCTCCAATAAGCCGCCCTGCACTCACTGCCGCGGCTCGGGGAGACACGTATGATTTCGATTCAGGTACTCCAACTCAGCATACAGATCAGTCTTTAGCGACACCCGACAGTTCAACTGCCATGCGAGTTGAACTTAATTTTTGAATTTTTTTTTAAATTATCGTTTCATTTTTTATTATATCTATTATTTTTCAGGAATTGGGGGGGGGGGCGTAAGTATTACACAGTTTTTTTTCTGCTACACATCGCACTCTGCGGACTGTGGCGGTCAAATGCAGCGCGCCTCGCGGGACCGGTCAAAGGCGGCAGCGCGGCCGCATCGCATTCGAAATGCATTACTGCGGCACGATGAGTGATGCCTATCTGGTGATTGGAAGTGTGTGTGTGTGTGTGTGTGTGAAACCAGGACAAACACACAGAATAACGTCGGTGATAAGTGGTTTTCAATTACCTGCGAGGGAGCTTCGCATTCCGCTACACTCCTGGCAACGATGCCCTCTTTTTTTCGCCCCGAAACGAAAGTCGATTCTCATTTTACAGCTTCTTACTTTTTCGCATCGCCGGGGGGAGGGGGGGGATGTAGGGGCGTGAAAATAAAGTATACACGAGGCGGCTCTTCAGCGTTGTCCAACTGCTCGCGAGTCTCTGTGAGTGACACACCCCCCGGCATTCCCGGGGGAGCCTCCGGGATCCTAGGCGTCCGGGGCGGATCCTAGAGCCCCCGACAGGTGGCCGTCGCCCGTGACGCCCCGCTCGCATCTCGGCCCCGATAATGATGATAGTTGAGCCGTTGACGCCGTGCATTTGGCACTCGTTGGCGGCAAAGCTCCGTCGCGACCGACCGGGGGGGGGGGGGGGGGAGGGGGATAGCAAAAAGAGTAATAATTATCTCGTTCCCCGATAAATAAAAAGGAATATACACTCCGCCCAAATATGCAAATCGGGTTAATTATAGGACGGGGACCTAAAGGATAAGGGTGGACCGTGTGCACGGATGGAATCCGCCATGTTAATTATACACTTGGCAGACGCCCCCCGCGCACCCCCGGCCTCAGTCCGATCCCGGCCGGGCCGCCGCCCCCAAGGGCTGGAGGCTTCTCAATGGACCCCATACACGCCGTTCAAAGCGTCTGGAGGTCGATGGAAACCACAAGCTCCCCAAACCCAACGATCCGGACCCATTTTCAAAAACTGATTTTCTCGTGCTTCCAATATTTTTTCTCCTGTACATTTTGTGCGGGAGGGATTACAGAATAAGTAACCGATGTACGCAACACATAAACATTTCGAAGAGGCACCCTCCTGTCGATGACCTTCGCATGAGAAGCTTTACTGCAAAGCGTGCGCACACACACACACACAGGACACGGGTAGTGTCGCTAGGCCCTCCTGTGCACGCAGCCGGGACACGACGGCACTCCATAATTTGAAGCAATTATCAGAGAGGCTGTGCGCCGCCGCCGCCGCCGTGCGTGTGTGTGCATGCGTGTGTCCGCGTCGTGCCAAGCATCACACATCATCAGTGCGGGCCGGGGTTGTCATAACGGGGGGCTGCCCTTGTGGTCCCTCCCGTCATCCTGCCAGGTCGGCGCTCAGGACCACGGGGCTCATCTCGACCGACAGGAAGCGGGGCATAGAGGGCCGCCGCCGCCGGCCGCCGCCGGGCAGGCTAATGGGGCAGTGTGCACGGCGGCGCCCTCCCCGCGCGGCGCCCCGCCCCCTCCGTCTGCCTCCCTGCCGCCAAACCCCACCCGCCATTCATGCCTAGGCCGGCCCGGCACGCGGACAGCAGACCGAGTGCGGGAGAGAGAGAGAGAGAGAGAGAGAGAGAGAGAGAGAGAGAGAGAGAGAGAGAGAGAGAGAGAGAGAGGACGTTGCATCTGACTCTGCTAGTGCAAAGAGCTCAGCCGGGCACGCTCTGGCATCTCTCTCGCACTGTCGTAGTCAAATGGGGCGTCACGTCTCTCCGGCACTCGGCGAGACCGCGCCACTGACGCAGACCTGACGGGATCGCCACGACACCCCCGCCGCGGAGCCCCACGGGGGGTCTTCGACACGCGACCACAGCCCCGCGGGGGGTCAACGGCTCCGCTCGGCCGGCGAGCGTGGCGTGTGTGGCTGTGTGTGTGTGTGTGTGTGTGCGGTGGGAGCGGTACCACCGTCTCTCCCTTTGTGCGGGGGCGCGAGGTGCCGTGCGCCGAGTATTATGAAGAGCACGCAATGAATGCAACTGGCTGCTGCCGCGCGCACTTTCACTGCAAACGTGCGTCTCGACGCCGCAGAGTCCGTTGTCCTCTCCAACCATGCAAGCAGGAGAAATCTATTTTTCTCCTGAAATCACGCAGTGGCCACTCGATTATTATTTCAATCCAAAATAATGAAAATATACAAGTAACCCATTGGGACGCACGGTTTGGAGAAGGATTGTTTTCTTTCATCGAGAGTCGGTGCCCTCCGCCCTCGTCACTGTCCTTCGGGTCCCCGCCGCACATGATGCAGGCTGCAGCGCGGCGTGCAGTCTGACGACTGCCCACCGGCCCCTGCCCACCGGCCCCTGGCCGAGGCCCCTGGCCGAGGGCTCGGCGGCTCGGCCGAGGGCCGGACTCATCACCGATCGGCCCGCTTGTCAGGGCGGCTGCACAAAGCGTATCTCTCTATCGAACACGATCGATCAATCGAGACAGAAAGGGCACTCGAACACTACCCGCGTCTGGGGGCGGTGTCACATGACGCTGGGAGTGACGGCACGAAAAATACAAGGCCCCGCTGTCGCTGCTGTTATGTGCTCGTCGTTTTCTTGTTCTGTATTTTTGTTACGATTTTTTTTTCGGCGGCAACTGACAAAACGGCAGGGATTTGAAATGGTCATTTTTCAGCGCACGTGTTTCAAAGATGGGCTCCGACTCTACGCATATAGTGGCACGCCGGGGCGAAGCAGCGCGGCCAGCGCCGCCCTGCGGTGGAAATGGGGACCACTTTACACGCGCATGCCGTGCCGCACACCACGACTATTTGTCAGAGAAGGCTCCCCGCCCCCCGCCACGCTCCGGTTCGTCAATGACCGTTTTTCAATCACCTCTTTCACACATGGGCTGAATGTTAATTACCCACCGCGGCCCGGGCCGCGCGCTCCGAACAGGACGGGCCTCCCGGACCGCCGGGCCGCCTCCCGCCGCCGCGCTGTTTCGTCTTCAGTCTGCGCTCATAATGCTCCAGCAAAGAGTGCGTGATCGCTGCGGGCACTGGGATATTTTCACGGAAAGTGGACGCTTAGTTTTTGGCAGGACGGATGCGTGCGAGCGTGCGGCACTTGTATACTATTCCCTTACTTGCTAGAGGGTGGCTGGACGCTTGTCCTTGCTGACGATGATTCTGTCCGTACGCACGAAAAAGAAATTACACTAGTAATACCACAGGAGGACCGAGCAAGAGCAAAGAACAGCTAAAATACGGCTGCCAAGGAAAAGGGGACGCGTGCGTAGAGCCCAGCGGCAGGACATGAGAGATGTTTGGCCCACGGTTCACAGCAATCTCCTCTCTGCTCTACTTGTCGATATATCGACCGAATCGAGCGGGCTGTACAGATACGATTCCCACGGCAAAGCATTCACATTTCGACCCGTCCTGTAGAAAAAATGCATTCCCTCCAATGGACGGTACACCTTGAAAAAAGTGTGAGCGACCGGGATTCGAACACTGACGAATGCAGCTGATGTTAATCGGCGCACAATACTTTCCGAACGCGCCCAGGGAGTCGGGCGCGGCGGGGCGGACGCGGCGGACGCGGCAGACCAGCGTCGGCGATAAATGCCCTCTTCTTCTCTTCCCGCGACAGAGACAAAAATGACGCCGTTCGGTCGGTCGGGCGCGCGAGGAGGCGGCGGCGGCGGCGGTCACGAGGAGTCGATCCCGAGACCCGATGCGCTTTGCTTCGTTAGTGTCAACGGAGAGAAATTAGTTCGCATGTGGGAAAGAACGAAACGTGTCGAAATACGCGGCCAATACGCTGAGGGACGGCGCGCCATCGCCCGGTTAAATGCGGCCCGTTTGTTTGGCGTCGGCGCCACGTTGTGGCCCTGGTGATGGGGCGGCTGCGGTGGTGCGGAGAACTGCGCTGGTCCGATCACTCAAAGCGGAAGAAATTTGCTTCTTAGATTCTCGAGCCCTATTAACTTTACAAAAAGAAGCATCTCGGTAATTTATGTTTTGTTCATACAAAAAAAAAAATTTTTGTATTGTTAATTTTTTGCTGAGTGATCATACTTCATAGTAACCATTTACCGCAGTTTTCGATCCACCACGGGCAGCCCTATCGCTGCCCGCCAAACCTCGATTTCCTGTCGTCGCCCGCACCACAGCCACTTCTGCCGTTATCCCAACAACAAACTCTTCAGGAACCGCTGCTCGCAGTGCGGTCGCGTGCGCAGACGTACCGGCCCGCCGCCGCAACCCCGAAATAGAGGCAGCCCGTTCCCCCCGTCAAAAGGAAACGCAATACACACAAACAGGCGCAATGCCCCTTTCACACACGGCACGCGAAGCGGGCCACAAGCAGCGGCAGCCGAAAACTAATTCCCCACATGCCGTACCGCCAGTGCACCTGTCTCCCGGGTGCCGGCCGGTGCCGGCGGCCGCGGCCAAAGACACCGTCCGGTCCCACTCGTCCCCCGGAGCCAAGCCGGCCGGCCCTCTCGCGACAACACCGCCTATTTATCAGCACTTCCAGGGAATTAGTCATCACCTTTCGGGTTAATCAGTGCGACAGGGGGGAAACGGGAGAGAGAGAGAGAGAGAGAGAGAGAGAGAGAGAGAGAGAGAGAGAGAGAGAGAGAGAGAGAGAGGATGAGAGGGTACACTACGGTTATCGAATGGGTGCGGTGTGTTCCGCCGGAAACTGACAGGTCAAAGTCCTCCATGAGGGCCCTCGGCGCGCTCTGAGAGCGACGCTAGGGGAAAGGTGTCGCGCCCGATAGGTACTTGAGGCGCTGTACTTATGGTACACGGTACGCGCTCCCCGGCAGCGAAGGTGGGGTGGACGCGGAAGGCGGCGGCGAGGCGGAGGCCGCAGGTCCGCAGGTCCACAGGTCCGCAGGGCGGCAGCTCCTCATTACAATGATCGGCCAGGGCTGCCGGCGGGGCCCTCTGCACGGGCATTGTTGTCTGACGGCAGCTGTCCTCCGGCCAAAAACTTTTGGGTGCGCGGGGCATTTTTTGGCCTTCTCTCTTCATCTCTCTCTTTCTCTCTCTCTCTCTCTCTCTCTCTCTCTCTCTCTCTCTCTCTCTCTGCCTGCGGCCTCTCTGCAGTTTGCCGCCGCCGCCGCCGCCACCGCCTCCCTGCGATTGTCCCTGTTGGCCGCGCTACCGTTTTCCGTGTGTGCCAGGGTGGGGAGGTAGTGGCGGCATCGGGACGCTTTTTGTCGGCTCGGGTGACGGGGGAATTCACCTTGCGATATGTGAGCGTGCGTGCCTTTCGGGGCCCCTCCGCGGGCCGCCGGGGGGCCGCCGGGGGGCGGCAGGGCCAGCGTGCCGGTCATAGTTTCGGCGCGTTTCGGCCTGCGGCCGTACCCAGCTCACGTCTGCTCACACCAGACGGCCCGGCGCGGCGCACCGCGGAGGGAAGAAGGCGCGAAGCTGACCACGCTAGACAAACCGCCCGCACCCGCCTGCTGATTACGAACACCGCTTTCGTTGCGCGGTCTCTGTCGCACACGTGGGCTGCTTCATGAAGAGATAGAGAGAGAGGTACGAGGAGACAGCGTTTGGAATCTGTCTGCCGTTCAGGCGCGACACCGGCGGCGGTGCCAGCGGTGCGGATGTTCTAGTCCTCCGGGGCGCCGGATCGGGTTCGCCGTTCTCTGCGCGGCCCGTCTGTCCATAGCGGCAGCCAGCGGTGCAGAATGGATACACCATATCGATTCAGTGTTTTCCGAGTGCCACTGAACCGATTGACCGTCCGACCGAGCCTCCGCACCCACGAATAAGGTAAGAGAAGAGCGCGTAAAGGCATTTCCAACGAAGCTTCACAACGGAAGCAGAATGACACACATATACACAGGATACTACTTCCTACGGAGCGGACACGGGTTGTATGAGAAATCGCACGGGAAAGGATCTTCGCCGTGTTTCGCCGCGCGTCGGATTTCTCATACAGCCCGTGTCCGGTCTGTAAGTTTCCGTTTCCCTCTGCGTCCGTTCTCGAACCTCGTTGGAAATACCTACATTTCAGGCCCCGTCGTGGCGGCACCGCTTCCTACGCGCTGGGGCAGCTCGGCCGGGCGCGCCGTACACGACCTCTCCCATCCTATCGATCTCTCGCCAACGCACGCAAGGCCCTGCTGCTGCTTCCTGACCGGACTGTACCGCCGAAAGCAAAGAAAAGGAGCGCGCCTTGGACCGGCACGGCCCCGGGCAGCCCCGGGCCTGTCTCGTCTCGACAACAAAGATGGAACAGCCGCTGCAGCGGCCGAATGTCGCTCAGGCTCGGCGACCTGGGGGACAACGCACGACTCTCTGTCTCTCTCTCTCTCTCTCTCTCTCTCCCTCTCTCCCTTCCCCCCATAAAGAAGTGCGTGGCAATCGGGTTTTCGTCAGGACCACCAGGCTGACCAGAAATACATCGAGTGCGCCCGACTTTATGGCACTGGTGCCAACCAATGCCCGTATCTATACAGTTTATCCGGAGTATTTTTGGGGGGCCCGAGCGAAGCGAGTTGCCCTTCGCCGCCAACTCAGCCCTTTTTTTATCCCTCCCTCTGACTGAACCATGGTTACAATATTCTGTGATTATTGCCTGTTCCCAGTTCGGCGCCCCACCCCCGCGCAAGGACCCGCGAGAATCCATGGCTACACTAGCCTCGCCCTGCTCTCAGTTCGGCACCCCTGAGCCGCTTAAAAAGACCTGTGCCTCGCCAATTTTCACTAATTGAATGCACCTTAAACACATCTATATCGTTTATTTAAAAAACAAAAGGTTGGGGACCGCCTCAAACACGATCCGCCGGCAACTTCCGACGCCGCCCGCGCCCGCCAGTTTCACTCCGAGAGACATCGTTTCGTTTGGTGCGAAGGCAACGGAAGTCGTATGCACCCACGCCCTAGCCGAGGCTAGGTGACAGGGTACCGTCACCTCCCCACCAACCCCAAAGCGTAGTGTTGTAGTGTAGTCTAGAGTGGAACACGTGCAAGCCAGCCGGTTTCAGACGCCTTACCCCAGAGGGAGGCGAACCGGAGCCTTTCGAGAGTGGACACTCGCCACTGACAAGCACGCAGACCACTACACTATGAGGCCAACCGTGGCGGTCGCTGTGCCTTGGGTTCTCTTATACCTTCGCCACCCGGAAGCGCTCGAGAAAAATTGTGGCGCCGGCAAAGAGTTGAACTCGGACCGGCTGCCCACACAGTCGGCAACGCCAACCTCTGTGCCACAGAGACACGATGCCGGATGCGATCTGCGCGGAATTCTAGAGGAACTTAAAAAATTAACGACCTCAGCAGGCCTCGAACTTTGGACGTGCCAGGGTCTGTGTGCCGCGAGTCCCTGGTTCCAAAACCGAGTATTTTTAGGTTCATAGAGTAATCGAAAACTGTCTTTTCGGTTATCGAGGGTGACTCGGTGCTGTACGCGCTGGAATTTTTCAAATCCCGTTCTCCCGGTGAGAAGCGAAGAGCCCTGTGCTATTTCAGTCGGATGGCGCTGGATGGCCCAAACGCAGGGCCCCTGGCTAATGGTCGTGCGTCTCCCGACGCCGGCCGGGCCCCGCTTGTTACGGCGGCCCCCCTCTAAGAGCCCTTATTTGGTCTGTTTGTCGCGAGCCCTTCCTTTTGCCAAAGCCCGGTAGCCAAACTTCGGCGGCATAAGCTGCTGCCGCTGCTGTGGCGGCGGCGGCTCGGAGCATTGTATGCCAAGCAGACTCAACTCTCGAGTCGGGGGCCGGCGCGGCCGGCGCGGCGGGGGGACGGCCGGGGCGGTGCGAAACCGTACCGACGGCGTCCTGGGCCGTAACGACCTCGGCCGGCGGGCCCGGCGCGGTCGGCACGGCCGGCACGGCACGCCCGGTCAGGACCGCGGGGTAGCGCACGACGCCGAGCCCCGCCCCGCCCCGTCGGGCCGCGGGGGCCGCGGGGGCCGCGCCGGGCACGCACGCGTCATGCGGTAGTGTATATAACGACCCGGTCGGAGGGCGCGCGGCCCGAGAATCAATCAATAGCTCTCACCTCGCGGCCGACCCGCCTGACCCGGGGCTGCGGGGCTGCGGGGCGGCGGGTGCGGGCCCCGTCCATCTGCTGCTGGACGCCGAGCCCCCCTCCCGCGGGAGACCGGCCGCGGGCTTACGCGGGGCTCGAACCGCCGCCGCCGCCGCCAAAACCACACAATGGCGCCGCCGATCGCGGCCGGCGTGTTCTTTCCAGGAAAATAGAAAAATGGATCGGCCGCTCGTCCCCGTTTTGTTCTGTTTACTCTCGGAGGCGCGCGTCGTCTGCAGGCGACTCTGACGGGCGGTGCGGCGGCGTCGCGGCCCACCGCTGCAGACCGCAGCGGTCGCCATATCATTTGACAATGCGTGGCGGCGGCCCCGTCTGCGGTCTGGCAGCCGGTCTCAATACGCCGTCGGGGGCCGCCGGGGGCCGCAGGGTGGACGTCCTCCTTTTGCGTCCCTGAAGTGCCTCGTGCGGAGGAACAGAAGTGTGAACCTAACTGGCCACCCGAACCACAAAATCTCTTAGCGAATGAGGGAGGGGGGTGGAGGGGGAGAGAGAGAGAGAGAGAGAGAGAGAGAGAGAGAGAGAGAGAGACAGGGAGAAAGGGAGTATTCATAGCGACAAAATCCGAAACGTTTATCTCCTCCGTATCACGTTATCCACCCTTTTGTTGTGGCCGAGGGGGTTGATGAACGTCGACAAGCCCGCGAAAAAGGAAAGAAACGCAAACAGTGGTCAGACGTGGGCGTGCCCTGGGCTGTGGTTGTGCTGAGACAAATATGTCGCTGTTGCCGCCGCGCGCCCGCGATTTCTCATACTGCGCCGCCGCTGGGCCGCTGGGGCCGCTGGGACCGCTGGGACCGCTACGGGGCCGCACAGACGGCGCGGCGCGGCGCGGTCGAATAGCGCACACCGCCGCGCCCTCTTCCCACAACTCGCCCAAATTACCCAGAAAGACGGCGGGCGCGGCAGACGAGACGAGGCGCAGCGGGGAGTGACGGAGACGCGCAGAGCACCGGCCGCGGGGGCCGGCGGGACGAGGCGGTGCGACAGAGATGCCCGCAGGACACGGCGACGGCGCGTTTGACCGAGAAATGCGGTCCTCTGTCTTGGCGTGGCCCTCCCCCCTCCCAAGCAGCCACTACCGGCCCGGCGTCCGTCTCGTGAAAAAGCGGCAGACCGGTATATGTACAGTCGTAGCCGAAAGAGGGGCGGCCGAGTACCCCGACTCCTTCCTCTTCTTCTTCTTGTTCGTGGTCCGGCAATGAGCTGCAGCGCGTCCGAGATACGGTTGTTCCAAAGGCTTGTTGTTGTTGTTGTTGTTACACTCGGCCTGCTCGAGATTGCAAACAGTTGACCACACACTGGAAAACCCTTGCCTCTGTGTGTGTGTGTGTGTGTGTGTGTGTGTGTGTGGAAGTGCGTGTGCAGCTTGCTGCAAAAGAAAACACGCGAATTCAATCCAACCCCTGAGGGAATCCAATAAGCCTATTAACACTGGGGCACAGCTCATGAACCGACCGCAGAAATTGGATCCGTCACTATATCAGTGTATGTAGATCCCCTCTCTCGCCTTGGCATTCTTCACCGCTTAGTCTCCCCCCCCCCTCCCCCAATCTCTCCTCGTCGCCTTTCTGCCCGTTTCCTGGCCCCTTTTCCCTCGTTACGCCTGCACACCACAAAGCGGGAGAGATGGCCCCAAATTGATGCGATTGGTCCCCTATCCGTCCCCTATCCGGGGTCGGCATCGCACACGACCGACGTCCTATCCTTGGCGCAATTAATTTGTGTCGGATTGAACAGGGATTGGAACAGGTCCAAT
Organism: Megalurothrips usitatus; assembly: GCA_026979955.1. NCBI lineage: Eukaryota > Metazoa > Arthropoda > Insecta > Thysanoptera > Thripidae > Megalurothrips > Megalurothrips usitatus. Next base: position 4,439,292 of record CM049597.1, on the reverse strand, counting down.
TAATATCCCTGAAGGGGTTCCCGGGTCCCCGGGTCCCCGGGCCTCTCTCCGGTCGGGGGTCGCCGCGCCGCTGCAGGACTGTTGGGGACTCGGACGGCTGCGACACAGTGGTGGGATTGGGGGGGGGGGCATGACGTAGCCGTGCGCACGCTGCCCGATTTGCGTCATTTCACTCCACTTTGTGCTCTCTCTCACACACGATTTCCGTATCTCTCTCACTCCCTCCCTCTCTCTACGAACTTGCCCGTTAGTGATCTTTTGCAGCCGTGGTTCGGGTGCGGGTCCTCGACTGTCCGCGGTGACGCCGCACTTCATCGTCTCCACGCCCTCATCGGCCCCGGGACGCACCACTCCCGCCACCTCCGGGGGGCTTCCGGGGGCCTTCCGGGGACGTCCTGGCCAAAACCCTTTGCCAGACATGTGGCGGCGTTCCGGAGGAAGCCACGGAACGAGGTCCTTCTTTTGGGCTTTTACGGACGGGCCCACTGCACTGCACACAAAAAGGGGGCGGCAACATTTGCCTTTGAGCACACACACACACACTCACACACACTGCTTCGTTTTAGAAGCCAATACATAATTAGGCCCGGGGTCGGAGCAGCCCGCCCATGCCGATAGGATGCACTCTCTGTCTCGCTCGCCCGCCCGTCTGCCCCGCCCGCTCCGTCTGCCTCCTCTATCTCTCTCTCGCTCGCTCGCCCAGCCGACCCCCACACACATCGCGCGGCGCTGCTCTTCCCCCTCTCGCCCCGTCTCCATTTGCGCCCTCCACAATTAAAGACAATCAATCGGGAGCTCAGCACATTACCCGAGTGGGGGGCATATGGGAGGGAAGGGCGGCCGCTTGCGCCCGCCTGCGGAGGGGAGAGAAAAAACGGGGTAATGAGGGTTGGCGGCCCTTCTCACCTGTTATTGCCGCTACCTGTTTGCCCGGCTCATTATTAGAGAGGCTTTTGCGAGCATTAACATCTCTTGCCTGTAAAAGATCCAACGGGGGCGGTATTATTTCCGAGTCGTTATTCGCGCCGGGCCGGAGGCGCGCGGCAGGGGCCGAGGCCGAGGCTAGCGGAGCCCCACCGGCACCGGCCCGGAGAGCAGCAGTGACCCCAGCTCTGTGACACCCGCTGCGGACCCGCACTGGGAGCGGCGCGGCGCCGCACTAGACAAAGATATATGTCTAGTGGCGCCGCACGCGACTCTTCGGCGGCCGGATCTACCGAGGAGCGTGATGCGGGATGGCGGTCTGCCGGCTGCTGCTGCTGCTGACTCAGCCCAGATAAAAGGCGTGTGCTGGGGGCCGAGGGGGGCGTGTGCCACGTGCGCGCCCCGCCGCCGCCCCGCCGCCGCCCCGCCGCCGCCGCCGCCGCCGCCCCGCCCCCGAACCATAGCGGCGGCCGCAGCGACAGCCGAGAGCGTGTGGCGAGAGCGCGCGCGCCTGCGCCGCCTAAAAGCATCGCCCCGTGGTGCGCCCTCCGACCAGAGACCCTGTTCGAACACGGTCCCGAGCGGAAAATTGAGGTTTCTCATTATTGAAAGAAAATGGCAGTTTTGCCTCGAATTTTCGCTACGCACTTTAATTTACAAATATTTCGAGAAAAAAAAATAATTTTTTATGAAACCTCAGAAGCTCAAGCATGACCGGATTTTTTTTTTGAGTAGCCACTGCCGTCTCTTATCGCACGTGAGATGTGTTTGCCTGCGTCACAGCCGCCCTCGTCGCCTTATCGCGCCTCTAATTCCGTGTGATTATTCGCGATATCCACGGCCGTGTTATTGGGCGATGATTGGACGTATCCAGCTCGGAGTAATTATTATATTGCCGCGAATGCGTACATACGTACGTCGGATATGAGTGTGCCGCCGCGGTAGCTACGCCACGGGCGATTATATCGCCGTCGTATGTGAACTTGAGGTCCCCCCCCCCCCCAAGGATGCAGTGAACACAGTCCAAGAGACCTACACAGTGAAATGCGTCTTCCGTCATTGTGCGATCGGTAGTTAAGGATCCAAAGGAAAATAGCACTGTAAGAGCTCGAATCGGGCCACTCCAGACAATGTATGTGTGTTCCAATTTGGGTTTGTACCATATGCGGTCTCACAGGGACTTCTGTTCGGATTATCCCCGCTGATTTGAACACGGATACGGCCTGTTTGCATCCTGACCCGTGGTGGCGCCACCCACTTGGAGCCGAGCCGCATGAGAGGCCGCGTCCGGGATGCCGATCGTCTTGTAGCCTAGTTGAGTGGGCTGCCGGGGCTGCCTTCCGTCGGGCAGCGGAGCGACGCGGTGGACGAGCCCCCGATATGTAAAAAGTTGGCACTGCCCGCGACGGTGGAGGGCCGGGTGCCGGGTAGTGAGGGTAGGGGGGAAGGGGGGATGAGCGGGCCGCTCGGGGACCTGCCGCTGCCGCCGCGCCGTCCGCGGTGCGAAATGCTCGCACTGCAACCTGAGCTTCTCGGCGACCCAATAGTGGCGAGTGCGGCTGCCAAACCATCCCAGGCATGCAAGCTGCTGCTGCTGATGCGTGCCTGCGGAGGGGGGGGGGGGGGGGGGCTCCTTCCGGAGCGCGCCTTGGGGACACACACACACATACACACACATGCGCACACGCACACAGGCAGAACTCTTGGCGCAGGGACACACACTGCCAGCAGAGTGCTCTAGTGTCAAATGAACACGACTATGTAAAGCGAGCCGCGCTGCTCTCGGGTACTTCTTCTCCTCCTTCATGTTCGAAGAGTTGATTGCGGCCGCCGCGGATACGAACAGCATTAAATCCCCCCCGAGAGAGGCTGTGGCGGCGGCAGCGACGGCGCGGCGCCCCCCCCCCCCCCCCTCCATTCGGGAGCTTCCCGACATGCGCAGCGCGCGAACCAATCAAAAAGCAGCGCCGCGCCCGTTTCAATCGATCCGCGGATCCGACGCATCGCAACGGCGCTCCGGCAAGTCACTCCGGTGAGTTTCAGAATGAATTGAAAAAGAGTTTCTAAGAATGTAAAACAAATTTTTGAACATGTTGAAAACAAATGAATGGAATACTTTTTTTGTGGTGGTGGTGAAGAGGGGGGGGGGGGTATGTTTTCAGTAGAAAATAAAGAATAGTAATAAGGCATCAGAAACACAATGCTGTTCACGTCGTTCAGGCCGCCTCGCGGGTTTTATTTGCGGCAATTATACCACCTGCAGCACGGCCGGCGCGCCGCAGCGACCACCGCCGTGAGCCGCCTCGATATGGACACATGGATAGCCATCGCACAACACACACACACACACACACACACACACACACTCTCACACACACACTCTCTCTCTCACACATACACACACACACACAGCAGAGATGAGCCCGCCGATACTATGGCGCGCCGATCTCTGCCTGCAATCACCGCTGTCAGAGCGGCGGCGGCGCCCGCCTGCGTGGGTAGGCCGGCCCGCCGAGCAGGCGAGAGCGGCGCGCTGCCTACCGCCCGGGCTGTCGCGCTCTGCCGCCCACGCCGCCGCCGCTGCTGCCGCGGCTGCCGCGGGCGCTGCGCTGTCTGCGTCTCTCTCACTCCCCCTCCCCTATCTCCCCGCTCACTCCGCGCGTCTCCGTCTCACTCTGTCCCCCTCTCTCCGCCCTTTCCCCGCTTCTGGGAACGGTATCAGCGGCCGGCCATCGGCCGTCACGTCCTCGCGTCCTGATATGTTGGCCGCAGTCATATTCGAGTCACGGCTCCAATCAGAGCTCGGCGGGGCCCGGCCGGGCCCTCCGATGTGTCTAATGCGGCGGAGGGAGGGCCCCGGAGGCTCCCGGAGGGACCCGGGGGGGGGGGGGGCGGAGGGACCCGGAGGGGCGCGCTACTGTTTGGAAATGATATTAACTGACAATAAACGAACCGGTTCCGGGCCGCGGGCCGCGCGCGGATCCCGATCGACAGGGTCAGAGCGCAAAGCCGTCGTCGGCAGACGATGATTGGATAACGCTCGTCGTCGTGCGCGCTGGAAAGGCCGCTGCAAAAACTTAAAGAAAATAATAAAACATGCCCGAAATGGAGCGGTGACCGAGCAACGCGGGGATCCAGAGGAGGAAGGGTACAAAGAACAACTGCCCCTCCGTTGGGCCCCGAACAGCCGCCAGAAGTGTAGGCAACCACCAATGCTCCGCGCCTGAGGAGGCAAAAAGTGGAGCGTTGCCCGCTCCCCCGCCCTTTTTAAGCCGCTCCTGGGTCCGCCCCCCTAGGCCGAGTGTTACAACGTGTCGACAGACGAGAGAATGTCGTTGAGGTCTCCCCCAGAACCCCCCCCCCCCCCTGTTCACCGTAAGTATTTCGAAATTTTGGTTGGTCACCTTACTTTATCTCTCTCGCCTCCATTCGTACTCGGTACGCAGCTCTCTCTCTCTCGCTCTTTCTTTCTCCCCCTCCCCGACTCTCTCTCTCTCTCTCTCTCTCTCTCTCTCTCTCTCGCTCTCCTTGCGGGTAGGGGTCAATTTCTGTATGCTGTAGCCCGGGCTGGAGCGGCTGCGAACGGCTGCTGCCGGAGTGCCCCCGGACCCGCAGCGCTGCAGACCGCCTCGCTGCCGCTGAGTGCGGTTTCGCCTGCGGTTTTTCACCCAGTGCCCTTGTTTGTTTATCGAGGGCCTAAGTGCGATCCGAGACGGGGGGCCCTTTATGACGAGGTGGTGAGACTCGCGCGCGTCCGCCGCTCCGTATTGATGGAGGGATCGGCATTACGGAGCGTCGGAGAGTGGCGGCGGCCCGCAGCCGGCTGCCCTCCGCGGGGCCCTGCCGGGGCCCTGCAGTCATTCCAGTTCATAACACCGGGCTGCGGTAACGCCACGCCGGTAGGAGCGCGCGCGCGCGCGCGTGTGTGTGTGTGTGTACTTGAATGCAGAAGTCCTTGCCAGCCAATGAATGAATACAAAACTCATGGTCTCACAGCTGTGATGTTCATTTCTTGAACTATTCACAAAAATTTAGAAATAAGCGAAATCAAATCGGAAAACCGATCCAAAACACACTGTAAGACCAGCACCAGTCCGGCAGCCACCGAGATCTGCGCCATGGTCGAGCCCCAAACGCGGGAAAGAAAAAGAAATCGAGATAAAAATAAATAAACCGAGTGGGAGCAGGCAGGCGAGGAGCTCCTCGCTGCCGCCGCTGCTCCGCGCGTATTGGCGCCGCGTCCAAATAGACTGCCGTTCGGTAAACGCCGCCCCGATGACGACGCGGCGCTGCGCGCGTTTCCAATCTGTTGGCAGCCCTGCAGCGCATGCGCAGCGCGGAGTGGCCCGGAGCAGCGGCCCGGAGCAGCGCCCCGCGTGTCCCGCAGGCCTGCCAATAGAGACACATGTTCCGGCTGATGCTGGCTGCCGCCGCCGCCGCCGCCGCTGCCGCTGCCGCTGCCGCTGCTACGCATTGCTTCGTCCTAATCATGCCGTTCATCGGCCGCGAGACCAGCAGCGCCCGGTCCGGCATCGTCCGGCCAGTAGTGGGCAGTAGTAGAGAGTGCTGCCGCGGGAGAGTTAGTTGTCAAGTGCTTTGGCCAGGCCTTTCGCATCTCTCTCTCCCCCTCTCTCTCTCTCTCTCTCTCTCTCTCTCTCTCTCTCTCTCTCTCTCTCTCTCTCTCTCTCTCTCTCTCTCCGGTGCTCCGATAAACATGTCGGGGTTTTATGGTCATCTTGCGACCGCGCCGGACGACGACGAAGGCACCGCGGCGGCGCAGTATAGAGGCAGAGGCCCCGGCGGTGCTGCCGATAGGAGCCGGTGCGGATGCCCACTCGGTGTGCGCGCTGCCCAGCCCCACTCCACACATACGCACACATGCGCCCGGGGCCGTCCGGAAACGACGTGGGCTGGTCACGGCGGTCTTTGGTCGGATAGCGGAGGCGGGTGGGGGGTCCGACCGGGCCTCCTCTCCGCGCTCCGCGGCCGGCCCCCGGCATATCGGCAGTGGTCAGTGAAGATGTCCGGCGGCTGCCAGTTGGCAAGCGCACCCTCCACGGTCCGCGGTCCGCGGCGGCGGCGACTACCGACCGGCGCGTCCAGTGTCGCGCATCGTACTTACCCGCTGATTACGTTTTAAGGCGAGCCGAGTGCTCTCGCAGGGGAGCGACGGGACGGGGACCCTCGGCAGGCCAGCGCCTCCAGACGCAGCACCACCACCAGTGCGCGCACCTCACTTCTTTTCGTCTCTTCTTTTTTTTGCGATTGGAGAAACGTCAGAATTCTTCTCTCAGCCCCGCTCCAGATGAAGCTCTTCGTCGTTCTCGAGAAGATGTAAATTGCTTTGTCTTCCGCTAGGCATCATACCGCTCCTAGCGTACACCCTAACCACCCTGTAAACCTAACCTGACAACACACACCGCCTGACCTAGACCGGACCCAACGTCTCTATCCACGAGCCGAAACTGACCTACCGCAACCAGCGCCGCCGTGAGAACGGCCGCGTCACAACATACGTCACGCCACGGCCAGCTGGATAGCTTCCATCTGGCACACCGCAGCGCACCGCGCCGCGGCGGGGAAAATAAGCCGCACAGCCGTCGGCCTCCCTGCCAGTTAGATTTCAATCGGGCGACACTCAGCGCGGCTCCGCAGCCGGGCGCAGGCGGGCGCAGCCGGGCCCCGTCCGCCCGGGTCCGCCGCGCCGCCGCGCTCGGCTACCTCGTTGAGAGGCGGCCGCGAATAAACACCTCACTGGATTTTATGCGAGGGATCATGTCCCCTTGCGGAGCAGCGGCGTCAGCGGCGGGGCGGACGCTGGCGAGGCGGCGGGGACGGCGGCGGCGGCGGCGTCGGCGACGGTGCCGGGACCGAAATGGGGTTCGCGAATCAGCCGAGAGCCGGCCGATGTGTAGGCTCGCTGCCCCGCTCTGCTCGGGCCGCGCGGAGACACGATCCAGATTAAGGCTTAAGCTGCGCGCGAATACCGCTCGAATTTACCGAGTGGCGGCGACGGCGGCGACAAGGCGGCGGCGCTAGGCGACCGTGGCGGCGGCCCTGTGCGGTGCTAGCGGCGGTGCGCAGTACTTCCACCCTGTGTGGGTGTGTGCGAGAGAGAAAGAGAGAGAGAGAGAGGAAGAGAGACAGAGAGAGTTGTGCGTGAGTTGTGGTAACGTGATGAATTCATCGGCGCGCACCCGGCGTGACGGAGTGTCCACTCGGTTGTACTGATACAGGTGGCATAGGGCGGCGGGGGTGGCGTGAGGAGAGAGAGAGAGAGAGAGAGAGAGAGAGAGAGAGAGAGAGGAGAGAGGGGGGGGGGGGGGGGGAAGCAACAGGTGCGCGTATTGTGTGACGCCGCCGCCGCCGCCGCGATTTTTCCGTTACAGTTTCTGGGGGCGCGCGGTCAGGCGAGACCCCCCGCAGACGGCCGTTGGCTCCCCACCGCACCGCCCAGCGCGGCTCACTTAATTGTACACTTCTAGGAGAGACTGTACCGGACCGCAACCCCGCTCTTCTTTACGAAATAGAAGCGTCGTGTACTTGCTGTTCAGGAGGCTCGTGAGCGAAGCGAAGGCGCCCGCGCGTCCAGCGGCTAGGCGCCCCGCTACCCCCACCACGCCTCTCCCCGGACCGGCATCGTCACCCCTGGCAGATCGGCCGCCAGGGGGCGCTGGTGCTGTTATAAAACCTTGGCCAACACAAATGGGGTTCGCGCCAACAACTTAAAACAGCAGTAAAGAAGCAGTGTTGTGAAGGTCTTTTGTTTTCGTAGCCGGTCTGGACGTTATAGTTTAACACTCCACATCATTATGGCGGTTAACAACGAGCTCCTGGTTATGGCAGCTAGGGTTTTTGAAGAGGAAGAACTCGAACGAAGCCACGACGAGACTTTTCGCACTTGTCATGGTCGCGATGGAGGAAGAAGTAGATATAGGTTAGTGACGCCCAGCAATGCATTGATTGATGTGTTCCCTGGGGTGACTATCGTTGCTCTTACACGCTGAGGCATCCCAATATGTCACACGCTGATGTGGTGTTCGCAGAATGAACGCAACCGCATGAATGTTGATGTGCTGTTTGTTAATTGGGAATGCAGGCATTTAAATATTAATGCAGGCACTGATTCAGGCTGTTGGGAACCATTTGGTTGCTACAAATAGAATGCAAGTGGAGAGAACTCCCCTGAGGGACATCTTGATGATTGTTATCTGGATTTTGGCTACGCCTGATACATTTAGAAGTGTTGCATTACGTTTTGGGAAGAGGCCCAGTGTAGTGTACTATTTCTATTCCTACATCATCGAGTCGTTACGAGAGATGGCTCCACAATACATAAGGTGGCCTGATGAGATTGAACGCGGTGAAATTAGTGGAGTGTTTGAGAGAGCCACTGGCTTTCCAGGTGTTTGTGGCTGCATTGACTGTACTCAGATGGCAGTCAACTACCGAAATAGACACCACGTTCAGGCTGTGGTAGATCCAGTCAGAGACCGCATGTTGGAGAACCAGGTAGCATGGATCAGAGGGTATTTAGGCGCAGTGCACTGTACACTGATCTTCTTGAAGATGTTAATCACAGACATCTTACTGCAGAACAACATGTGGTCGGGGATGGTGTACACCTTGACAGACTTTGTGAGTAAAAATGCGGCTGAGTTAAAACTTATTGAGATTTCTTGATGGCATTTGTCATCTCATACTTTACTTTTAGATGTGTGAGCGCATCTCACTGAGCGCCAGTTGACATTTAACAAGAGTCCCAACGCCGTGAAAATGCCTTTGCTAGGGCTAAAGGGAAGTGGCGCCGCTTGAAGATGATTCATTCTGTTAATCAGGAAAATTTGATTGACCACATCACAGCATCATTCGTCTTGCACAATTTTATTTTGCTACATGGAGAGCAAATGATCCAGGTTAGTGTATTGATACAAACTATTCAAAAAATGCAAGATTTTTCATCCATTCATTTTCAGAGTCCAAACTATGTTTATGGTGTAACATGAATGTAGGCGTATTTTGTGGTTTGTATTTCAGATGGAGGACTTACAAAGACCAATCAATGAAGAAGAAGCTGGGGGCATCATACCCAACCCTGATGATGCTAACAATGAAGTAGCCGAAGGAGCTAAAGGCAGGGGTTTGGAGAAACGGATATTTTTGACTGCCGTGCTGCAGCCTTATGGGGTACATGCAGACTGACTTTTTGTCCTGTGCCATGCTTGAAGTAATTTATCACTGCTTCTCACACCAGCAGCTTATACAGTATGATGTAAATCTAGTAATAAAAGTGTATGTTGCATTTTTGAAAAGTATCTCCTCTACCTTATTATGCACACATTGACCTTCCGGAAGAACTCATTGGATACATGCGGGCAAAGAATACAAGACAGGCAAGTTAAGCTAGGAGTTTTATTAAACGCGAATCTTGCGTTTCCATAGATTGAAATGCAATAACAACATTTGAAGTTATTTGACACACACAGAGGCCGCTAGGTAACATGGAAAGGAATATTGATTTTACAAACGCAAGTGAAAACCGTAAATGTCCAAACTAAAATAAATAATATTTTAAAGTGCGATCATCCGAACAATGCAGGACGACTAACAAGCATTGGTAACTCCACCTCCGACTTAAAACATTTAATACTTTTAAATGCCTTTGGTACCCCAAAACAAAGTAGGACAAGCTACATACATTACTCTACACACACATTCTCACATTGTCTAGCAGCAGCAGCAGCACCACTAACTAAATGATGCTTCATTGTTTATGCTGCACTCAAGGAGGGACTTAAACATAAGGTTTCTTTCCTGGCAGGACTTCTCTTCCCTAAGTGAACGGAAGTCATCGGCCATCTGGCTGAAGGAAGCAGCTGAGTTCTGGCTTGCCTTGACCTTCTCTTCCTGTAAAGTCTGCTGCCAAGACTTGAATACTTTGGGTTGCTTCTTGGCAGTATTCTTATTCTTTTTGTTGCCATTGGAGACTCCCTTGTAGAATGAGAGGCATCTACAAGCATTTCCTTCCCCTTGACGTACTGTTACTGAGGTGGGCCCATTTCGTAGGTGACTGACCCGTTTGCCTCTGTCTGTCAAAAATTTTTCTAAATTTTTGCTGCAACTCCTCCGTTTGCTTACGGCGCCGTTCCCGATATTTCACCATCAGAAGCTTAATTGATGATTTTGAATTTGTAAATTTCGGCGAAGACAGTCCATAAAAAATACCAGGGCAGCAAGTCCTCATACTCACTGTCATTTTCAGTGTCATTGTCACCACAAGAGGTGCAGTTTCCACCATCAACATCTATCGTGAATGGCACAAAATTGATTGTAGTACGGCCATTTAACACCCAGTGGCTCCTCTCTTAAGGACATGCCTAAACATATTATTCATGTTCATGAACTTGTCCGGCATAGCTCCCATTTGATGTCATAACTCTAAGTTTTCATCACTTGTGCATCGGACGGAACAGGATCTTTCTGGACTATGTACACATTCCAACACAAAGAGGTAATGAATCATCCGATACCACACACATAGCAAGACAGATAGGAATACATGGTTCCATTCGTAACTTTCTCTTTCAATACTGGCCATTTCACTTGGCGTGAACCAACAATTGTTGTTGCTTCTTCCTAGGTGAAAATGTAACTTGCTTTTTCCTTGGTGGTGAAAATACATTTGGGACAGCCTCTGGTTTCTCTAGAAAGTGCGCCTAATTGCAAATCAACATTCATGTTAATACCAGGGCTGTTGGCCTCGTCAGAATCAGTTCCGAACTTTTAATTGAATCCATCTCATTGTCATTGTTTCCATCTGTAACACAAAGTGATAAGAAATTGCGTACTTATGATCGCACAGGGGATTGAAGCTCTTGTCAAGGAAGGTAGCCTCATCAAGGTGAGCATTCGTCACCGGGCTCAAATATGGCTACCTGTCATTCGACATATCAGAACCTGTTGCTCCTTCCTCAGGATTGACGACCTGCAGTCAACTCATCGAAAAAAAATATCTGATTAGCGACCGGTACACACCTGCTGCTTGCATTTCAGAAAAACAACCTCGAGAGACTCTGTAAGAAACCAGGGGCTATGCTAAGAATGTTGCATGCACACCTGCCAAATGATTGGATCGTCATGACTTTCATTTCAGTGACAAATTTAAATGGCTTGTTCTTTTCCTTAAAATTTCTGTAGCCTTGCTTAAGGTTCCTAAACTTTTCTCGACACTGCTCCCAACTGAAGTCTAGGTGAAGCTGGGGTAGTGTCGCAGCGTCAGCAGGTGTAGGGACCCATCTCCTCTCCGCAGTGCCAGTCTTCCAATTGGCACCCTTCTTCCCATTTGCGCGGCCGAGGGGCCCCAGTCCCCCTGTGTAAAGTTGGTGCTCTCGGTTCTTAAAAAAAAACTCTAAACATGTCACGGCCCTTTAAGGGTTGAAACCACCTCGGGAACGTACCGGCCGATAAATGATGTCGATATTCTAGTCTCTTGGAGCCGCGCGATTCACGATTTGTGTTGGCCAAGGTTTTATGGCGGTCCAGCGGGAAACGGTGACGATTTCAAACCCGCCGGGGCGGCGCGCCCGGCTGGCCGGGGATGGGGGTAGCGGGGCGCCTAGGTGGTAGCAAGCGAGCGTCGCGCGCCGACGCGCGCGCGCCTTCGCTTCGCTCACGCCGAGTAGAGCTCGCTGCGAACTGGATATGCCTGCTGTTCGGGGCTCGTGCGCCGCCCACGCAGCGGCGAAGGACGCGCAGCGCACGCCGCGCTGTGTGGCGCGCACGGGCCTCCATCACTCACCAGGACGCGCGCGCATAATTGATATCTCACGCGCACCGCACGCACGCGACGACCCTTGGAATACTGATTGACTCTACAAAACGCGTGGAGTGGCGGAGCGCGGCGTCCGTACGATGAGGAGGACTTTTCTGACGTCCCGATATGATGTCCAGAAAAAACGCAGGCAGGCTGTGTGTGCGTGAGTGTGTGTGCGCCACTGCCAGTGTGCCACTGCCGGAGAGCGGAGCGGGACAGACGAGGAGCCGATACACACACATACGGTATCGGGTCTTCAATCACCCAAAGCGACGGTTATAGGCAGGCGACCCTGGAGGCGCGCGGCGGCCGGGGGAGGAGAGGGGCCGGGCCGATCTGTCTGTTCGTCGTTTACCATTAAAAATAACTCATCATCGAAGCGACAGGTCGAGAGGCTGGCAGGGCGCTCGCACGCCGTAGCGCCCTCCGCATCCCCGCCCTCCCGACTCTTCCTCCCCTCCTCTCTCTCTCTCTCTCTCTCTCTCTCTCTCTCTCTCTCTCTCCTCCCTTCTCTTCCCGCGCCTCTCTCTGTCTTACTCCCTGGTCCACAGAATTCTCGTCAGGGTTCCGCTTGGCCCTTGAGGGCATTACTACGCTGCTGAGGTGAGGGCCCCGTTTGCATACGTTCGCACCGTATTTGGTCGAGGCATCGGCCACCGGGCAGCTCATAGCCCTTTTCAACCCCCCCCCCCCCCCCCCCCTACCCACCCCTCAGTCTCTCTCTCTCCCACTCTCCCACTCTCTCTTTCTCTCAAATCGGATACCATCGTTTGAAAAAATCGGATTTCACGTGCGCAAGCTTACATTTTTCGACAGTAAACAGTTTTGTGCTTTTTAAAAGTCGCTGATAATTTACTTTTATTATTTTTGGTCTGGTCGTGACGGGGATGTGGGTGCGCACTCCGCTCGGCATGTCGCGGAGGAAGTCATCATCGTCTGATTGGGGATCGGAGACGGACGCAGCGGGAGTCCAAGCGGGAGGGGGGGGGGGGGGGGCAGCGCCGCAGTTGTATATAGTGCGTGTGCTTCTGGGCAGTAGTCGACCACCAACACTAGATAAAGTCATCGGGAACGTACCGGCCGATAAATGATGTCGATATGTAGTTTGGAGCGGACGACACGACTGGCGGGAGGAGGGACGCCTGGCTTAGCAGTGACGGACTGCCGCTGCACTGCTGCACTGCGAGGATGCGCGGCTTGGGGCGGCGTGGCGTGGCGTGGCGCGGCGTGGGCCGCTGGGCACTGCGGCACGCGGCATGCACACCGCGCCCAGCGCCCCGCCACGGCGTTTGTCACCCCGCCGCTATGGCCGGCTGCGGTCCGTCCGCCTCCGCAGTCCCCCCCCCCCCCCCTCCCTCCATGTCATCCTCATTTTCCCCCTAAATAGTCGAGGAAAAATATATTCCGACGCGCCGCTGTCCTTTTAGTAGGGGGGGGGGGAGGAATATAAACGGATGGGCAGGTGATGCCGCGTTGTAGCCCCCGCACAGCACGCGCAGCGCAGCCGGCCCGGAGATGAACAAGTGCCTGACCTTCACCGACATGGACACCTACACCGCACGCGGCTGCACGCAGCGCGCCTATGGTAATGCCTGCCATACCTCACCGAAACTTATCAACGGGCATCTCCGGGGCGGCGCGGCACGGCGGGTGGGGCGGGTGGCGCGCGCACCTGTCCGCCGCAGCCACATTAGCCCGCCACGTGCCCGCGACGGCCCCGGACAGGTGCAGCATGGCACCCTCGCAGCGGTTGGCTCCCCCGCCGCCTCCGCACCCACGTCGCCCCCGACGCCGCCGCCGCCGACGTCCACGTCGTCGTTGCAAAGATGCGCCGCCGCCGCCGCGTCCGTTGGAAGGCGAGGCCGCGCGTTGCGTTGGGGAGGGTGCGTGCGCGCTGCGTCGCGTTTCGGAAGTGGTCCGCCTTCCGGCCGCGCGTGCGGCGTGTTGGCACACTGTTATCGGGGCGTTCGGAGGCGGTGGCGGCGGAGGCGCGGCCACCTCTCGCAGCGGCCCTTGTCTTCTCACGGCGAACCCCGCGCCGTCGTCCGCGCCTTCTTGTTGGCGGTGAGCTAAACGCGGACGGCGGCGACGGATGGTGACCGCCGGACAATACGTCGCCGTGTCGGCGTGCACTAAGGGACCGGGGGGGGGGGGGGACGACGACGGGCACCTCTCCCGTCCACAGCGCGTCCTCGCGGCCCTTGCGCGCCCTCACTCACGGAGACACGATCAGCGCATAATGGCCCGGGCTGGGCTCCGGGTCTGCCACCACCGCACACCTGCCTGCCCCGTCTGCCCGGCTGCCCGGCCGCCGCACATCTCCCTGCCCTCGGGAATGCATGCCGCGGGGGTCGCTCCCCGGCGGTCGCGGTCACTGCGCCGGACGCGACTGCCCGAATATTTTTCTTCCGCGAACTGCGCGGACGGGACAGCCGCCGCCGCCGCCGCCGCCGCCGCCGCCGCCGCCGCCGCCGCCGCCGCCGCCGCCGCCGCCGCCGCCGCCGCTGGGGGAGCCTTGTGTTCTCCAGGCCGGCGGGCGGCGGCGGCGGCGGCGCGCAGACAGAAGGGCAGCCGACAGTCGCATATGTGACCCCCGCACCGGGAGCGTTGGACCCCGGCCGATAATGTTTTATTCAGCGTGGGGCCTGCGGGGGGCCCTGCGGGGGGCGGCGGGGGCCTCGTGCGGACCTTATGCCCGTCCTGCGACTGCCATGCAAACCGCCTTGTCAGCTTCACGTCCTCACAAAGGCGCGGCACAAAGTCGTCGGAGGCCGCACAGCACCGCACCGACCCGCGACGCGAGCAGCACAAACGCCCGACAATTTTTCGTGCATTTATCACGCATCGCTTCGATTCAATTCCGCTTATGATTTTCGACCGAATATTGTCACTTTATTTTTTTTTCTTGATTATTTTTTTCCTCTTACGTTTTTGCAGGCTCTACTGTGGCCGCGGGCCGATCAGAGTGGTGAGCAACAGTGATTCCTGCGGGAGCCCTCCGTCTTCCTCCGCCCCTCCTCACGGAGTGCAAGGCGACGATGCATTACTGCTCGGGGCATTGCCGTCTGCGGAGGAATCGGAGAAATAGTGCTCCCGATGATAATTAGACCTCGTGCGTGTGTGTGTGTGTGAGTGTGTGTGTCGGTGAGAGCAGGTGTCCGCGCCACCCTCGCTAATGCACCATTCAGTAGCAGGTGGGGTCGGCGGGGCACCCCACCCTTACCTGCCCCACGCCCCGTGTTCTGCTCCCGCCCGCCGGCCCCGACAGCACCCGAATCTTGTCCTGCAGTCGTGCAGGCGGCCCCGGCCCGGCCCGCCCGCCCCGGCCTGCAGCGGCCGCAGCCTCGGCCCGTACCACGTAACACAGGTTGCTCGTTGTACCGGCGGAGGGCCGCCAAACCCGCCGTGTTGCCCTCGTTTACATCGCGATGGCGGCTCCGGGCCGCATAGGCTGAGCTGGGCGTGCCGCCTGCGGGCGCCGGGGTAGGCCGGCCCGCACGACATGCGTGCGCGTCCGGGCCGCGGCTGCCTACCCGGCAGGCGCCGCCGGGCTGCCCAGGACGACTAAGGCCCCGCGCGGGTGACTCGCTGACAGCGTCCTCGACGGCGGCGGCGGCGGCGGCGTTGACACGGCCGGAAGGCCTTGCTCCTACGTCGCGTGACTCAGTGCGGGGCGGATGGCACGGGGCCACGCACGCGGCTACGCGCACGCAGCCACGCACGCACGACGAACAAAGTCGCCGGGCCGGCGGCGTGTACGCGGCGGCGGCGGCGGGTATACCGGAGCAATCAGAAGCTCCGTCTGAGGACACCGTCGCC
This sequence comes from Megalurothrips usitatus, assembly GCA_026979955.1. NCBI lineage: Eukaryota > Metazoa > Arthropoda > Insecta > Thysanoptera > Thripidae > Megalurothrips > Megalurothrips usitatus. The sequence goes on along the minus strand of CM049597.1, from coordinate 4,423,736 downwards.
CGCGCCCCTCTCCCCCCCCCCCCCCCCCTCCGCGTCGCGCATCAGACGCCGGACCGCGAACAAAAGGGCATAAATACCCAAATCATTAATACTTATCTACATTCAGAATAAATCCTCTCCCCCCTCGTCTCCCTCCCCAGGACGGCGGGAGGCACGCTGCCGCCGCCGCAGCGCCCCGCCACGCCGAAGAAGACTTCTGAAACAAAGACGACGCACAAAAAGAAGTGGAGCCGGCCGGGCCCGGCTAAAGCAGCTAAAGCCCGGCTGCCGGCCAGACGCTGCGCACCCCGCCTGCCCCGCCCTGCCCTGCGGCGGTGTGCGGCACAGTAGCGCATTCCCTGGTGACGGCCCTTCGCCCCCCCCCCCCTCTCTTCCCACTCTCCCCCCCCCTTCCCCTCGGCCAGTCGACCCTTGATGTGCACAAAAGGGCCGACGTGCGCTACGTATGCATGCGGCCAGAGAATATATAGTCCTTATTTGCGACACAAAGACGAAAAGGACTGGCTTGCGGCCTTCCCCGGCTGAGCCGCCGCCGCCGCCGCCGCCGCCGCCGCCGCCGCCGCCACCGCCGCCGCCACCGCCGCCGCCGCCGCCACCGCCACCGCCATCCCAACCCCCACCCCACCGCGCTCGGAAATTTCGGTAAGATGCCCACCGCCGCGAACGGGAAGCATTCGCTTTTGCAGGAGCCGCTCCGGGAAAACGCGATCCTCTGAGAAACGGGGGCGGCGTTCTCGTTCCTTCTCTTCTTTGCGGTCTCGGATTCTAATTCGGCGACATGAACATTCGGCCGAGTAATGGCGCTCGGACGGGCGGATCAAAGTCTCGCTGCGGGAGGCAGCCGCTGTAGGCGGGGCACACCAGCCTTGCCGCCCGTTGTGCGCGACACGGCGCACTTGCTTTCCCCTTACGATCGGCCCGTCGACCGCAAATCATTGGTGCAGAAGGGGCAGACGCCCTCGGGCCGCCCCTGCGACCGCCCCCACCCCGCGGGCCGCCCGAGCGTGCCGGCCGGCCCGGCCGCCTAGACCGCGACGCGGAAAGAGCGAGGGAATTCCTGGAGAGAGGGCGGGAATTGCCCGTATGCCTGCTACACGGTAAGGAACGTCGCCGCGGTGCGCGGGAAAGGGAGACGGAGCGAGGTAGCTGGTCGGGTGAGTGAGAGAGTCAGGTAGCTGCTGCTACCGTGCGCCGGCCGGCGGGGACCGCGGGGGCTGCGGGGGCTGCGGGGGCCGCGGTGGACCGCAGAGGGCGCTGTGCTCCGCGTGCGGGGGCCGCCGGCAGCAGAGCAGCGCGTGTGCGCCTCACGGCTCCCGGCCGGGGCCCCCACTCCGGCCGCGCCGCTGTGATTGGTACGCCGCCCGGCCGCTGAGCCCCCTGGTTGGCTGCGCGCCCCACGCGGGGTCCCGCCAGGCCACGCCAGGCCACGCCCCCTCTCGCTCTCTCCCTTTTCGCCCGTCATCCTTGCCCCGGGGCGCTGCACGCACGCTACCGTCCGCGGGCCGGGGCTCCGTACGGAGAGGTCCACGCTCATGACTCGTGTATGCGGAGCACATTTTCGGGGCCCCGCCGCCGCCGCACGGGTCGGTGGGTGGGTGGGCGTCACGCACACACAAGCACACTCACGCACACACTCTCGTTCTTAGAAGTGGCCGGTGGAGGTTGTCCGCGAGCACGAGCTTCCCAAGTCCCTCCGCCGGTGCGGCACGAGAGGGCGCGCCGATCGCGGCCACTCGCTCATTTCTGCATGTCGCGCCTCACCGTACACGGCCTGAACGGAGATTACAACTGAAGCCGCGCCGCCGCTGCACCACCGCTGCGCGGCCGCGCGCCCCTCGGGGCCTCTCGGGGCCTCTCGGGGCCCCGAGCCGCGGCGGCCGCGGCCCGCCCAGCAGGCGACCGGTGCGACCGCGAAACTCTATTTATGTCCCGGCCCGGCATCCAATTCAAGCCGCGAGAGGCAAGCGGCAGCCCGGCAGCCGCGCCGCGCTGCATTTTCTCGATCGGTGATGGAGTTGGAGGCGGCGGCGGGAGGAGCGAGCGAGCGCAGCGGCAAACTTGATCTGCGTCCGTCCCCTCCGGCCCCCTCCGGTCCCCTCCGGCCCCCTCCGGTCCCCTCCGGCCCCCTCCGGTCCCCTTCGGTCCCCTCCCCGCGCAGCTCCCCCGGCTAGGTGTGGCCCCTCAGCCGCCGCCGCAGCAGCACAGGTCGTCGTGTCCGCCCCGCGACGCTCATCCGTCGCAGGAAATGCAGATAAATCAGAAATCAGAGCGGCAACTAGTTGGCGTGTCTGCTTATACGGGGGGCGGTGGGGCGGCGGGGGCCCGTCGTTGAATGACGACCGTTGTGCCGCTAATGAGGGGCCGACACAGTGTCCCCCGGAGGGTCCGCGGGGCCCCCGAAACTTCTTCCTGCAGCGCCTTTGTCTCTCCGCGCCTCACGAACGGCTAGTCTCGTTACGTTGCACTCCAATTTTTTTTCTTAAAAAAGAGAAAAAACAAAGGTATGTGTGGGAGGGAGAGTAGCTGAGCTCGCTGCCTTTGAGTCGCGTGGCCTATGAGGAGCCCCGCGGCGGGTCCACAGAGAGGGCCCTGACGACGCGGGAAAAGGGGCAGCTGCCTGCTGTTCCACGTTGTCTGAACACCACTTCAAATTCTTTTCAAAACTACCCGATGCGTGATGGGTTTCCCCGCGGGTTTACTAGCAAGTACTATGTACTAACTAGGAAACCTGGGGCATGTGCTCAATGTCCCGTGGGACTGCTGAGACCCCCCCTCTCTCTCTCTCTCTCTCACTCACTCTCTCGCTCCCCCTGTCTCCCTCTCTCTCCCTCTTTCTCTTTCTTTCTCCCCGCCCCCTCGCTTATGGCAGAGAGGGAGCCCTGCCAATGGCCGCCCTGCAGAAGGTGTTGCACGGAGGAACTTTTTGTGTCCGGATGCTCATGGTTTTTGCTCGGGGCGCTATCTCGCTGGTTTTTCTTGTTGTTGCTGCGGCTGTTCCCGTGTGCAGCGGTCAAAGCCACGCGGACCCGCCACCCCCGCGCCCCCACGCCGCCGCCCCCTCCGGCACTTTCATTCCCACTGCCTTCTCACTTGTTCTTCTCCTCCGAAAGTGAAACACACGACGCCGAGGTGGCCGCCTCTCTCACGCCGAGCGCGCGCGCCGCGGCAGCCGCGGCCGGGGCGCCTCTCATAGCGTCACACACACACGCCTTACGGCACGCGGGGGCGATGCACCCGGAGGACCCGGAGGGAAATGGCGCCGCGGAGACCGAGGAACGAGCCTGATTATTTCAGCGGACATGAAATGGGATACATACTAATTATTTTACTGACTTCAGAAGTCATTCATTTCGTTGTTCCAAAATTTCCGGTCCTGTGCAGTCGAGAATAATAATCAGACAATGACCGGAAGTAACGCTTGTCAAAGTGCACCGCAATGAGGGCGGCGGTAAAGGTATCGCAGAGCGCACGGCGGTTACCGTGGTGGCCCGGTGGCCGAGTGGACTAGCGGGCAGACAACGACCACAAGGTTCGAAGGTTCGGAACCTATATTGGCGTCATTCACTTTTAAGTCCTTCTCGTTTCACCTGGCGTGTAAAGTATCATGCGCAGAACTCGATCGGTGCCACGCCTCGTTGGTGCGGTGGTCAGCACTGACGAAAGTGGAGGCGGCCGGTCCGGGTTCAAGTCTTGACCGGGGCAACAATTTATCTCGTGCCCTGCCGAGGGGGACAGGTATAATAGAAATGAAGGCGCACTGACAGACATGGTTGGAATCGTAGGGTAGTGGGCAGCGTGCCTGTCGATGGCCAGGGGGGTTTGGGTTCGCCTCTCTCTGAGGTAAGACATCTGGAACTGGCTGGCAGTGGGGAGGTGCGGTGTGGTACCCTGCCGTCTAGTTTTGGCCAGGGCACGGATAGGGTCGACATCTGTACACTTCCCTGAAATCGGCGGGCACGGGCGGTGTCGGAAGTTACCGGCGGATCGGGATCGAGTTGGTGCCCAACCATCCTTTTAAATGAATAAAACACGACTAAAAAATGTTGAAGATGCTTTAAGATTATAAAAATTGGCGAGTAAATCAGACTCTCTAAGTGGTCTAATAACTATTGATCCAGTTTGGTCAGGCCTGTGCAGGCTGTGTGCGTCAGTGTGCGAGTGCGTGTCCGGGCGATGCCCCCGCCGCCCCCGCGCGGCGCGCCGCATCCGAACCGTTTTCTTTCTGGTTACGACAAGGCGGCGCCCGGTGGAATAATATCATAATTGCTATTGAGGAGCATTCTCACTCTTACTTTCCTGGCAAAACAAGAACAAGCGAAGGTCGAGGCGGCGGCGGCAGCGCATCCCGCGGGTCCGCGCGCGGCCGTTCGCACCGCCGCAGCGAAAGTCCCCCCCGCGCCGCTCTGCTCTGCCCGGCCCTGCCCGGCACAATGGGGCGGCCATCTCGTCGTGTTCTCACTGCTTTCATTAACAGCAGTGGTGTTTGTCCGCCGTGTTGAGGAGATCTCTGCCCGGGAGCGGCGGGGCCGCGGGGCCGCGGGGCAACGACCCCGACAGCGGTACGGCTCCGCGACGATCAACCCCGCGGTCCTCCCGCCGCTCCTGCCGCGCCATCGGTCTCCGTGATCAACTAAACATCAAACTAAAAGTGACTCTCCTAGGCACCACTCGTCAGCCCAGATACTTCACACACACACGCGCTGCTTCGAGCTACGCACGATGGCGTGACAAACTACTCCCCTGCTGGTCTGTGCTGCAGCTGGCCATTTTCTCTCTTCCCTCGTCCAGTTTGCAAATGGCCGCGCCCCGCCGCCGCTCGGCTCCTACTTTACATCAACAAGCAGCCCCCGTGCGCGTTTTAATCGTCGTTCCTCTTCTTCTTTTCTTTTTCTTCCGTTTCTGTGCACAGCCTCGGCAGTAGCAGGGCGCCGCGCGGTAGTAAACAAGAGCGTGGATCATCCCGGTGGTGTCGGTGGGGCCGGGGCCGCCGGGGCCGCCGGGGCCGGGGGGTTGACGGTGGCGTGGTGAGCGGCATCCGCCGGACACCGCGCCCTAATGTTTCTTGACGTCCTGGCGGTTTTGTCAACCGGCCGTCCTACCCGGCTGTATGGCGCCGCTCCGCGCACCGCCACCATTAGCTCGTCTTCTGCTGCGGACCACGGCGGCGGCGGCGGCGGCGGCGGCGGCGGCGGCGGCGGCTGCCGGGTCCAGGACGAGGAGCGACGCAAGTGGGCCGCCGCCCCGCCGAGGTACGCGGCCGCCTCCGTGTCCCCCGTCGGCCAGGCCGCGGCTGCTCCGCTGGCAGAGTGTCAAACGCGACCGGACCGAATAGTTATCGTAACGGTATGAAACTACGGCGAGATCTCGTCCACCGATTTGCATACACGGTGGTGGCGGCGGCGCGGCGTGGCCGCGTGTGGCGCGCGGGGGCTGCTGCTGCCGCCGCGTCCGGGCGCAGTCACCTCCCCGATGACGGCAGGACGGTCACGGCGCCCCCCACCGCCGCGTCCTGACAAGATGACGAGGCCCGGGCCGACGGACACGGGGTAAGTGTTGTGGAGAAATTGCCTTTTCGTTACCGCCGCCGCCGCCGCCGAGCCCCGGATGAGTTCCCCTGCAGGGCCGTGCGCCGTGCGTGGGGCCCAGTGGGGCCCGCCGCCACCATTTGATCTCTCGGATCTCGCCCTTATGCGCCGCTGCGCCGCGGATGCGATGGTAATTTTTCCCCTCTTCTTCTTCCTCTCCTAACAGTAGCCGCTGGGCTATAACCGCGTGAAGCGGTAGTGGCCACACTTGCTCGACCGATTAATAGGAGCACTTATCGGCTCTAGCCGGGCCGCCCGGACCGGACCGGCCGCTGGGCACTGGGCAGGCCGGGCCGCTGCCGCTGCCACTGCCACCGCCGCAGCCGCTCGGAGGAGGGCCGCGGGCCGAGGCCGGGCCACGGCGCGGCTGCGGGGCTTGCGGCAATTATCTTCACCTATTGTCCGAAGGCTGCTGCTGCTGCCGCACCGCTTGCAGATGAGGATTGGAGAATTAAAGAGTTGTTGTGTTGCCCGGGTAGTCCGGGAGCGCGGGCCGGCAGCGGCCGGCAGCCCGCCCGGCAGCTCTTTATTTCCAGCTCGGGGGATATGCCCGTGCTTAGGAGGAAAGTCAATTATCCTGTCCACTGCTCGGACCCGCGCGCTCGCTGGCTGACCCCTGGCTACGCCCGGCTACCACCCGCCTACTCCGTAACACACACGCACACACACACATACACACACATGACCCTCGGGTTCCCCGCACGCCCGTCGACTGCCTGTGTTTCCGAACGGAATACACTACGCTACGGGCAAGCTACGATCAACACATACGCATGCGAAGAAAAAAAACTAGGTTTAAAAAAAAAACATGTTTTTTTTTTCTAAAAAGTTAAGTCGGAAGCGCAATGTTCGTAAAGATGTGGAATCCGTCCTCATGGATCGGAAGCTCTGTCGATTTCCCCGCCCACACGACGTGCGCGCAGCGTCCGGCCGCCCGGGGCCGTGTGGCGGGGTGTGTCGGGGTGTGGCGGGGCGCGGCGGCATTGCGGTATCGCTGCCCGCACACGCTCTAATACATAAATAAGAATTACGGGCGCCCGGTCCGCGGCAAAGCGGAGCACCGCAGCGGCGCAGCGGCGCGCAGCATCCGGACAGGTGTGGCGTGAGATGAGGCCGGGACGAGGCGCGGGGTAAACCGGAACCTCGGCGGGGCCGCATAGGGGCCGCAAAGGGGCCGCAAAGGGGCCGCAGGGGTGGCGGCGCGGCCGGGTAAGCGGCGGGTAAGCGACGGGTAAGCGGTGGGTAACTGCGGCCCACCACCGGTCCGGCGGGGGAGCGGGAGTCAGGTCCTGGTCGCGTCCCCCCGGCGTCGGCCCGGCGCGGCGCGCGGAGTACGCGAGCCGTCGATCAGATGAGTGGAGCGCACCGGCCAGTGCCCGGGCAACGCGTGCCACGGCCCCGCCGGCCACTCTGCAGCCACCGCCACACCGCGGGCCCCGTTACCCAGGGCAGGGAAATTAAAGCATGCGACTGAACCTAATGCCAAAAACAGACGCTCACAAATATTTTTTTAAAGGTGTGCGTCGTTTTTGTTCGCAGGTCTATTTGGTAGTCGGCAACTTTCTGTGATGTTTCTTTTGGGAGGGTAAAGTTTTTGTTTACAAGCTGAGCGTCCTTTTTTTTTTTTTTGCCTTTTTTCAGAATGGTGTGGGGCGAGAGCACTCTTCCCCGCGGGATCGCGGCATCTCCAGATTTTAATAAAACCTATCGTAGAACGTGCTGATGAAAAGTGTGTGTGTGTGTGTGTCTGTCTCGCACAGGAGCTAACCCAGCCCGAGCATCTGTACTGGGAGCTGCTGGCTGCCGTGGGTGGGCGGAGCCGGAGGGGCGGCGGAGCCGGAGGGGCGGCGGGGCGTGCGGCGGCGGCCAGCGCGGGCATGATCGCAGATTAGTCTCTGCCAGTCGGACTGACCGGTGCGGAGCCTCGACCGCGCTGTGAGGTCAAGTGCAAGGGAGACAGGCAGTTAGGAGGGAGGCGCGGAGCCACGCGAGTCCGCTTCGGCTGCCGGCCGCGACGAGCCGCGACAGGTGGTGCGGCGCGGCCGCTGCGGACGCCACGCGGGGGGGACGTCATCGAGCTGCTTACCCACCAGGGAGCGCCTGGAGGGCGGGCAGCCCCGCAGCGCCCGGCCGCACCGCGGGCTGCCTACCTCCCGCACCACAGGCGCCCGCTGTTCACACGTCACGCTTTTGTTTGGTCTCATTCCCCCCTTTTGTCTCGGGGCTAACCTAACCTTCAAAAGCGTTTGGGATAAGACCGCCACGTGAACGTGGAGCAGACCTCGACCCTCTATGAGCGTGAAGTTATTATGGGAACAGCCCCCTGCAATGCCGGGGTAGGCCGCCCCGCCGTGCAGCGGTGCACGGCCGGGCTGCTTACCGACAGGCGCTCTCCCGGCGGTAACGGCGAACAAGGCGGGAAAAAGCAGGAGTCTGGAGGGAGAGAGAGCAAGAGAGAGAGAGAGAGAGAGAGAGAATGCGAGCAAGATGGAGAGAGAGAGAGAGGGAGAAAGAAGAGAGAGGAAAAAGTGTGTTGGTGCTAGTGTCTTATGTCGGTAGCTATGCTTCATTTACCCCTCAAGGATGATTGCAGGCCGCTATGCCTCCACGGTAGTGCGGTGTGCCTCGGCCAGGTGTATGTGTGTGTGTGTAAGAGAGAGAGAGAGGGGGGGGGGGCAGGAAATGCATGCAATTACTCAGGCGGCCGATAATCTTTTGCGCTGCCTTAGTTAGCCCCATGCCGCACACCCCGTCCCGTCGTCCGTCCTGCCGCCGCCACCGTCTCCAGGACGACAAAAATTGTCGGTCCGTTGTCCGTCGCCGCTGCACCGGCCGGTGTGTCATTTTCCTCTCGCGTTCTTACAGGGCTGTGCAGATGAGGAGAGCCGGGCGCCCTCGTAAAGGAGGCGGCCCTAACGAGCACTAAAAACCCCTTCAGTGAGGGCGGCCGCCGCGCCGACGGCCAGGACGACGGCTACGTCGAAGCCGACGACGACGACGCACCCGGAGACTTGCACGCGCGAGGCCTGCGAGAGCGACGCGACTGGTACAGCACAAGCGTCGCCTTGACACTCACTCTGTTTCTCTCTCGCTCGCTATCTCTCTCTCTCTCTCGCTTACACACACACACACTGACACAGACACACACATTGCCGCGGCAAGCCGCCAAAATTACAGAGCAGATCACCGCCGCCGCCGTCGTCGGAAATGAAGAGCTGATAAATCAAAAGTGTTGCGCGGGTCCGTGGCGAGGAATGAGGCTGCGCGGCGTTCGAATAACGTGCTCACGGCGCGGCCCGGGTAAGGCACGCCGGCCGGGTAAGGCACGCCGGCCGGGTAAGGCACGCCGGCCGGGTAAGGCACGCCGGCCGGGTAAGGCACGCCGGCCGGTCCGGCGGCCGTCCTGTCCTGTGGGGACCCAGGCGGGGACCCCTGTGGAAACTGTGCGTGTATGCTTGTGTGTGTCGTGTGTGCGGCTGACTTTGACGAGCTGCGGCGTCGGGGGGCATTCGAACGTCTCCGTGCACACGACGGTAAAGCGGCCAGGCACTACGTGCAGGTACTGCAGCAGAGAGAAGGGCGCAGCAGCGGGTGCGCTGCTCAGTGTGCGAAATGTACCCGACATTACAGCCACTGCTGCTAGCAAGTGCTGGTAGTAGTACATAGAAGGTCCACACTCACACGCTCAGACTGCAGCGTGTGTGTGTGTGTGGCGATGAATGGTGCAGACGCGCGGCGCGCACTCCCTTGCTCCGTACAAATGTGTGGCGACGCCGATACAACATCATGACGGCCGGACCCTGGCAGCGCCGGGCAGCGCCGCGCCACGCCCATGCGGACTGCTGACCGCAACGGATACACACCCATTCGCTCGCAATGCATCACAAGGCGCTGCTGCTGCCATTGAGGACGCGTTATGTCGTTACGGGCCGGACTGTTTTACTGCCGTGTGTGTGCGCGTGCGCGTGTGTGCGTGTGTTGCGTGCGCGCGTGTTTGTGAGTAGAGTTCGCGCTATAAACGGTATTGTGTACCATTAGACGTGCATATACTGCAGTGGAGCATAGCAGTTCAAGAACAACACACACACACACACACACACACACACACACACACACACGGACACGCATTTGGAACGCGCTCTGCTAGGAGGAGAGAAGTCTTGGAAATAAGGCACTGTCATTATCTAAATTGGCGCAGAAGAAGCGCCGGCCGGGAAGGATAAAGGGACAGGATAAAAAGGTTTTTCGGACGCGCGGGTGAAGTTTCTTGTGGTCGTGTAGTGTGTGTGTTTGTGTGTGTGTCAGCAGCAGCAGCAGCAGCAGCAGCAGCAGTGGCGCGCCGGGGGAGTCGGTAACGCGTGCATTACAGGGAGGAGAGGGCGCTCGCGGCGCGCGGCTGGCGCGGCGATCAGGCCGTGTAATCTGCGTATAAGTATGACTTAGCGGCCGTCCGCGTCCATACTCACCCGACACCTCCGCACACACGCTGTCCCGCGCGGTGTTTCTAATTTCTACCAAAACAACTAGTGCACTAAAGACACAAAACATAGGGGGGGGGGGACAAAAAAAATTAAAAATTAAATCGGTAGTTGTTGTTCCGCAGAACATTGTTTGCCGGTCGAAAAATACGGTATTCTTTGCGGCGAGGTGGTGGTGGTGATATTGAGACGCACAGCCTACTTTGCCGGTGGCTCCGGTCGCATTCCCCGCCCGGGTGGCTCGGCGCGAGCTCAGCGCCCCCTGGTGGCGGGTAACGCGACACTTCCCTGTAAAGCCTCGCCATCTCGCCACCCGTTTTCGCGTTCAATGCACATATGAAACCGATCCCTCGCTCGCTCTCGCTCCGCTCTGCTCTCCGCTCCGCGCCCCGCTCCGCCGGCGTCGTCGTCGTGGCCTCTAGGAGGATTTCTCGGTCCCGATTTATCATGTGGGGTCCGCGAGGATTAGCGAGGGCAGCAGCGGCCGGCAGAGCAGTGAGCTCCGAGCCCCGGCGGGAGGCGCGGCGCGGCGCGGCGCGGGAACATTCAAAACGCGATACCTCGATTCAAACAGATCACAAACACAGGAAGCGCGCAAACCTCGGCGCGAGAAACGTACGGAAACGGTGAAGAAATTCGTTCGCCTTGAACCCTCGCACACACACACACACACACACGCGCATACGCGCGTGGCGGTGCAATACAGCCTTTGAAACCTATAAAAAGAAAAATTCAAAAATGTAAAAGTGTTTAGACTTTGCTTTATTTTCCGACCGACAACGACGAAGTGGAAACTGGTTTGGCGCTGGATGAAGAGCAAAAGGCGGAGGAATCTCTCTCTCTCTCTCTCTCTCTCTCTCTCTCTCTCTCTCTCTCTCTCTCTCTCTCTCTCGGTGCAGTACCTGTTGAGCCGATTAGAAGACGGCCGCGCGCGTGGCTGAGGTTGGCAGCGCCGGCAGCACGCACATTATAATGCGCCTCGCGGGGTTGGCACGACTGGCGAGCATCGTGCAGTACCCGGCAGTGCCGCCGCCGCCGCAGTGCCGCCACTACACCGCCAGGGAAACAAATAATTAATAAAAAGCGTGATCGCTGCACCGACGAACCGACGCGCGGCGTTTTTGTCTTCCCTGGCGTTAATATTTGGTGCACCTCAACATTGTATCACGACACAAAACGTATTATATGAAGAGAAAGAGAGTAAGAAGGGGGGAAAGAGAGAGAGAGAGAGAGAGAGAGAGAGAGAGAGAGAGAGAGAGAGAGAGAGACAAAGTCGTCCTCGAAGGTCCAGCGCACTCCATCGGTGGATCTCGTAAGGCACGACGACGCGCACGACACCTTTACGAGGTATACGGCGACGGGCGCGGTGCGGAAAGAAAGAGAGAAAGAGAGACATCCAACTATTTTACGACCCGCCGAAAGAGTGGGACGGAGACGAAAAAATACGGGATCGCGAGGCAAAAACGACTTTGCCTGAGGAGCGGCGCGCAATTCTTTTTTAACGTCTTGACCAGAGTCGCCGGCGAAGTCCACAAGGCCGTGCAACAACAACAGTGTAGCAATCAAGTCCTACCGGGAGAGTACTGATCTTGATCGGAAATACATATATATATACGGGAGGCGTCGGGACGGACCAGAACCGGGCACTTACTCCATAACTCACGGGTAGTCTTGTTGAGAGCGGTGTGTGTGTGTGTGTGTGTGTGTGTGTGGAGACGTGTCAGTGAGTTAGTGGGTGGGGCTGGCCGGGCTGGGCTTTACACCCTGCGGGTGCTGCCCAACCAGCACCACCGCAGGGGCCGCATTCGGAAGCGCGCGCGCCATCTCTCTCTCTCTCTCTCTCTCTCTCTCTCTCTCTCTCTCTCTCTCTCTCTCTCTCTCTCTCTCCCTCTCACCGGCTTCACCGCTCAAGGCAGACGAGGACGGCGCGACCCGCTCGCGCGCCCGCAGCCCCCCGACACGGTGGCTGCCGGACGTCAGCCCTGCCTTTCCAATCCACTCTCCTGCTCCCGGGCCTCCCGGGCCTCCTGGGGCTGCGGAGGCTGCGGGGGCTGCGGGGGCCCCGGGGGCAGCGCGCAAGCGGCCTTATCTCAGCGCCGTTACCATAAGGTCGGACCTGACAAATCTCTGATAGCTCCGATAAAGCGTTTCGAGGCCGCAGCGCCGCAGCGCCGCAGCGGTGCAGCGAGCGCCTGCGTGTGGCGGGGTAGGCCGGCCCGCACAGCGCGCGTGCGTGTGCGGAGCGAGGGTTGCCTATCCAGCAAGGCGCCCCGCCCGGGGCTCCAGCGACTTGTGCGGCCCGGCCGGTGACGCGTGTACTCCACATTCTACCCGCCGGCCACACACACACACACACACAGAGGGCCGCGGGGGCGGGGCGTGCCGTGGCGCATGTGGTGGAGCAGCTCCTCCTCGCTGCTGTTGTTGCTGCTGCCGCACTCCGTGGAGTAGGATTTTAATTTTTGTTCTGATACATATTCTCCGGCGCGGTGGTAGCCCGAGTCGTGACCGGTGGGCAGTGCCGGGCAGTGCCGGCAGTGGCCTACTGGCCTCACGGCGTACCCACTTGATAATCTCGCTGAGGCACGCGGCAGCTCACCCCTTCGGGTCGTCTGCTCTGCCCTCATCGGCACGTCCACGCGGAGCAGAAGACCACTCACACACGCGCGCGCACACACACACGCACACACACACACGATGTACATTAAAGCTTCCGTCCCGGTAGGAGAGCGCGGCGCATTATGTTCTATCTTCCTTCGCCGTGATGAAAACGGGGCCCGGATATATGATACGATACCCGCGGAGTAGCGGGGGCCGCTGCCTGTTTTGGGGGCCCGCGGTGTAGGAAACGACCTGAGAAATACGTGCGTGGGTGGTGCGGCCGTGCTCAGTACTACGTGATGCTCTTTTCCGATGCGGTGGGCTCCCGAAACCTCGTCAGCTTCGGCATTTATTTTAATTTATTCGTCACGGTTTCGAGGAAAAAAATGATCAAAAAAGTATGGGCTTAATTTTATTTACTTTTATGTTCAAACAATCTTTTCAGTGATTCTCGATATTGTAAAATCCGGGTTACAGTTTCTCTCCGGGGGCGAGGCTGTTCTGGAGCGTGCAGCCGCCGCGGTAGCGTCAGAGCCGGGCCCAAGGCCCTTCGCGGCGCCCGTTGATGTCTCTGTTGCTCGCACTGCGGGGGGCCGGCCATACCGTTCCGTTCGGCGCCTCACCAACATGGAATCATCGATCCGGGCCCGGAGCCGGCGGGGCCCGGAGCCGGCGGGGCCCGGAGCCGGCGGAGCCTCGGCGGAGCCCCGGCGGAGCCCCCCCGGAGCATCCAACACGCGATGCGTTTAGGTCCCCGGCCAGAGCACACCGCAGCGGCGCCGCCTCGGAGAGCCACGCCTCGGAGCGAAATGTGCCTCGAAATAATACGACTGCGTGGGCAACCGCGCGTCCAGCGAATTTATTCATATTTTCAAAGTAATTTTGCCGTTCTTTTCAGTCATTACACATCTTATGGTCAATATGTAGTGCAGTGCGATCAGGTTTTTATGGTGAGGCAAATATTAGCTACTTCTCCGAGGTGTGAGGGACGTGGTAACGGATCATCATAATGCTCTGCCCCCCCCCCCCCCCCCTCTCTCTCTCTCTCTCTCTCTGGCCGGAGGTGACTCTGTTTGGAAATTCAAATTATCAGGTAGCCCGGCTGCGCTATAAATTCCGGTCCACAACACACCCACCGCTCTCCGTGCGGGGTGTCGTGCCACGCCGTGCCGCGCCGTGTGCTGCCCGCGGGACCTTATGGTGCTACCGAGGTTCTCGAGGCTCCAGGGGCTCCAGCGGCTCCAGGGGCTCCAGGGGCTCCAGGGGCCACCGCTGCCGCTGCTCGAGTGCCGTATCGCTCGCCGGGCTGCCGCGTTCCCTAAATCACCCGTCACGAAAACGATGAACTGGATTATCTGTGCAGGAAAATCAATGAGCAGCGCAGAGCAGGGCGGGAGAAGGAGAGAAAGAGAGGAGAGAAACTGTGAGATGGAGAGAGAGAGGTGGGGGAGGGAGTGCTCATCAGCATAACGGGCTGCGTCCGAACACTAGCACATCCTTCTGTCTCTGTCGCGCCCGGCGAGTCGCTGCGCCGCCGCGCCCCCGCCGAGAGAGACAGGGCGATGTGGCCCGCACGTCCCCTCGTGACGTACCGGCACGCGAGCAGCGCACGCCACGACTTACTGGCCCACATCTCAGTGGCCTGAAGTTTTCTAATTGCCTCGCTGTAAGACCGACGCGGGCAAACATAGGAATAGATTGGTCCACGAGTGAGAAGGAGAGAATTAAAACGAGGCGACTAGACGGAGTGCATCGGAGAGACGGCCATCTTCCCCTGCACAGGTGTGATTGTGTCGTTCTCTCCGCAGAGTAAGTGGAGACCACTGAGCGGCGAGCTGTTGGGCCGGCGGGCCGTCTGGCCCCGTGCCCGCGCCGCCCGTGCTGCCGGCCCGGTCGCCTCCGTATTTTCTCCTTCTTCCGTGATCCTTACGAGAACGGCTCTCTGTTTGTTGTAAATCTCGGCCCTCCTGCTCGCAGCCTCACGCGCACGCACGCACGCACCCATGCACGCACTCGCAAGGGAGAAACCATTTGTGTTTCCATCACCTGCCGATTGACATGCCTCCAAGTGTAAGAGCACTCCGAAGCCGTGTTGCTGTATTCACTCGCCGCCACGCTCGCCGCTCGCGGCCCTGAGGTCGGAGTTCAACGGGGTTCATTGAGTCAGTCTGGCCTCGTTTGGAACCAACAATGATAATATACAGTTCGAGGTGTGTGTGTGTGTGTGTGTGAGAGAGAGAGAGAGAGAGAGAGAGAGAGAGAGAGGCCGTTAGCACATCCCTCACACCTCACCCCATCACGCCCACCCAAACGGCGCCACCTGACGGCTTGCGCTCACGACTGCAGCAACGCTTCGCGCGGGAGCCGTTGCCGCGGCTGCCCCCACCGGAATGTCCCCGCGGCCTGCACAGTGCTTCAGTCCCTCCCCCCCCCCCCCCCCTCTCTCTCTCTCTCTCTCCTCTCTCTCTCTCTCTCTCTCTCTCTCTCTCTCTCTCTCTCTCTGTACCTCGTGCCGCCTGCCGATCTGCGAGGCGCGCCTAGGATGGCGGTGCATGCCCCCGGCCCCGCCCTGAACGCTCCAAATGGAATCGCTTATTAATATCCCGACGATAATTACTTGATAGGCTGCGCGCGCTAAGCGCATGCGCGGACGCCGTCGCTGCGGCGGTGGCGGCGGCAGCGGCGGTTGTACATAGCCGGCGGTGGCGCCCCCAACGCTAATGACCACCGAACAAATGAGTGCGCGCGCAGCTCGAACAAGAAGAAGAGCAGGAGGGGGAGAGAAAAAGTAAACGGAAAATAATAAATGCGAACGGTTCGGAATGAAAGGCGGTGATGATGAGGTTATGTCTGAGATTGATGGCGCTCGGCCGGCCGGCGGTGAGCTCCGCGCGGAGCGTAGCGTACGGCCGGAGCCGTGCCGGAGCCGTGCCGGAGCCGTGCCGGAGCCGTGCCACCGCGCGTCCGAACAGGACGGATGGACCGCCCCGCCGCGCCGCCGGTCCGATTCCGACCGCCCGCCCGCCGCAGCCACCATGTGTGTGTGTGTGTGTGCGTGCGTGTACTGTTGGGGGTTCTGCCGCGGGGTTGGCAGTGCCTAAAACTGGTGCCTATCGGTGGGCCAATGACGGTGGTTCCGCGCGCCAGTTGGCCTTGACAACTGCTACTGAGCCTGTATATAAATCCTGGATGTAGAAGCCTAGTTCCTTGCCTGTGATCCGCTCTTTCCTTGCCCATTTCCACGCCGGCCAAATCCTAACATTATCCAGACTGTACGTTCACGAATTCACGAGTTCACGAAGTTGTCAAATCATAAATTAAGCATGATGCACATATTTTCTTTTCAAAAACGTATTCCAGTGCTCATTTTTTTTTAAATGTTACGTATGAATTATTCTGAGCATGTTGGAGGCGCCCTCTACTGCTGCCGCTGCTCCCTGGCGGCGGGTCAGGTGCCGGCGCTGCGCCTAGACTGGCGCCACCGCCGCCTCACCTCCGCACGCTAAACGCCCCGCCACGCCCTCGCGTCGCACACGGCCGCAGGAGCAGGGCAGCACGTCGGCGGGGCGGGGGTCGCCCGGGGGCAGGCATTACCGGGCCGGCTGCGGCCCGCCTCGCCTCCCCGCCGCCGCCCAGGATCCGGGCGGCGTCAATCTTCGGCGAAACGCTTCAGCATACGAGGCCGTCGTCGTCGGCGCGCGGGGGAACGCATGGGCGCCGTCGGGGACCCCCAGAACGCACCCACTGCGGCGGCGATGAGAGATGGTCGGGCGGGATAGCCGTGTGGCCGGCGCGGAGGGGTTTCTTGTTATTTCTTTTCGTGCTGTATCGCTCCCTGGGCCCGGCACTGCCCGGCACCCACCGGCTCTGGCCGTGTACGACACCGCCGCGTAACATGCCGCCGCCACCGCTAAATTCCGTAATTTGATTTACATACCAAATCATACCGTCCCAAATACACGCCATGTTCTCTCCCCGGATAACATCTCCCGGGCGCCGCGCCGGGGCGGCCGGGGCGGCCGGGGCCCCGACCCGAACCAGTGCGGCTGGAGTCCGGCGGAGCCGCTGGAGCCGCTGGAGCCGCTGGAGCCCGCTGCAGGGCCCCGCTGGAGCACACCGGAGCCGAGCCCCCGGGCGGACTCGGCTAGCTCTGCGGGCAGTGCGGGCTGTGCGGGCTCCCCTCCGCCTCCAATCTGCCCCGCCCCGATCACGGCCACCACCTGCTACAGCGTGCCGCTCATGGCAGGAGGCGCCCCGGCAGCGCCGCCCTGCGCGCCTCATGGGCTCATGGGCGCCGTGATACCGGCGCGATAGCGGCGGCAGCCCCGACACGGTACGGATCCCTTGCGGCATTTAAAGCAGGGGATCACAGTGGGAGAGAGAGAGAGAGAGAGAGAGAGAGAGAGAGAGAGAGAGAGAGAGAGGAAAAAATAAGAGAACAAAACCCGTTTGCAGCACTCAGCCAGCGACCCCCTGTAAGCCCCTCGGGGGGAAGGGAGGAGGAGGATGAGAAGGAGGACGGGGAGGGAGGAGGGCATGTGAACCCGGGCCGCTCCCGTTCGTTTGCGACCCTTGGCGATTACCTCGGGCCGTGTATCAGTTGGAGCCGATACCGTCGCCCTGCTCTGTGTGTGTGATGGTGTTTGTGTGTGTGTGTGTGTGTGTGTGTGTTTGCCGACTGCTAATTGTATGTCTGCATACTGTGTACCGAATCAGGCGTGGAATCTTCTCTCCCGCCCCGCTGGTGAGATACCGACAACTGATGTTAAAATTCCAATATGACGTTTCCCCCTCGCGTCCCTGCTCTTCTTCTTCTTCTTCTTCTCCTTCTTCTTCTTCTTTCTGTGCGATATGCTGCTCTTGCTTTCCCTGTACTGTACACTCCTTTTCCTCCTCCTTTCGTCGTTGTTTTCCTCGCGTTATTCCGTACCTGCCCGCGCCGCCGCTCTCTCAGCAGTAAGCTGATGCGCCGCGCAGGGACAGGCGCTGTCGTTATTTGACTGAGGTTTTACAGCCGAATTTCGCCGACCGACACACACACACACACACACACACACCGGTACCTCGTAAATGCGTGTGGGAAGAATTTTTATATCAGTATCTCACCAAAGGGGAAGATCGGCGGCCCGACAGGCTGTTTGCACGTAGTAGCCGTGCCGTCGTGTACCCCCCGCACAGCCCGCACGACACGGCCCGAGCGGGTGCGACAAGCGCCACTTTACGGGGCGCAGCAGCGCAGCACAGCCTTTTAAAAAGTTTTCATGTCGGTATTAATGTTACCTCGGCCCGCCGACAGATGGCGGCACGGCGGTTACTTCTCACGGTCCACGGGTCACGTAGGGGTCGGTGCTGTTTGAGGTTAAGTCAGTTTGTTTGGAGGGGGGGGGCGTATTACAATTTAGCGCAAAACGTTTGGGTATCCGGGGGTCGCTGGCTTTACATTATTTGTACATTGTTCTCATTTATTACGATCTGTAATAAAAGAATGGGATAACGCGCACAGTGCTTGAAAATGAATACTGTAGATGGCGCTCGGGAGCGTTTTCGTTTGCGTTCGCGGAGGGCGGCGGTGGTGCCTCGGCGGCGTCGGAGCGCAGCGGGCAGCCACGCCGGTGCCGTGTGTGAACACCGATCTCCAGCGGAGATAGCTCACCTCCCGCGACCCCTCGGCGGCCCCCGGCAGCTCCCAGGGCCAAAGGTGACTTTACCGACGCGCCTCCCGGCGGCCCCGGCGGCCCCGCTGCTACGGTGGTTAGCAGCTGTCGGTGCTCTGCGGCGCGGTGGTCAGCCCCCCCCCCCCCCCCCCCGCACCAGCCTCCTCCCACTCCGTGTCCCATTGGAGGAGTGATGCGCATGTGTGAGGAGGTGGCGCCGCCGGTCAGCCTCCTGGCACCTCCTCGCACTGGACACACTCCACACGCCGCCAGCATTCGGCTCTCACAACCTTCGTGGTAAGACAGATGGGCAGAGTCCACGCACTGTATGCACTGACCGAAGAATAAGTCCGATTCGATTAGTTAATTAGGACACGTTTCTTTAGTCGTCACGAATGTTCTTGGCGGGTCAGAGATACAAATTTGACTAAATCTTCGTTAGTATCATGACCTTAGATTATTCTGATCATTGTCAATTTGTACAGAAAATAACGTCGACTAAAATGTTGTAGCTTGTCTTTTCTTTTACTAAGAACTGATTGTAACGATCAAAATTTGAAATAATTTGGTCAAATTGATTAATCGGCGCTGACTTATTTGCTTTCGGGACACGGAACGCACCGTGCATGGCAGGCACAGCCCTCCACCCTCCTGCGAGCCTGACCATCTGACTATACACGTATACGCCAGAACAGACGGGGTCCGTACGCCCATGGGCATCAGACGGACTTGAAGTGCCCTGGCAGCTGTCACTGCCCCCCGGGCGGCACCTGTCGAGGCCGCTAGCTATCCAGCCACCCCCCCGCGGCCGTGCCGCACTACTGCCCCAGTCACAGCTGCCGGCACACGCCCCGGCAGGGGCCCCTGTCTCGCTAGGGGGAGGCGGCCCGGCCGGGCTCGGATTCGCCCGGAGTCCGTGCCGCTCCGCGGGACTCCGGGGGGCTCCGGGGGGCTCCGGGCGGGTTGTCACCGCGCCGCTAATATGACCGTAAAGCCCGCGAGTTATGCCGCCTACTTGTGTCGGCACTTTGCGGCCCCTTTGGGGGCCCTC
Organism: Megalurothrips usitatus; assembly: GCA_026979955.1. NCBI lineage: Eukaryota > Metazoa > Arthropoda > Insecta > Thysanoptera > Thripidae > Megalurothrips > Megalurothrips usitatus. Next base: position 4,404,367 of record CM049597.1, on the reverse strand, counting down.
CTCGTCCTCTCTAAGGGCTCCTGCCCGGGACACCTTCGATTACCGATAACTTTACGATTAGCATTACTGTGCCCATGAAAATGAAAGAAGAGAGAGAGAGAGAGAGAGAGAGAGAGAAGGGGAGGGGGGTCGTGCGCCTCGTTTTATTATCTCGTTGGCGCTGCCCGCTCGCATCGCCGTCCTCCTCCTCCTCTCAGATTCTGACACATTTTAGAGTTTGACCCTCACCCCTTGCGGCATGCCGACGCCCGCTACCGCCGCTGCCGCCGCCAATGCCGTACGTTATGTGTTGTGTGAGCCGGGCTGAGCGTGGCTGAGCCGAGCCGAGGGGGATTGGGAATAACAACGGTCGCTGCTCCTGTTTCGGGCTCCCTAACCGGTGTGTTAGGAGGCAGCGGTGCGCTGCTGTCCGCGGCGCCGCGCGCGCGCGTTCGGCAGTGTTTCTACAAGGCGGTGCTCGTATTTAACGCCCGCACGGCACGCAACGCCGCCGCCGCGTCCCGCTACGGGAATTGAATCGCGGCAAATCTCGGAGATGGAATCTCCTAATGGAAATGGGCTTTCCATATTTCACGTTCACGTCGCCGGCGGGGCGGTGCGCCGCGGTGCTCCGCGGGGTGTGACAGGCCCTGTCGCCATCCGACGCCCCTTTGATCGATTAGTTTCTCATACCACGTGCCCCGTCCCGTCTCTTGCCCCGTGGAAAAGGGGCGCTTTATAAACGGTCTCGTAAACGATTGCATCTCTATCCGAAAAACCATTCAAGCTGCTGTTGTGCCCTTGCGTATGGCTGGAAATGTGTTCGGTGCAGGCGAGAGAGAGGAGAGAGAGGAGAGAGAGAGAGAGAGAGAGAGAGAAGGGGGAGGAGCAGAGGCCCTCTCTCTCGCTCCTACCTGCCGATGCTGCTGCGCTGCACACACACACTCTTGCAAGCGAGAGCGCCGCCGAACAAAAATAATAAAGCACATTGAGATTTCATTTAGGTTTGCGCAGTTAAAACCCTTTTTACGAGGCCCGCCTCAGGAAGGAATAAATTATGCCCCCCTCCGCTCCTGTTTTATTGCGGGCCGGGATGGACTCTGATGGGGTGGTGGCGCCTCCGACAACAACACCCGAACAACACGGCATGCAAACCCGATCGCATCGCGCCTCATTTATTTTGCCGCGGAAAAGAGTCGTCGTCTGCGAGGCCGCGTCGCCGCCTGTTCTGCTGAGATCGAAAATGAACTCCATCATCGACAGTTCTTAGAAAAATGAAGGCCATCTGTAACTTCAGAAGTACGTGTCGAAAATTTCTGCCCGGCCGCTGCCCGACATGAACCGCCCCCGCGCCGCAGCTGCCGGCCGCCGCTGCGCCGACGTGGAGAAATTTCCATCGATATTATTGTTCTTCTTTTGTGCAGACACAATCGAATCGGGCTGTCGATGGCTATCTAGGGGCCGCGGGCCGCGGCGGGCCGCAGCACGGGTACGGCGCGGCGACGCAATTAAGCCCCCGACGCGGCGGACTGCATCCCGCTTCCCGATCCGGCCGGCCTTTTGATTCATCTGCTGGCGCAATTATTATCCAAGCGCTGCTGCCCGCCGCGGTCCGAGCGCGGCGCGGCGAGCGGCGCGTGTCGGCGCCGTATTGGTTTAATCCGTTCGGACTTTCTTATTTTATTTTGTCATGTATATTTCATCCCGAGAGCGCGGCGCGGCCGCGAGTTGGAGCGCCGGACCGGTACGGTTCAGTGTGTACACAAACACGCACACACGCACACACGAATAGACCGGAAAGATAAGGGAGACAGAGTCATTATTTCGCCGGGACAAAAACAGAGGGGAAGCTGGGCGCATTTAACCTTGTTGACACGTCGTCGCCGGACCGGGCCCGCCTGGCCGCCACGACGCTGCCTCACAGCTCCGCGCCGCCGCCGCTGCGCGGCCCTTTCGGTCATTTTCGGTCGTGAGGGGGGCTCTATGAGACGACGGCACCACGAGTCGCCATACCGATAACGAATCTAGAAACACGGTAAACACGCTCTCGTGGCGCCGCGCGGCGTTGTGGGGGGAAACAAAAAAATATTCGGGGCTCATAATTTACAATCACTTAGAGCCTACTTTTTCATCTGGGACCCCGCCGCGCCGGACACTCATTTGTTCATGTTTTGTATCTCGTTCTTATTGTCAGTCCGTTTTGTCTCCCGGACGAGGACGCTCGGACTCGCCGGTCGCCAGATGACTGCGGACCGCCGGGACATGCCGAGGTGTCCGAAGGGCCGCCGACTCTCACACACTGCTCAGAATGCCGCTGCTTTTCGGGCGGGGGCCTCTCCGACGGAATGCTCGTCTGTTTGTTTGTAAATTAACGAAGGCTCTGCTGCTGAATTTTGCTCGTCTCCGCGCATTTGATATCCATTCTGATTTCGGCTTCGCAGCCGTATCTGTTTGGACTCGATCGAAATGCAGTAATAATTAATAACAATGAAAAGTCGGCCCTCAGTTCTAATCCTGTATAAGTCGATGGCCGAGTCGAATAACTGAAGGCGGCAGACCGCCACACAACAGAGGGGATTCGATTGGTCGGGGTAAGCCCGGGAGTCGCGGCAGAGAGCCAGAAGATTTTCCCGAATCGAGAAAAAAAAAAGTTTAAAAAAATGAGTGCGGGACGATGCGGCGGGATCAGTACGGGACAACAACAACAACCCGTGGACTAGGCCGGCTGTGACAGCGAGGGGCGTGGGCCCCGGCATGTGCGCTCGGGCTGGCGCCCAAAACGGGTCCGGTCTGGGATTAGACGTAACCCAATAGCTCCGTACAGCGGCGCGCAGCACGGCACAGACGCACCACTCCCGGCAGCCCAGCTTTCCAGTAATGTGGCGGCCGCAGCTTGTGATAAATCTCCCGCTATTGCATTTGTTTTGGATTCCCAGATGATGAAAAATACACACCCTTTTTTGATGATGACCCGTAACACCTGTTTCTCGTGTCTTCCAGTAGACAACGGTCGGTCGTCCATTTTCTCCACCTGCAAAACTGTTGGGGACGATGTGACCGGAAGGAATTAAGAGCAGAAAGTGAGGAGGAGGAGGAGGAGTTTTGCGGGGAGGAAAAGAGCGTTTTTCAGTCGGCGCGCAAATGTTCTACATGCGCGGCAAAGAAAGGCGGCAAGAGAGAGAGAGAAAAAGGCAGGGGGGGGGGCGAGGAAAGCGCACGCAGAAGATGAAGTTCTGTAGAGAGTGTGCGGGAGACGGGGATCGGGGATATTGTTGATGTAACGATATGGCATTAGCACACGTGAGCGGGAGAGAGAGAGAGAGAGAGAGAGAGAGAGAGAGAGAAGGCCAGTAGTTTTAAATTGGGCCGGGCCTTGCACGATATGGTCTGGAGGGGGCGTGTCGGTGGGAGGGGCGGCTCGCATGATTAGGTAGTCTTCCGAACGCGCCGCCACTGCCCGTGATGGTCAGCGCGTATAACGAGAGAGAGAGAGAGAGAGAGAGAGAGAGAGAGAGAGGGAGGGAGATGGGAGTACGGCACTAAGACAATGTGCAGTGGGTGCGAGGGAGAGAGAGCGACACAAGGAATGATGATTATTGTTATAGGAGCAGAGGCACCTCGAGCGGCGGCGGACGCGGCAGCAACGAGGGAGCAGCAGAGAGTCGTAAATCGGAGTGACGATTTTGGCCCGGGGCTACAGGAAGCGTGGCACAACAGTACCGCACAGGTCGCGCGCTGATTAATGCTACCGTGACTCATCCCTGCCGGGAGGGCCTCATTGAATTCGTCGTCTGCTTCAACCACTTCTCTTCTCGCTGCGGCGGCGGCCTTGTAGTCACTGGAGCGCCCTCTGGCGGGGCCGAGAGGGAATGCCGACGGCTGTTCTGCATGTCCGTTCGCGGTAGCATAACGCCCCCCCCCCCCCCTCCCTCTCCCCTTTTTCTCCTCTCGCCTCCACGGCCGATCGCGGTGTATAATTGGTCGATTACTAACTGTCATTGTAGTGGAATGCGAACCAATTAGGTGACTGACTGTGGAGCGCGCATCGCGCATGCCCCGCCTGCTCCCTGAGCGCGCGCTGCGGCCGCGTCAGTGTGAGCGTGTGTGAGTGTGTGTGTGTGTGTGTGTGTGTGTGTGTGTCAGAGACAGACAGTTCAGGGCGACGACGTCATGGGTGCATATGAGCCCGCTCATTTGCATTCCACATTGTAATACCTCGTAAGGCGAGCGGCCCGCTGTGTTTCCGAACGGATTGGCGCGCTCGTCGTCGCTCTACTTCGTCATATCCCCGTGATGACGAGCCGAAAGAGGAGCTCCCGTCTCTTGTCGTTGCGGTTTATTACGGTGTCGGCCGCGGGTGGCCGCGAGCACACGACGCGCCGCGAGCAGCAGACGACAGGCCGCGAGCAGATGATGCTCCGCAAGCAGACGACACGCCGCGAGCAGACGACCCGCTCCACATCATACGACAACATTTTTCGGAGCGAAACCCAGACCGAACTCCGATGCATTTCAGCTGCGTTTAATCCTCCCTTGGGGATCCGGCGCCGCCGGCCGCCACCTTCTAAAACATTCTCATCACGGCCGCCCCAAGTACAATCACACGTTCGGTTTGTGTTTAAGGTGCAAACCCCCCCCCCCCCCTCTCTCTCTCTCTCTCTCTCTCTCTCTCTCTCTCTCTCTCTCTCCTCTCTCCTCTCACAGAGAGCGCGGGCGTCGTTTTTCGCCATTTGCATAAGAAAGCCATAAACCGCGGAGCAACCGCAATCTGGTTTCGGATATGGTTTTGTTTTTCGGGTATTAACGAAGGCTGAGTACGGCGGCGGCCGCTGTAACGAAAATGATAAATACGGCCGCCTCCTCCCCCCTCCCCCTCCCCTCCGTTCTCACGCTACCGACTTTGGCCATCGCGGTGGTGACACAGACGGCTGCGGGGCTGCGCAGCAACGCGGGGAGAAAATTCGGTATCATTCTGTGGGCGGTGTCCGACACCGCGGACTCCTTCCTAACAACACGGCTGCCGTGTACCTCGTGTGCTCGCTCAGATGCAAGGGGTTTCTACCGCTCTGCCACCTGCTCCTTGCACCCTCTCTCTCTCTCTCTCTCTCTCTCTCTCTCTCTCTCTCTCTCTGCCCCATATATTCCTGAGTGTGGCGGATAAAGACGGAGCCGGTGCTTCTGGAACTCATCGCGCAGTCCCCCCGCCGCTCCACTCCACTCGCTCCGCTCTCCACCCCCACCACCTCCTCCTCCTCCTCCTCTCGGATCGGAGTCAATAAAACTCGTTCTGTTTCCGGGCCGACAATGGGGGCATATATGGTGATCGGCGCGGCGCTGTTGAATGGCGGCCGGCGCGCATCCCGCCGCCCCATTACCGCCGGCTCTATCTCTCCTGCTCACGTTTTCACTTTACACCGAGTCCCCCCCGAGTGGAGGCCCCGCCGGGTCCGCCCCCCCCCCCCCCCCCCCCCCCGGCGGCCCCCCCTCCGGCCTTCCCCGGGTCACCCGACTGTGTTCACTCATTCATAGCCGTCGGGCCCCGCCGCAATGCATCATGGGTCCGGTGCCGAGAGGACAGGCCCCCCCGCGGGGCGCTGTTCTAGCCGCGGGGACGCGGGGACATTAGAAAACTCCTCCGAGTTTCGGGAGGCGAGCTTGTGGGAAATGCGGGAAAAGGAACTTACCGAGAAAGAAAATGTTCATATACCTTAGATATCTGTCTGTTTCATAGGCGGAGGAGGAAGAGGAGGAGGGGGAGAAGGGGGGGGGAGGAGGAGGGGGGAGTAGGAGGCCCCCTGGCATGCAAGTCATCATCGAGTTAGTGCAGGGGGAGAGGGGGGGGGTGCTTTAGTTCCGGTCTGGCACCACGGCGTATAAACCGTGCAGCGGCGGCGAGCAACAGGTGCTCGGCTGCACGGTACGGTGCACCCGGACCAATTGCGGAGCACTCACACGCAGGCCCATGCGCACCGCACGCACACAGGGCAGTGCAGTATGTAGTGGCGACGTGAGAACACCCACGGCACTGCTGCCACACTTGTCAGCCAAAAACTCTATTATTATTATTATTATTATTATTATTACTCGAACTATTAGGTGAAAAAAAACATACTATTATTGCCTCACTATTATGTCACACTCCAGAAATTAACTCTTTTGGCGCATTGTTTATAAGTTTTCACAGGGAAAGTCCAAACCGAAATTATAAGCAGAAAGAAAAGATGGCAGTCCATGGCACTGCGTGCGAGATGCAAGGTAGACCCGGAATCCCACGAACTTTTAGTTGTGATAAGTTTGTCGTTTTGTCTTCTTATCTTATTTTTCATGAGTGCCGCTGTTGTTTAATAGTGTACAGTATTCCGGAACGGAACAGAGAAAAATACCATGGGTCAGTGTAGCGGGGCAGCACTGACCAGGGGTCGCTGCTCCGTAGGGCACTCCGGAGGGGAGGTGAGAAAGAAACAAGGTATCCCTGCACCCAGACATACTGGTACCTCACTCAAATAGCATTTCACAAGTGGAAATTCAGGGGGCTAGCTGAGCTGGCCGTGCCCCGCCGCCGCCCGAAGAGTCCGCTTTTCTCCCACGGCGGCCCGGCCCGGCTCGGCCCGCTCCGCGGCTGCACGGTCGCCGACCACCACCCTCGCTGCTTTTCCCTTAAAACACATCATAACGTCGCGTTCATCACGCGCACCACCTCGCGACGCGCGCACACACACACATACAGCCGCACACACGCACACGCGCGCAGCGGACCACGCAAAGTGTGAGAACCTCCGTGGGGGGAAGGGAGATGGAGCGCAAGATGTGATTCCGATGCGCTCCGTCTGCGTCGCACTCGTTTGTCCGGTCGGTGGGAGCAACCGGGGCGAGAGAAAGAGCGAGAGAGAGAGAGAGGAGGGTGGTGAGAGGGGGGGGGGGTACTCTACACGCCGCACCATATGGTGCCGTGGTCAGCGAGCGGAACTAAGGAAAGAACGCTTCCCATCGGAAGGTGCCTCGGGAGGTGCCTCCTCGGCCCGGGGCGGCGCGGCGGCGGTGGAACGCTGCGGTCGCGGCCTCTCCCTTCCTTCCTTCCGGCCCTGACCTCTCGTGCCGCACCGACGTGCTCGCTCCGAGACGGGCCCGACGGACCAGCGGTGCGTGGATCCGCGAGCGAGGGTAAGCCGCCCGTGAGGGTAGGCCACCGGCCGCACACGCGCGCCGCGCACCCACCGCGGCTGCCTACCCGGCGGCCGCAGTCGGGCGACCCCCCCGCTGAGGAGGGAGCAGATGCGCGCGCCTCTCAAAACTGATTTCTGCGCGGAGATCGGCATCTCTCGCATAGCAGTGCCTCGCTGCGTAATTATCAGGGAGCTGGAGATGCTGTCAGGGATGCTGTATGCGCAGTACCAGTGTGTTTGTGTGTGTGTGTGTGTGTGTGTGTATGCGGGGGGCTTTGGGGGCAGCGGGCGCGCGGCGGCGGCGGCGGGCGCGCTCTCTGCGGCCGACAGTTTGATTCCGGGGGTACCTGCTCACTGCCGGCCCCGCAGGCCCCGCCGGCCCCGCCTGCTCCGCCTCCACCTGCCGGCTCCCGCCCGCCCCCGCCCGCGGCAGCAGCAGCAGCAGCACTGCGTGCGCTCACAGACAGCTTGATTCAGAGGCATATCCCCGGCTGTGCCGCTGTCGCTGCCGCTGCCGCTGCGATGCACCTCGGAGCAGCCGCCCTCCGCGAGCGCGGCGTTTTCAGATAAATCAGGAAACAAACAGTCCGGGGAATCGTCGTGGGCCCCGAGTCCCTATCCTGTGGCGCTGGGACGGCACACGGCAATACAGTGCCATCGGTGCGCGGCGTTTTTCGGAAATAAATGAAGGAACGGAAAATTGTGTATTTCTCATACTGGGATGGTCGACTTTCACGAGCCGCCGCGGCCCGCCAGGAGGCATGCCAGGCATGCCCGCCTGCCAGTGTCCAACAAGAGCCAGCCGCTGGCTGCCGCTGGCTGCCGCTGGCCGCCGCTGGCCGCCGCTGGCCGCCGTGTGCCCAGCGCCGTGCCCGGCCCTGCCCCCAGTGCCCCGGGTGGGTGCCCTTCCGTGCTCCTGTCCTGTCAGAGCGCGCCCGGGAAGACAGTTTAAATTACAGAATCGTGCCTCCCTGTGGTAGCGAATCGCTCCCGTTTCGGCTGCTGTTGCTGCTGGCGGGGTGCTGCTGCTGCTGCTGCTGCTGCTGCTGCTGCTGCTAGGGCTGCTGTGCACTTGGAGAGCGCCTCGTCGGTGCGCCGCGCAATGCATGTGGGCTTCTGCATGGTGTGGCTGCGCGCGTACGTTTAAGAAGATCGGAGTAACTAGTAAATAGAAAGGCAAGAAATGTATAAACTTTGTCGCGTACAATTTTGAAAACCCCCCCCTCTTCTCAGAGCCAGTTCATGACGGATCCATGTCCACGGGTCCAGTCTAAACACAATTCCCCCCCCCCCCCCCCCGCCCAAAAAATGCATTTTTTATGTATCGAGGATTGGCCGCAGTGTCGTATGCCACGGGGAATATTCCTTTTTCGAGTACGGCGTAATGGTATCCGGCCGGCCCGGTTCCCCCGGGTCACTGTATCGCCGCTGCGGTATTTCATCGGGCACAAGAATCGCTGCCACGCACCTGCAGCCGCACCTGTCCGCCGCCGTTTGGCACCTCACAATTAAGGCTGCTTCACGGGGCGCATAGCCATGGGCAGGGTCACATCTCCGCACCGCCGGCTACCGGCCAGTAGTGCCGCGCCGCCCCCGCGCCGCCGGCCCGCCCCCCGCCGTCCCGCCCCCCGCCGTCCCCCACCGCCCCCGGCACCCGCCGCGGCGGCAGCCTGGCATCTTGATCTCAGTCCGGCCGACCGCCTGCGTTCTGTTCGGGTGGCCGCCTGTGATCTAGATCAGAGTGGACGGGACGGCTAGGCGGAGGTGGGGCGGCGGGGCGGCGGGGCGGCGGGGCGACGGCCACCAGGGGGGACCCTCGGGACCATCGGGGCCCGCCGGGTCCTGCCCGCTCCATACGGCCCCTCTGGCCCCCGTGTTCCAGGGCCTGGCCAAGAGCAGCGGAATGGGCTATCTCGGCAGGATTATCCCATAAGGCGACGACCTAAATTTATTTAAGATTCAGGAGGACACTTAGCAGGACATGTCAATCATTGTCAATCACACTGTTACCGTGCCAATGTCATGAATTCCGCATCAAATTTTTTTCACTGTAAGTAATGGCTGCGCGCAATTTCGTGAGGCCATTCACCTCCATATGCGATAATCAGAGACCTCTAGCGTGGCCTAGCCGGTGCGCTAGAACCTTATGTCGACTATGAGTCCGGTATAGTTTCGGGGCGATCGCGCGGCGCTCGGCCTTCCCTTCACGTCTGTGTGTGTGTGTGTGTGCGTGTTTGTGCCTGTGTGTGTGTTTGAAATTCCTGCGTCCAACTTTCCAGGAGTGTATAATCTGGCCGGGCCCATGGTACTCCAAATGACTATCATTACGCGTAAGCGTATGAGGTGGGAGGGGAGGGGTAACGCAGCGCAAGGAGAAAGGGGGAAAGGGCCAGAAGGGAGGGGGAGGGGTCGCTCCTCCTCGCACGTACGTGTTTGTCGGCCAGACTGTACTTATCGATTTCATTCATTCGGGCAGCGCATTCATTCTCCTCCTCGCGGGTCGCCACGTCGGCCATTCATCATGAATTCGTCATTGACAGTACGCATGGCGCCACAAGGCAAGCACTCGGGGGGAGAACAACGGGCGTCCGCGTCCAGAGCTCGAGACGGGGGCCATGGAGGAGACGCGGGAAGAATGTTGCACCCCGCGCGGCCGGCCGCTGGAGCCCTGTGGGGACGGCTCCCGCCGCCGCGGCCCCCGGCCTCCCGCCCACGCGGCTGCCGGCTGGGTTGTCCACCCAAACGATGCCGGGCGCGAGGAGCAGACCGAACGCTTGGGCTCGTACCATCCTCGACAGCTGCTGCTGGGAACACCGCACGACGAGCCGCACGGGGTCCGCCGGCGGGGTAGGCAACCCAACGTGCGCGGGCCGGAGTCCTCAGCGTCCGCCGGGTGGGGAGGCAGCCCATCGTGACGGTCATTGACCGGCGCTCTGGCGCCCCACAGGTAGGCAAACCATCCGTCCCCCGGGTCAGTCAGTTCCCTCGGGCAATCTCCGCCGGGCAGGGAGGCAAACCATCCGGCCTCCGGGTCAATCACCTCCTGCGGCCCTGAGGCACGTGTCCGCCGCCCGGCGGGTAGGCAAACCTTCCGGCCCCCGGGGCTAACCACTTCATCCGTCACTGACGCCCAGCCGGTAGGCAACCCATCACGCCTCCTGTTTGGACACTCGCCTCGACACGCTCCGCCGAGTGAATAGGCAAGCCTACTGGCATTGGGCTCACCCATCCCCTTCGGCACGTTTCCGCCCGGCGGATAGGCAAACCTTTCGACCCCCACTTCAGCCAACTCCTCCGGCACAACTCCGCCCGGCAGACAGGCAAACCATCCGACCTCCGCTTCAGCCACCTCCTCCGGCACAACTCCGCCCGGCAGACAGGCAAACCATCCGACCTCCGCTTCAGCCACCTCCTCCGGCAAGTCTCCGCCCGGCGGATAGGCAAACCTTCCGGCTTTCGGGTTCAGCCACGTCCAGCGGCACCTACCCGCCCGGCTATTGGGCAGTCAATGCGGCTCCCAGAGAGCACCTGTCCCCCAAAACATACAACTTCACTTGTGTTTTGCTTTCCCTCGTCGCTTGCATATCATTCCGAAGCAAGTGCCGAACTCCCCTGTGCTTCGCGCCTGATTCTCCGCTACGCAAACATACACACTCACGCACACGCACGCACACACACGTACGCACACACACGTACGCACACACACGCAAGCGAGCGCGGTGTATGTATATAACACGAACAGTATCGGCGGCGCGCGTGGCGGCGCGCATTGTGCAGCACAATATGGTTTGCATAAAGCGCCGGCGGGGGAGGCGAGACAGCAACGAACTGAGCTGAGCGTAGCTGAGCGGCCGGGGGCCCTTTTGCAAAGGAACCTCCGCGGGTTCAACCACCCCGATGGACCCTTCTCGGCAAAAAAAAAAAAAGAAGAAGTGGGCAAAAAAAATATGCTGGCGGCGAACGATGCTTCACATAGCCGCAGTCGGGAATCGCATTTTGCATGAAAAAAAACTTTTGCGCGCTCTCGGCGTCAAAGGAAACGTACATTTTGGGGGAGGAAGGTATAATATGAAAAGCAGATTGTTGCGCGCTGGAGCCGAGACAATCCGGAAGGACCATAAAGTTGGCATTGTCGGAGTGAAAAGGAGCCCCGCGTTCGGCTATTATTGCCTGCTACTTTACTTTGCATCATGTTTTATGCGGCATCGCAGGGCTGTGAAAAAAATATAATTCTGCGCGTCGCGTAACTTGTGTCTCCTCTGTACAGTCGGTCATTGCTAAAGGACGTTGGCACAAAACACCCTCGTGTCAAATACATACATTTCTTGACACTTTGACCCCCCCAAAAAATGCGAAGGGGTGGTGTTATCTCATGAGTTGGGTTTCTCACTGGCGGGCTCCCTAGGTACACCTCAGAGACACCGGAAGTCAGCCGGCTTGTTCCGGTTGGCGACACTGATCGGCTTAGCGCTGGCCACACTGCGGTGGATAAAAGGGATGACCGCGCGGTGTCGCGCTGCTTCCGTTCTGCGGCCGCTGCGAGTCCCAGGGCTGCTTTTCGACCGTGTTTCTGAAAAAATACGAGATGGCGGCAAGAAGACGTTTTGCAGACAGAATTCAGTTTGGTAAGATTCGATAGGTGCAGTTGCACTGTGACACTGTATGGCAGCAGCTGCACTCAACGCTGGCGGAAAACAGGACGGCACGCCACGCGCCCGGCCTGCTGCCGCCGCCGCCGCTGCAGCACGGCCTTACCCCTTTAGGGCCTCGGGCGGGAGGTGCGACTCACACCGTGCGAGGGCCTCCGCCCGCCCCAACCCTTTTTTAGCAAATAATCCCCGATTACACACACGGAAAGGGTTGTGTGTGCCGCGACGACGTGGGTCGTCGCGTGCCAGGCGCTCGCGTGCCACGCGTCACACCGCCACGCGTCTCGACCACCACGCGTCCAGAACCACCCGATAATTTAAGTGAAGAAAATGCGCTTATCCAAATTTTTCTTCTTAAATATTGAAAACTAAAGTATTGAATTATTAGAGATTTTTTTTCATCAGTCTGTAGACTTTTGTTAGCTTCTCCGCAGATGGCCGATACGTCTCACTACGTCGCCCTGACGGCGCGGCGGGACGCGAGGACCTCTATGATCCTCGCTGTCAGCAGCACGTCGGCGGCGGCATTACTAATAGCCCAGTAAAGTTAGTCAAAAATCGACCCAAACCTCGAAAAAAATCTGAACAAAGCGAAAATTGGTACACTGGTAGAGTTTTGTGCGCTGAATGCGCTAAATTTGCCTTGCCGCTTCTAGGACGTGTGCGTCACGAGTTATTGAACGCCAAAGGGCCTAAGTCGCCTCATTGAACAATCGGCCCTAGCTCAGCCCGCAATGGTCCAAATTCGGTGCGAGAGGTGTCTAACTGTCGGTAATGATGTATGGAACAACACTGCAGTTCAACATTATTGAAAAAATGCCGGCGTCTAGTCTAGAAACTAGATTTACTTAGACACCGGATGTTACGTCGGTTAATCATCACATGATTACTCGAAAACGAGCGGGAAAAGTGAGAAATGACTCGAAGTAAACGCCATGCGCTGATTCGTCAGCTTTCCGACGCACTTTCTAGGTTTTCGCTCCGATCAACCGTTCTCGAGAAAACCTCCTAGAAGTGGAACTGCGGACGCTGCCGCCGCTGCTCCCGCGGCGCGCCCGCGCCGCTCTTCGCTTCTTCCCCCACCACCGCGGTGCGCTCTGTCTCTCTCGCACCCTGCCCGGCCCGTGCGGGTGCGAGAGAGAAGCACTACCCGGAGCGGGCTCCGGGCCGGCGGCCGGAGAGAACGCTGCAGAGCGCACTTTGAACTAAGATATTGACCGTTAGGAAAATTTGAAATGAAATTTTATTGATCGGGTCGTGTAGCACACAATTTGTACTTTCTTGTACACTTTTGCCGTCCGAATTCCGTTCACACGTTCTCCCACAAAACGGCTTTAAAAAAGCCCGTAAACCGCGCAGGCCTTAAGTTACTGTTTTTGGAAGTTTTTAAAAATTTGATCTTTTTTTAACATCTTCTCCTTTGGGTGAATGAGTACAAAATTCTTCTGCCGGGTTCGACACCAGAGTTAGTCTCAGTATCATCCCACGATTCCAAAAATGGGCGTGAGTTGGCGACAACCGAAGAGTTTGACAGAGGAATTTCAAACTAATTTTCCTTTTTAACGATATAGCATAATGCAGGGTTTCCTAAGCTGACCAATAATGCCTTTAATATTTCTGAGACTGCAATGGTTCATGAGTTAGACAGTGATTTGAGCGATGCAATGCGTTCCGAGTCTGGCCGGCCGGCGTGCGGCGTGGCCGCTGCTGGGCCCCATAAGGGTTTGGCTAACAGCATAGGCAGCGGCTGACCGGGATCAGATTGCAGTCAGTGTTCTCACCTTCAAGTGGCCACGTTCGAAATATTGGTGCAATGATTCTAGCGCGATCTAGAGGCCCAGTAAGTCAACGAACGTTCCCGGTCTGCCGGGCTCGCCTAGCAGCGGGACGCGTCACTGGTAGCCAGCGGAGCCGCAGTTAGGATCCTCCTACTCAATGGATTTTAATTTAAGATGGTGGGTGTAAGCGAGGCGATTGTAGTGTAAAGTCTTGGCTTCCTGACGCTGTGGTCGGAATTTTGGTACGATAAACCAAGCGCGATTAGGAGCCCTGTGAAGTTAACGAACATTCCCGGTCGGTCGGTCGGTTCCGCGCTACGGCTGTAGTCGCTGGTTGCGCTCCGACAGTTATGATCTATTTACTCAATGGTTTTCAATATTTCATGGTAGGTGTAAACGGGGCGATTGTAGTGTGAAGTCTCAGCAATCCAGTGCCGTGTTTAGAATTTTGATGCGATAATCTGCCACCATCAGGAACTCAACAATTCGACTGCTGTTACCGGTCGACCGGCAGCCCTGCCGGGTCCGAAACCTGGCGGGTTTGAATGCAGACTTGTCGGGGCGCCTGAGCCCAAAATTACGATTACAGTGTTAGAAAGCTGTGAGTTTAAACTCCAATCGCCTCGCTTAAATCAACCATGAAATATTGGAAACCATTGAGTAAATAGATCTTAACTGTCGGAGCGCGACCAGCGACTGCAGCCGTTGCGCGGAACCGACCGACCGACCGGGAATGTTCGTTAACTTCACAGGGCTCCTAATCGCGCTTGGTTTATCTTACCAAAATTCCGACCACAGCGTCAGGAAGCCAAGACTTTACACTACAATCGCCTCGCTTACACCCACCATCTTAAATTAAAATCCATTGAGTAGGAGGATCCTAACTGCGGCTCCGCTGGCTACCAGTGACGCGTCCCGCTGCTAGGCGAGCCCGGCAGACCGGGAACGTTCGTTGACTTACTGGGCCTCTCCCTTTTGCACAACTCCGCCCGGCAGACAGGCAAACCATCCGACCTCCGCTTCAGCCACCTCCTCCGGCAAGTCTCCGCCCGGCGGATAGGCAAACCTTCCGGCTTTCGGGTTCAGCCACGTCCAGCGGCACCTACCCGCCCGGCTATTGGGCAGTCAATGCGGCTCCCAGAGAGCACCTGTCCCCCAAAACATACAACTTCACTTGTGTTTTGCTTTCCCTCGTCGCTTGCATATCATTCCGAAGCAAGTGCCGAACTCCCCTGTGCTTCGCGCCTGATTCTCCGCTACGCAAACATACACACTCACGCACACGCACGCACACACACGTACGCACACACACGTACGCACACACACGCAAGCGAGCGCGGTGTATGTATATAACACGAACAGTATCGGCGGCGCGCGTGGCGGCGCGCATTGTGCAGCACAATATGGTTTGCATAAAGCGCCGGCGGGGGAGGCGAGACAGCAACGAACTGAGCTGAGCGTAGCTGAGCGGCCGGGGGCCCTTTTGCAAAGGAACCTCCGCGGGTTCAACCACCCCGATGGACCCTTCTCGGCAAAAAAAAAAAAAGAAGAAGTGGGCAAAAAAAATATGCTGGCGGCGAACGATGCTTCACATAGCCGCAGTCGGGAATCGCATTTTGCATGAAAAAAAACTTTTGCGCGCTCTCGGCGTCAAAGGAAACGTACATTTTGGGGGAGGAAGGTATAATATGAAAAGCAGATTGTTGCGCGCTGGAGCCGAGACAATCCGGAAGGACCATAAAGTTGGCATTGTCGGAGTGAAAAGGAGCCCCGCGTTCGGCTATTATTGCCTGCTACTTTACTTTGCATCATGTTTTATGCGGCATCGCAGGGCTGTGAAAAAAATATAATTCTGCGCGTCGCGTAACTTGTGTCTCCTCTGTACAGTCGGTCATTGCTAAAGGACGTTGGCACAAAACACCCTCGTGTCAAATACATACATTTCTTGACACTTTGACCCCCCCAAAAAATGCGAAGGGGTGGTGTTATCTCATGAGTTGGGTTTCTCACTGGCGGGCTCCCTAGGTACACCTCAGAGACACCGGAAGTCAGCCGGCTTGTTCCGGTTGGCGACACTGATCGGCTTAGCGCTGGCCACACTGCGGTGGATAAAAGGGATGACCGCGCGGTGTCGCGCTGCTTCCGTTCTGCGGCCGCTGCGAGTCCCAGGGCTGCTTTTCGACCGTGTTTCTGAAAAAATACGAGATGGCGGCAAGAAGACGTTTTGCAGACAGAATTCAGTTTGGTAAGATTCGATAGGTGCAGTTGCACTGTGACACTGTATGGCAGCAGCTGCACTCAACGCTGGCGGAAAACAGGACGGCACGCCACGCGCCCGGCCTGCTGCCGCCGCCGCCGCTGCAGCACGGCCTTACCCCTTTAGGGCCTCGGGCGGGAGGTGCGACTCACACCGTGCGAGGGCCTCCGCCCGCCCCAACCCTTTTTTAGCAAATAATCCCCGATTACACACACGGAAAGGGTTGTGTGTGCCGCGACGACGTGGGTCGTCGCGTGCCAGGCGCTCGCGTGCCACGCGTCACACCGCCACGCGTCTCGACCACCACGCGTCCAGAACCACCCGATAATTTAAGTGAAGAAAATGCGCTTATCCAAATTTTTCTTCTTAAATATTGAAAACTAAAGTATTGAATTATTAGAGATTTTTTTTCATCAGTCTGTAGACTTTTGTTAGCTTCTCCGCAGATGGCCGATACGTCTCACTACGTCGCCCTGACGGCGCGGCGGGACGCGAGGACCTCTATGATCCTCGCTGTCAGCAGCACGTCGGCGGCGGCATTACTAATAGCCCAGTAAAGTTAGTCAAAAATCGACCCAAACCTCGAAAAAAATCTGAACAAAGCGAAAATTGGTACACTGGTAGAGTTTTGTGCGCTGAATGCGCTAAATTTGCCTTGCCGCTTCTAGGACGTGTGCGTCACGAGTTATTGAACGCCAAAGGGCCTAAGTCGCCTCATTGAACAATCGGCCCTAGCTCAGCCCGCAATGGTCCAAATTCGGTGCGAGAGGTGTCTAACTGTCGGTAATGATGTATGGAACAACACTGCAGTTCAACATTATTGAAAAAATGCCGGCGTCTAGTCTAGAAACTAGATTTACTTAGACACCGGATGTTACGTCGGTTAATCATCACATGATTACTCGAAAACGAGCGGGAAAAGTGAGAAATGACTCGAAGTAAACGCCATGCGCTGATTCGTCAGCTTTCCGACGCACTTTCTAGGTTTTCGCTCCGATCAACCGTTCTCGAGAAAACCTCCTAGAAGTGGAACTGCGGACGCTGCCGCCGCTGCTCCCGCGGCGCGCCCGCGCCGCTCTTCGCTTCTTCCCCCACCACCGCGGTGCGCTCTGTCTCTCTCGCACCCTGCCCGGCCCGTGCGGGTGCGAGAGAGAAGCACTACCCGGAGCGGGCTCCGGGCCGGCGGCCGGAGAGAACGCTGCAGAGCGCACTTTGAACTAAGATATTGACCGTTAGGAAAATTTGAAATGAAATTTTATTGATCGGGTCGTGTAGCACACAATTTGTACTTTCTTGTACACTTTTGCCGTCCGAATTCCGTTCACACGTTCTCCCACAAAACGGCTTTAAAAAAGCCCGTAAACCGCGCAGGCCTTAAGTTACTGTTTTTGGAAGTTTTTAAAAATTTGATCTTTTTTTAACATCTTCTCCTTTGGGTGAATGAGTACAAAATTCTTCTGCCGGGTTCGACACCAGAGTTAGTCTCAGTATCATCCCACGATTCCAAAAATGGGCGTGAGTTGGCGACAACCGAAGAGTTTGACAGAGGAATTTCAAACTAATTTTCCTTTTTAACGATATAGCATAATGCAGGGTTTCCTAAGCTGACCAATAATGCCTTTAATATTTCTGAGACTGCAATGGTTCATGAGTTAGACAGTGATTTGAGCGATGCAATGCGTTCCGAGTCTGGCCGGCCGGCGTGCGGCGTGGCCGCTGCTGGGCCCCATAAGGGTTTGGCTAACAGCATAGGCAGCGGCTGACCGGGATCAGATTGCAGTCAGTGTTCTCACCTTCAAGTGGCCACGTTCGAAATATTGGTGCAATGATTCTAGCGCGATCTAGAGGCCCAGTAAGTCAACGAACGTTCCCGGTCTGCCGGGCTCGCCTAGCAGCGGGACGCGTCACTGGTAGCCAGCGGAGCCGCAGTTAGGATCCTCCTACTCAATGGATTTTAATTTAAGATGGTGGGTGTAAGCGAGGCGATTGTAGTGTAAAGTCTTGGCTTCCTGACGCTGTGGTCGGAATTTTGGTACGATAAACCAAGCGCGATTAGGAGCCCTGTGAAGTTAACGAACATTCCCGGTCGGTCGGTCGGTTCCGCGCTACGGCTGTAGTCGCTGGTTGCGCTCCGACAGTTATGATCTATTTACTCAATGGTTTTCAATATTTCATGGTAGGTGTAAACGGGGCGATTGTAGTGTGAAGTCTCAGCAATCCAGTGCCGTGTTTAGAATTTTGATGCGATAATCTGCCACCATCAGGAACTCAACAATTCGACTGCTGTTACCGGTCGACCGGCAGCCCTGCCGGGTCCGAAACCTGGCGGGTTTGAATGCAGACTTGTCGGGGCGCCTGATCGCGTTTGATTTATCGGCCCAAAATTACGATTACAGTGTTAGAAAGCTGTGAGTTTAAACTCCAATCGCCTCGCTTAAATCAACCATGAAATATTGGAAACCATTGAGTAAATAGATCTTAACTGTCGGAGCGCGACCAGCGACTGCAGCCGTTGCGCGGAACCGACCGACCGACCGGGAATGTTCGTTAACTTCACAGGGCTCCTAATCGCGCTTGGTTTATCTTACCAAAATTCCGACCACAGCGTCAGGAAGCCAAGACTTTACACTACAATCGCCTCGCTTACACCCACCATCTTAAATTAAAATCCATTGAGTAGGAGGATCCTAACTGCGGCTCCGCTGGCTACCAGTGACGCGTCCCGCTGCTAGGCGAGCCCGGCAGACCGGGAACGTTCGTTGACTTACTGGGCCTCTAGATCGCGCTAGAATCATTGCACCAATATTTCGAACGTGGCCACTTGAAGGTGAGAACACTGACTGCAATCTGATCCCGGTCAGCCGCTGCCTATGCTGTTAGCCAAACCCTTATGGGGCCCAGCAGCGGCCACGCCGCACGCCGGCCGGCCAGACTCGGAACGCATTGCATCGCTCAAATCACTGTCTAACTCATGAACCATTGCAGTCTCAGAAATATTAAAGGCATTATTGGTCAGCTTAGGAAACCCTGCATTATGCTATATCGTTAAAAAGGAAAATTAGTTTGAAATTCCTCTGTCAAACTCTTCGGTTGTCGCCAACTCACGCCCATTTTTGGAATCGTGGGATGATACTGAGACTAACTCTGGTGTCGAACCCGGCAGAAGAATTTTGTACTCATTCACCCAAAGGAGAAGATGTTAAAAAAAGATCAAATTTTTAAAAACTTCCAAAAACAGTAACTTAAGGCCTGCGCGGTTTACGGGCTTTTTTAAAGCCGTTTTGTGGGAGAACGTGTGAACGGAATTCGGACGGCAAAAGTGTACAAGAAAGTACAAATTGTGTGCTACACGACCCGATCAATAAAATTTCATTTCAAATTTTCCTAACGGTCAATATCTTAGTTCAAAGTGCGCTCTGCAGCGTTCTCTCCGGCCGCCGGCCCGGAGCCCGCTCCGGGTAGTGCTTCTCTCTCGCACCCGCACGGGCCGGGCAGGGTGCGAGAGAGACAGAGCGCACCGCGGTGGTGGGGGAAGAAGCGAAGAGCGGCGCGGGCGCGCCGCGGGAGCAGCGGCGGCAGCGTCCGCAGTTCCACTTCTAGGAGGTTTTCTCGAGAACGGTTGATCGGAGCGAAAACCTAGAAAGTGCGTCGGAAAGCTGACGAATCAGCGCATGGCGTTTACTTCGAGTCATTTCTCACTTTTCCCGCTCGTTTTCGAGTAATCATGTGATGATTAACCGACGTAACATCCGGTGTCTAAGTAAATCTAGTTTCTAGACTAGACGCCGGCATTTTTTCAATAATGTTGAACTGCAGTGTTGTTCCATACATCATTACCGACAGTTAGACACCTCTCGCACCGAATTTGGACCATTGCGGGCTGAGCTAGGGCCGATTGTTCAATGAGGCGACTTAGGCCCTTTGGCGTTCAATAACTCGTGACGCACACGTCCTAGAAGCGGCAAGGCAAATTTAGCGCATTCAGCGCACAAAACTCTACCAGTGTACCAATTTTCGCTTTGTTCAGATTTTTTTCGAGGTCAAAATCTAATATTACTGGGCTATAAGGGATACTACAAGGACGCATCGGCGTATCCTTTCTGCACCCACTGTCGCATTTTTCTTATAAAAGCGAAGAACATGTATAAAAAAAGTGAGATATCAGACGGTACGTCGCCATACCGTGACCGCGCGCGGATTTTTTTTTCTCCTTCTCTTTTTGTGAGTGATCTGCCATCTTTTTACCCCAAGACGTCGTCGCCTGCGCGTCGGAGGGGCCGCAGAGGCGGCAGGGGCGGCGGGCGAGGGCATTTCTCACGGGCGCGGGGCCAACCCCTCCAGCACCGCACAATGGGGATTAGCCACCGCCCACCGGGAGGCCGGGGCGGCCGGTGGCGGCCGGGCCCCGCGCTGCACTGGACGCACCGGGGCGGAAACACACATGCCGATTGAAAGGGGGAGCGGAGCGCGCGGCGATGCGGTCGATACGTCAAGCCCGGGCCGAGCGCAGGCGAGAAATCGGCCAGGAGAATGGAAAAGAAATCGTCCTGTTTTAGCTCGCGTTAGCGGAGGCGGACGGGGCTATGTTCGTTTTGCTGAAAAATGTTACCGTTGTACCAGGTGTACTACTCCGAACTTGAACGCAACATTTTGCCTCCCATTTCTGCCGTGTTCCACATACCCGATGCCCCTAGAGCCGCGCCGCGCACCTTTTGTGTATCACAAAAGGGGTTCCATCCGCGTACGCCGTACATATTGGCTTTAGACACACTTTTTAGGCCGGATTCCTCCTAAAGGGTGCGACAGGAGAGAAAAAAGGGGAAAAAAATTGAGATTGTGAACCTCTTGTGTGTGGATACCCCCATAACCCAATCACACAGTTTCCGCTCCACTCGGCAACATCCTTACCCCCTTTTTTTGTGGCCATTTTTTGGCAAAGGATTGATTACTGCCCTACATTGGGAGGCTCCAGCCAGCGCGCCAAACAAAAGCCCGTCCTGAGAGCCCCCGTCCTCTTGACGACACCGCCGGCCGGGCGTCCCAAAGGAGGAGACGACGCCGTGGCCAAGTCAGCGCGCGCGCTCTCCGCATTTTCTGAAACATTTTCCCCGTCGGATGTTCCAGTATGAATGTCGTTTCAGTGCCTCTGCGGGCCGGCGATGACGACGCCCTCCGTGTCGGCCAGCGTCGGCCCGCGTGTGTTTGCTCAGCGCGCCGCCGGCCTTTTAGGCGGGGCGGGGCCGCCGTCGACATGTTGTTCCCGGCGAACACATTCCGCCCACGTATTCAGCGCTGGCCGTGGCGCGACGCCGCCGCCGTGTGTTGTCGAAAGCGATTATTGCACGGAGCGAGATATCGACAGACATCAATAAGGAGAAGGCGGGGGACACGCCGGTCCTAAGCAAACACATACTACACCGTCACAAAAAAAAAAGTTTTAAAAAAATATGAAAAATTGATTTTGCCTTGTCTTTTGATTGTACTAAGTCTGGAGCTGCAGCAGCAGGTTTTGTGGTGCCCGGCACAAGGCGGCCGCCGTTTCCGTGGCCCGGTTCTTCGAGGTTTTCGAGGTTCCCGCGGCGCGGACAGCAGCTCAGCGCGTCGGGTCGGGAGGATGTGCGGCTGAAGGGGTCCTAACGGGCAGGCCTGCCGGGCTTGCCGGGCCTTGCCGGGTTACGCGTGCCTGGGCAACAACAGGGGCTTATCCCACTTCCCAATCGGTCTCTGTTCTGCTGGCATCCCCGATCGGACGGAAGTGTAGTGACGCCCCGCTCGGATTTATTCAACCCTCGAGATGTATAACGGGGCCCGGGCCCTCGTCCCGCTACGCCTGCGGTGCCTGTACACTGCGAAAGACAGGATGTAGTTTTGAAAATTATTGCGACTCGGAAATATAAACCAATCGGCTGGCAACATTTCTTCGGTTCACTGACCCCGTCCCCCGTGATTGCAGGCAGGCCTCCTCTGCCAATTTGGTAATGAGACCCTCATCCATCCCCATCTACCGTGATGTAATTGCAAAATTGCGCTGTTGCACCGCCTCCTTCAGTTTGTAGGATAGTTGCTTGCACCCGCGGAGGGAGGACATGGCTAGTATGTGAATGAAAAAATTTGCGTCCCAGCGCATTTCTTGGCGTGATTACACATTTTCTCGTGAAAATCTTTGTGGGAATACGATAGACAAAACTGGTGGCAGCTGACGAACGCGCGCTGTGATCTTAGGCCCGTTACTGATCAGAGGAAGCGATGCGGTCCCTGCGCGCACAAAGTGCATCAGGTGCATTCGCCCCTCCTCCCGCTGCACTCCCCTCCCTCCCCTAAACCTCCACTCACACCTTTACCTGACCCATCCCGAGGCTGCCACGCTCCCAGAGGCAGGATGGGCTCGAATCACTTCTTGGCCGACACTGCCGACAAAAAAAAATCCGTTCGATCAAAAATAAAAATGTAATGCAACGAAATGCCATCGTTACCAACACATTTTTAAACATTTTTTCTTCTGAATCGTATGGACACGCAAAAATAAAATAAATAGTACGGTAGCAAAAATTTGGCTCCGCAGCTACAACGTCTTAGCACGCAAGCGAACGTCCGAAGCCCGCTCACTGGAGTAATAATGTCAACTCCTTACTCCAGTGCGTGCCCATAGTCGGACGCCTGTTATCTGGCGTGTTAGATTTATAGTATCATAGCTAAAAAATTTGTCTTCCTCGCTGAAATCAGAAGTTGCGCCCATGTTGAAAATGTTACACGAGGTACTGTAGAAGACTTTTTTGTATGGAGGAAGTTCTAAAACGAAGTACAAATTTCTTTCCGGATAGCAGCGCCTGCTGGCGCGCCCATATTCGCAGAGAGGAGGGAGGCGGTTCGGATGTCGAACTGCGGCAGCACCGCGACGCGCTGGCCGCGCCCCCACACCGGCACCGGCGCGGGGGCCACGGGTGCACCGAAATGCAAATCCGCACCCGACACCGCCTCGGCCTCATCCCAACGGCTCTCTGCTGGGCGGGTCCCGGGTGACGTCTCCTTTGCAGGGAACCCTTTGCGTCGTGCCACCCGGCCTCTGCGATCCAACCAACGACATAAGGAAACACTACCCGACGCGGCTTCCTGCAGGTTCCCCGAACCACAGTGTGCTGGCGATACGCGCCGTTCCGGGGAAGATATTTCTCATTTTACTTCCGGTTCGTTATATATTTTTCGCTGGCAATGACGATCAGCGTGAAAGTAACTAAACGGCGAGAAGAGCGTGTGCAGAACCGCCTGTGGGAATAGAACCCAGTTTGGGCCTCGGAGGCCCCGCGCCGGCGACAGTTTCGCTCCGACACGCGCACCCCCGCTGAAGAGGTCTTCACGAGGTGGTTCACGCGGCAGGCGGCTCACGGCGCTCCCTTCCGGCGCTCGCGCGTCGATCTCGGTCTGATCACTGGGCCGCTACGCCGCGCTGCGCCGCGCTGCCGAAGTGCCAACGCCTTGCCTGCTGGGCGGGGGCCCTGACCCAGTTGCCCATCCTCCGGCAGGTGAAGTGCCCTGCACTGCACACGCGCGCCCGACCGAGCTTCTGCCCTTGGGGCGCAGCGGCGGCGGCCCGGACGCCCGGAGGCCCCCGGAGGTATAAGGTGGCCGAAGTGCAAGGTGCAGTCTGAGCTGAATTAATCAAATAACCCGGGGTAGGGCGGACCGGCCGACCTGCGGGCAGGGCAGGCGGCAGCAGGCCGGCAGCGGGCGCCTCCTGGCCGCCTCTGGCCGCCTCTGGCATCGCCATGGCCACGCCCAGCACCACCATTCAGGTGGCACCGCCCGCGCCGCCGCCAACAAGGCACCTGCGCCGCCCGGATTTTCGGCTGCCGACAGCACCAGCAGCAGCGCCAGGCCTCCCCGCACAAAGGACTCGACGCACTCTGCGATTGATTTTTTTTTTTGCGTAATCGTGTGATTTGGGCTCCTGGCGTGCCGCGTCGTCGCCGCCGCCATGCGGCCGCCATGTGTGCCGCTGTTACGGCACAGCTTTTAATTGCCGCCCCGAATCCGACAGAATCAAAATGGGCCGGTCCGAAACGAGGGGCGGTGTGTGTCCGAAGCGTCATCGGAGCAGCGGGTGTGCAGAGGACGGCCGGGCTTGTGTTTTTGAGGAGGACGGCCACTTGCTGTTTTGTTTTCACTTTTCTCCGCCGCGGTCACGCGATGGGGGAGCGCTGCGAGCGCTCCGCTGGCGGGGCTGCTGCCCCTGCTGGCTGCACGGATTGGCGATGAGCCCTTCCTGCCACATGCTCCGCTGCTCCGCTCCCACAGCTGTTGTGTTTGGCCCCGCCGGATGACACGGACTGTCACTTTCGTTGTAAAACACCTTTCCTCTCGCCTCTGCTTTCGGCCCGGCGTGCACGCACACACACACACACACACTCACACACACACACACAGCTGCCCGTCAGGTGGAGGAGGCAGAAGGGAGAGAATGCAACACGCGGGGGAGTTCATCTGTTGTTTAATCTCCCCAACTAAGTGAGAGTGAGTGAGAGTGCAGCAGCAGCAGCAGTGCGAGCCGGCGGGGAGACTTCCACGCACGTTGGAGCTGAAGGCATACACGCTAAACACCATGGGACAATTTAATCCCATAAGATGTTCATAAGCGAAACATTACTGTGATACAATTTGCAGCACAAAGGACCAATTGTATCTCCTGTCCTGTGGTACCATAGACCCCTTGGACCCTGCATCCTACAATTTGTCTCATCTGTGTTGTGGTGTTTTGCTTAAAATATTAAAATCGCAACATTTCATTGAACGTTTAGAGTGTATGGGTAACAACAAATTCTTCCCTCAATGTGCACTAGATCTGCCTCGTTTTCCTCCGCACCTTTTTTGAGTTCGAATATGCCTACAAAAATGGCTACTATGTTTTCCTTTTTATTTTATTTTTTTCTGAGAGGAAATCAGGTCGGATATCCCCTAGGGGAGACGAATCCTTTTTCACCCATTCGTGCGCTCCACACACGACTGCCACACTTGCGTGTCTTTTTTTGCCCCTCTGCATCGTGTTCTCTCTCTCTCTCTCTGCATCCCTCCTTGTCGCTCCTATTGTGCCCCCAGCCCCCTCCCCACCACCCCCTCCCGAAAACTTTCCCCCACGCCGGCCACATGCCGCGTGCAGAATCCGCCGCCCCGCACTGCATTCGGTTCGCGCTGCGTTCGGCTGCCCTGCTGCCCTCCCTAACCCATTAACCCATTTATTTTCTGCGTACAGGTGTGAAGGGCGGGGCAAGTGTGTGTCAGGGCTCGCCGGGCCCTTATCCGCGAGAAAGGGTGGGGAGCGCCCCCCTAAAAACCTCGATTTTAGTTTTATAGCAAAGCCATGCTTGGTCACCTGCCGAGGCCCCTTGCTATGTACCGTGGCGCCCTCCCCCACGCCCGCTCTCGCTTGGGGAGGGCGTGAGAAAGTGAAACTAGGTCAGTAAGCTTTCCATTTTTTCCGCCGCCGTTGTTGTTCTTCTTCCCTCCCCCACCTGCCGGCGGCGGGCTGCCCGGGTCCCGGCGGCACTGGGTCATGCGCTGCGGCGCGGCAGGGTGCTCCGCGGTGGCCCTCTTGTCCTGCTGCGCTTCGCGGACGGGCCACTGGGCTCTGACCTTCCTGGGACCATTCTGCACGCTCTCGCAGTGGGGCGAGCAGGGAGCACGCCGACACACTCTGGGGAGCCAGAACTGCATTCGACACAAGTAGCATGTAGAGGGGGCGCGTCGCAAAAATAGATAAATAAATTCAATGACTGCTCGGTGGAACGGGAAGTCGCCAGTCGGCGGGGGTGAGGGAGGCGTCGGGCCGAGCGGTGCCGAAAGTGAGCACGACACACGACAGGTTGGCGGCCCCGGCCCCACGGCCAACACGGCGGCCCAGGTGCATCCTGTGGAGACGCAGGCGGGACTAGGCCACGACGGTTGTGTGTGTGTGTGTGTCTGTGTCTGTGTGTGTGTGTGGGTGTGGGTGGGTGGGTGAGAAGGGGGTCGCCACCACCACCGCCGTCGGGAGGGTTTGAAAATCGAAAGGAAATCACATCCGATCGAACCTCATAATGATCGGTCCCCCTTCCTCTCTCTCCAGCACGCACACAGGATGGGGGTAACAGAGGATGGAGTCCAGACGACACGACACGGCACGGGGACCCACCGCCGCGTGCCGGGACCCCGCAGAGAGCCTCCAGGCCGCGCGTCTTCGTTGAGTCGTGCGCACTTCCGATCCACCACGCGTGTTTTCAACGCATTTCTCGGCACGCAATTTTGAAAAACTCGCGCCTTTCCTGTAAATTAAATCAAAATCAAAATCAAAATGACACCTCATTTACTTTCTGAGGCGAAAGTTACTGCATCTGCACATCAACACCCCACCCTCTATCCTCCAAAATTTTTTAATTGTATTTCTTGACCTTCCAGAGACAGAGAGCCTGACGTGACCGCCGACCCGACCAGACCTGCTCACCTCCGTGTCTCACATTCGTCGTGCAAATGGCGGTCGAACCTGGGAGGTGCGCTGCGCGGGCTGCGCTGGCTGCGCCCGGCCCGGGCTGCTGATGAACGAAACAGGTGGCGGCGCCCGGCCTCCCCATCCCATTGACTCGGCCGGCCGGAGCCTGGCATTAGCCGGTGCAGCAGCTGCTTCCTCTGCCGATTTCGGCCCGAACTGTGATTCAATTTGGCAGGCCGAGGCGGGTGAATGACCGGGACCGTGCGTGCGTCCTGCGGCCTGCGGCCTCGACCTCCCCGCTCGCTCCGCCCGTATTCGTCCTCTTCTTCTTCTTCTTCTTCTTCTTCTTCTTCTTCTTCTTCTTCTTCTTGCCCTTTCTCTTTGACCTGCCGCCGCGGCGCGCATTTTGCACGCGCATTCGCCGGCGCGTAGTCTCTGGTTTTTTGTTTTTCTCGGCTACTTTCTCTCGTAAAATATGGGACGTTTTCAGCGCGACTGCGCGCGTCCCTCGCCGGACGGTTTTGATGGGGTGACCTGTCTGGCAGTGGAGAGATTTTAGCGCTGGGGCCAAAGGTGCCGACACGCCGGGCTGCGCTGCCGTGCTCGGGGAGGCGAGGTGAGGCGTGAGGCGGCGGCGGTGGGGCGGGCGTCGGGGGGCGCAGCGGCAGCGCAGCATGCAAGCCTTTTGTGGGCCACATTGTTCTGTTCATCCGGTTAGAGGCTCGGGCCCGACGCCTGCCGGCCCGGGGCCCCGTACAACCCCATCTCACCCCAACCCATCGACCGTTGGGATGGATGGATAGACCACGTGGCCCGGGCATCTGATATCAACCCGAGCAGCCATCGTTGCTGAGCCATTTCACTGCTCAGGGACGGTTTGGCCCCGGGGGCGCGCGCGCGCGTGATATGGCCACGTGACAAAACGGGACTGGGAAAAAAATATTTTTTAGACAATATTATTACAGCATTTTGGTGATTTTTTGGTGTGCGTAAGAGTAATTAAGGGGCCGAAAGGAAAAGCGGGCGTTTCCTGCATGGCCCCTACAATCTAAATCATTTTGTCTGTGAGATTGAGGTTAGTAGGCGCGCGGATCTACGGTCGACCTGGCGGCTAGCCCGGCAGACAGGCGGAAGCTTCACTGGCTGCCTACCTGCCACACAGTAGATCTGAATAGTACAGAGAAAGTGCAGCTGCCCTATTTTTGTTTTTTGGTCAGGTCAGTAGAAGCAAGGAAGGAGGAGGCGAGGGGAGGGTGTAAGGGTTGCGGTGGTCTGCGGGCTGCCCGGTCAAGGGTTACTTTTACACCTGGACCGTGTGGCCAGCCAGGCACGCGGCCACATACGGCTAGTCCTACAAAACGAGCCTCATCAAACAAATTGAATAATGAAAGGGTTCAGTGGGCGGGGGAAATAAAACAGAGAAAAAAGGGGATATGCTGAACGACTGCTCGCAGTTGCAGACGTCGTTGTGTTATCTCGGTTAATTATCCTCGCTTCAAAAAAAAAACATTCCTTCATCAAAGAGTGAAACTTATTTTTTTGCGTGGTATTTGAGCAGCGTGATACCTTTCGTGGTTTTTGGGATGGTTGTTGGTTGTTTTTCGGTAGTTTGGCGGCCTCTGGATCGTGTAGACTGCGAGATATCTATCGTGCTGCGGTGGTTTACGCGTGCCTCGAGCCCATCTCTCTCTCTCCCTCTCTCTGTCTCTGTCTCTCTCTTCGTCTCCGTCTCTGTCTCTCTCTCTCTCTCTGTCACGGGGCTCGGTCTTTGTCGGTGGCGGCACGCGGTCAGATGTGCCCAGATGGCAGCGCGGCGGTGGCGGTTCCACCTCTGCTGTTCCACCCCGGCCCCATCCCACGTCGTAAAGCCACACGCCGCCACCGGCCGCTCCCGGGTGCGGTGCCGGGTGCCTGCGCAGTTAGAGGGTGGGTGCGAAGTGCACAGGCAGCACACCCGCCACCCGCCCCTAACCCTACCGGCTGCCCCGGGCCGGGCGGGCGGCAGCGCATGCGCACGGCGATACCCCGCGCGCGTGTGGTCCGGGCCGCAGCGCACGGCGGCGGCAGCGCGCGGGGTATCGCACGCGCACCGCACCCGCAGGCCCGGCACGGCACTGCAGTGCGCTGCAGAGACACTGATCCCGTTACACAGACACGCTCCAGTTCGATTATGCTCCGGTGACGTTCCGTTGCGTCGCATTGTGATTGCGTTCTGGTATGACAAAGCGAACGGTGTTGTTGTTGGCGGGGAGAAAGCTGGCGCACAATATTACGGAAGGCGCTGACAGTCCGTTATACCGGCCAGCCACCCCGACCACCCCAACCTAACGCGTCAATGGCTCGAGACAAAAGTGGAGCGGTATGCAATAGTGTATCGCGCACCCGGTGGGGGGGCATCGACCCGTCGCTATGTGCGTCTCTGTCCCACCACCGGGCCGCGCCCGGGCGCGCAGCGTGATGGAGGGAGACAGACGCCCAAGGGGCCTGGGCGCGCGAGTGCTCCGCACTTGTCACAGCCTTGTTGACTCATCTACGGCGCGGGGCCGTAAATAACGGGTGGGACTGTAACGGGACGACAGGCGGATCGCCCCGTCCGCAGGGATCGGCCGGGATCGGCGGAGCGGAGAGAGCCGGCGGTGACCTCCTACTGAAATCAGCAGCGATAACAGCAGCGATAACATCGAGTGAAGTTAGAACGATGGTTTGAGCTCGTCATCTCTCACAGCGCCACAGTCTCGTGTGGAAGGTGCCGACCACTCACTGCGGCGGTGCCCCCCTCAGGGGTTCTCAAGGGGTGCTTGCCCTCCGATGACCCCTCCGACAGAACAACCCCCGAGCAAAAGCTGGGAGGTGAAGGGAAAGGGCGTAGGGGTGGGAGTGGGGGTGTTTGCACATTTATGAGGCTTCATTGTGGGGGGGTCACAACACGGCCGGACCGACCGAACCGTCACTCGGGGACGCCTTTTGTCGCAATCACAAACCCCTCCCTCCACGGCGTGGCTCGGCTCGCATTAGCCACGGCGAGAGCGCGAGAGAGCGAGCGAGAGAGCGAGCGAGAGAGCGAGGTAGAGAGCGCGAGGGAGCACACAGGGTTCACTGGCCCCCCATGCGGAAACGACCGCACAAGTGCGCCTCCCTCCCTCTCTGTCTCGCTTGCTCCGCTGCCGAGGAATGGACCAGCGGAGGTGAGTGACAGAGACGAGCGACCGTGTCGTAAATCAATTCGGTTGCGCGTCCCGTTCGATGCAACAGGGCGAGCGGGACGGCACGAGTGCGTCGAACCGGTGGCGGCGGCGGCGGGGCGGCGGGGCCGCGGGCCGCGTCGCAATGCACCCCCGTCAGAACGGTGCCGTGGCGACGCCATTGTGCAGGTGGCGGGCCGCGACGAAAGTCGACGGGGAGTTCTCGGGAGCCGTTTGTCCGGCGGTGGCCCACTTGTGCCACCGTCACCACCACCAACGCTGCCGGGGCGCGGCGACGCCGACCCCCCCACGTCGTCGTCGACCCTCGCCGATGACGACGACCGGGATGTAGGTCACTTCCTTGTGGACAATGATCACCGGGGTGAAAGCTGGGGGAGCGTGGGGGCGTCCCACGGCGTCCTGCGGAGCCCTGCGGAGGCCTGCGGAACCCCGCCCGGAGCCTACGTGCCAGTGCAGCTAGCCAGCCAGCCTCACAGCGCTGCGGCCATGGCGTCAACACCGCGCATTCAGGCGCATTGTTTGCCACATCGACGCCTACAACAAGACGCGTCGTCGATTCAATCCGTGTATTATTATTATCATAGCCTTAAAAACGGCCACCTCTTTTAACACCTTCTTCTGCTGTCGGCGCGCGTGTTTTGTTAGTGTCGTCGTCGTTTCTCACGGTCGGCAGGGGACGGGTGGGTAACGGCACCAAAACCCTTCTTCCACTGACGAGCTCCCTGAGGACATTCCTTGACCGTTGTTTGGCGTGCGTTACTCCCACTCACGTCCGCTGAAAACGCAAAAAAAAATTTACAAATATGTTTTCTTTTCTTACACACCTGCTGATATTCTCTTAGTTTGCAACTCACGCAGGGGAGAAAAGGGGGAGGAGGGAGGGCGGCAGAGTGGTGGCGCTCAGCGACTCCGGCGCACCGAACAGATCCTCGCTGCCGATAATCTGCGTAAATATTGGCACGTCGAGGACCAGTGACAGCGAGGACGCCGCGCAGGCCATCTGGGAGTCGCTGGGAGCCTTGTTAGAGGTGTTATTAATGATCAGACCTTAGTAATTATTCGCAGCAAGGGGCCTTATTGGCATCTCGACCCTTTTGTGTGCGTGGTTTCGTCTGTCTTTTTTTGTAGTTGTTTACCTCCCACACCCAGGAACGTATGAGTCGGAATCTTTTGCCGTTTCGGGTCACCGGCGATTTAAGGGGACGTCTACAAACCACATACAATGATCTTTTTAAAATATTCTTTTTATTAATACTTTTTATTTGCCTGGGGTAGCATAGGCCCACGCACGGTGAGTTCGACTGCCGCACATGCGGCGGCTGCAGTCACGCCTCTCGTGAGGTGTTTTTCGGACGGTCCCTGGCCTTTCTTTGTTGAATACACTATGAAACCATCTGCGACAGTTCGCCTTACCTATTGCGCGGCACGCGCGCATAACACACACACACACACACACGGGTCTATTCGCCTTTTCATGTCCTCCGGCGTGAGTGGTCAATTTGCAGCACACAATCGCGCGAAAATCCCCCAGAATGACGCGACACAAGGACTTCACGGATGTGGCTGAGGGGGTTGGGAGTGTGCGCGGGGGGGAGGGGAGGAGGTGTAGCAGGGCGTGGGTGTACACCGCTGGGCCGGCCGAGGACGTCCAGCCGCCCCCCGGAAGTCAACGAGTGGAGGCGGCGTGCGGTGTCAATGGAGGCGGCAGCTGTGCTCCGGCCGCGCGCGCGCGCACTTAGGAGGGAGGCGGCGCGGTGTGCCGGTAGTGATCGGAAAATACCGCCCCGCCACGCCCCGCCACGCCCCGC
This sequence comes from Megalurothrips usitatus, assembly GCA_026979955.1. NCBI lineage: Eukaryota > Metazoa > Arthropoda > Insecta > Thysanoptera > Thripidae > Megalurothrips > Megalurothrips usitatus. The sequence continues at coordinate 4,373,074 of CM049597.1, read as the reverse complement.
CACGCCCCGCCACGCCCCGCACACAGAAAGTCAGAGGCGGCGGCGGCTGCGAGCCGCTCAGTTTTTCCCCGAAGACGCCCAGAGGCCGGCCGAGACCGGATCCGAACGCCACGGGGGAGTTTCCTCCCTCCGGGGACCCGGGGACCTGAACGCGCTCACGCACGCGCCCTCGTGGTGCACGCAGCGCACGCAGCAAGCGGCGCGCGAACACCGCCGCTGCCGCCGCCTGCCTTTTGTGGCTGGACAGGGAGGCTCGAAGGCAGACGCTCCTCCACCTCCCCCGGCCGCATTGTCGCAGCGCCGCGGCCCCGCAGCGTAGCGTCCCCTGGGGGAGAGTGGCGCGCTGTGACACCCTCCCCTGCTTCCGCCGTCCGCCACCGCCGCCGCGAGTGCGACAGAGACGGCGACAACTCTTCCTGACCGTCACTAACTTTGCTCTCTGGTGGCCGCCGCCGTGCGTCCAAATCTCCGCGCACATGAGGCGCAAGGAAAATCCGCACGACGTTCAAACGCGTGGCGCGCGTCGATGTCCGTGGTTTGCAGGATGAGAAATACACCTCTCAGCCAAACCGTGGGTAACGTTGCAATGTCTGCCAAAAGTTCTGAAAGATTATTTGACCTACCGTCTAGATATCTGTTCCAAATGGGCATCCAAGGTCTACAAAGAATACCTATTACATGGAGCTACGAAGCCCGATTTTTAGAATATGACCCACAAATACTTTTTGAGAGACAGACGGGAGTGGCTAAAAGGTCTATATTCGTGCGCCGCCGCTTGGCTGAAATAAGGTGCGCCGACATGATTCGGCGCAGGGGAGAGATCGCTTTGATGTGATGAGGGCCCGGGGGGCCGCGCCGCTCCGCTCGGCTCCGGCCCGCCCTGCCCGTCCTATAAAATAATAGACGTGCAGTGTAATGGCCTATCGCAATTTTCAGGCAGGTGCGGTCGTCGCCGTGTCTGACCCCCCCCCCCCTCTTCCCCAATCCTCCTCCCCCCGCCCACCAATAATCAGATCCTCTCTGTTTTGATTCTGTTTTCGCACCTTTCCTTCTCATTTTCGCAAAAAAAGAAATCAGAGAGCCCGATCCGCCGAAAGGGAAGCTGCTCACAAATCATCGCAGCCTGCCCGCCGATACCCCGTGTGGTTGAGGTTAGCGAGCGCCCTCCGCATCGCCGCGTGCACCAAAAGCTCCCAGGCAGGCAGAACATGTATCGGTCGCGCTCGCGCGAAAAATTCAACGCAAGCCATTTTGTAGTGCGCGCATTACTCGAGTGTTCTGCGACTGTCCAGTGACCCGATTTTTTTTCCTCGTAAAGGAGAAGGCTTGTCCGAGACGCCTCCCCGTTCTGCGAAAGCGGCAGCGCGCGAGCAGTTGGCGAGCAAGACGGTGTTGACAGGCGACGCGAGCAGTGCGACTGAAAGGCCCCCGCCGTCCGTGTTGTGATGCTATTTATTCTACTGATGATGTGTGCGCTGTGTGCGCTGCCGCCAGCCTTCACCCCTTCTGGTTGTACCTGCACGCGCCGCGCGCCGCTGCGGGCGCTCCTATACGCACCTGCGATAGCACCTGCGAACACCTGCCCGGCCATGTGAGCCGTCCCGGAGGGCACGTGTGGTCATGCGACGGACACGTGGCTGACCTGCTCACTCTGATAAGTGATAAGTGCAGGTGTCGTTATCAGCTAACCCTTTTTTTCCGTTGTTTCAAAAGTGAAAACTGTTTTTTCCACACCAATTTTATTTTGTTATTTTTTAAAAAGTGTTTTTTTTTATTGTTTCCTCCTCGTTTTTGCTAAAACGGTGCTGCGTGTTTCGGGGGCAGGTGCTGTGCAGAAGTGCGCTTGCAGGGCATCCATCCGTCATCGCCTCATCCTCATCCGAGGCCTCACCCGCCTGATTAGTCCGGCAGTGCCCCCCGGCGCCGTCCGCTGTCGGGCCGCCAAGCATCACTAACGACGTATCCATAACCACTTCTATATATTCAATTTATCAACACGTTGAGTATATTATTTATAATTTCGCGGAACGAAATCCGTGCGCTGCACACGCCCTTGAACCCTGATGCTGTGCGTCGCTCTCGTGATTCCGGAATACTTGCGCTCCATAATTGGAATCCCTATTTTCGTATGAAAAGGAAAGGGTGTGGACGGTGGGGGGGGGGGGATAAAACTGCGTGCAAGCGTTCATTAGTCGTCCTCTTTGTCCCTCCCATTGTAACGGCCACCCCGTTGTAAAAACGGCGTCCTCTGTTTTTCACCGAACAGAAAAAGGAGGTCAGCTCGCGAAGTGATCAAGATTGTGGCGAGGTGTCACGGTCGTGGTGTGGCACGGCGTGGCACGCTGTGTCAGGGGGGTGTGGTTCCCGAAACTCGCCTCCTCGACCGCGGTGGTGGCCGTGGGCTGCAGGCTGGTTGTGAACGCTGCCTTCGTAGCTCTGCATCTCCGTCGGACTCGTGGGCTCTTCCATAAGAGAGCGAGGAGAGCGAGAGAGAGTTCCGAGTAGGCGGAGTTCGGAACCGCTCGGCTGGCAGCTGGTCAATGCGCGGTAGCGGGACGTTTGGACAGGCACGCTCCCGCTATGATCCTCGGTTCCGAAAAAAAAAAGGAAGAAGAAAAAGGCCTGTGGCTTGTTGTTTTTCCAGAAGTCGGTCGCCACACTCCGCGACATGCCTGCGGCCGGCCGGCGGGCGGAGCCCAGGGGCCGCGCCACGGTTCTCGTCGACGTCGACCTGGTGGTGGTGGTGGTGCCGTCCTGGAGGCGCGCACGCGACCTTCCCGGAAAGCGGCCGGCCGCGGGTGAAATCTCTGCTTCGGCCGAAAAGGATTGTCATCAGTCAGCCACGCTCTCGAGTGTCTAACGGGAGGAGTTGTGGCCTGCCGCTGCTTCCGCGACCGTGTTTTGTTTTCTCCCCCTCTCTGTCATATTTATGCTCCAGTGAATGTGTGGTCAGGGTGGTCATGGCCAAGAGGCGCAGTAGCTGTGCTGTCCCATCTCCTTTTCCTATTTAAAAAAATGTTTCAACATTCCGTGTAATTTTTTTTGCTTGAATATCGGTGGAAATTTCAAAAAAATATCATCATCCTCTCCTCCCCCAAGGTGCTCAATTTTATTGGGCGTTGCAAAATAGTGCAATTAGCTTGAATGTCGCCGCCGAGCAGGAAGGTCGTTGACATAATAAAAGCGTGCGCATTGAGGGAGGGCGATGACACACTCCTCGTCCTCCACGCACACACACGGGCACACACACGCGCAAAGTCGAGAGGGTCACGTTCGGTTCCACACACGCGAAACAGAAAGGCGGGTCTCCTCGCCATGACGACGGCGACGACGACCTTGTCCGTGTGACGTGCGGTGATCTATGCGACGGCGGTGCTCCTCTGGCCGGGGCTGCGGGCTGCTAGGGGACGCTGGGGGACGCTGGGGGACGCTGGGGGACGCTGGGGGACGCTGGGGGACGCTGGGGGACGCTGGGGGACGCTGGGGGACGCTGGGGGACGCTGGGGGACGCTATGGGCCCCGCCGGGCTCCGCAAAAGGCACGGCAGCCGCCGTCCGAGAGATACCAGCGTCGGCTTATCGCCGCCTGCCAATGCTAAAACGCCTCTTCTGCTGCTGCTGCTGCTGCTGTCTTTGCCGCCGCCGCTGCCGCTGCCATGCCATTTTTCTGGTCCCCATTATGTATCATGGTTATGACGGTCCGCAGGGCCCGCAGCCAGAAGGGCACGCGCCCAGCAATAAAGGTATTAAAAATGGTCTCCGGGCGTGGCGGCGTGGCCCCGCCGGCCGTACCGGCCAGGTTCGGGGCTCCGCGGCACACTTTGGTGTGACGTCTCGGCGGCGCGCGGCGCACAATGCGATAATGTCCCCGGCAAGGTCGGCCGGGACGCTGGCGGGACGCTGCCGGGACGCCGCGCCGCGCTGCTCTGCGTGCTCCGTCGCCAAAAAGCCATACTATCTCTATCGGCTTCCGTTGCGCTCGCGCTGCCGTTGGCCGCGGGCGCGTTCCCCGAGAGGATGTCAAGAGATTACACGCTTTGATTTTGTAATTTAAAAAAAAATGTTTCGAAGCAAAGTCACACTGCGCGTGGTGGTCGCTGAAAAGGTTTCAAATAAGGTTTCAAAAATTTTGTTTGAACACGAGTCATAGAGATGAGATTGAGGTGAGCCGTGTGGTACAGTGACGCAGTTTTGGTGCGGTAGCCGGGCCGCATCGGCTGACTGCTATCTCGCTGGCATTACGGTAAACGGCAATAACACTTTCTTTCAGTGTAAATGGGGAGGCGGTGGTGCTGCCGGCGCGCACAACCCGTGCCGCAATAAAAGGGTATAAAACCTCTGGCATGCTGTTATACGGGGGACACCGCCGGGGAGGGAGGGAGGGAGGGAGAGGGGTGATAATGAAAAAGGGTGCGGCAGAGAGGGCTGAAGAGAGAGGCGCGGCACCATAAGGGGGAGGAAATTCCGGAGAAGTCGCCGAGAAACTTGCGACTGCGCGCGGTATGGCTGTTCGGAAATCGAGGCGGAAGAAGAATAATTCTCGTGACAAACTATTGTGCACTTGCGGGTAGCGGGCGGAGGAGGAGGGCAACGAACCGAGCCGGACTCGCGTTGCCTCAGGCACTGCACGCCTATCAGCAGGCCCCACCAGACGGGTTAGCGCGCAGCGGACGCCCCGTTCTCGGAATGACAGCCAGTATTCGTGGTACGCACGGCGCGGGGCTCCGGGCCGGCCGGCCGGCGTTGTCCTTGGGCTAACTGTGCGCATCGCAAATTGGGAATAAGAATAACCCCTTTGAGGCTCCGCCGCTCCGCCGCCGGTGCGGCAGAGCCGGGAGTGGCGTGGGCGGCCGTGGCCTTGGCTGTCCGGGTCCATGCCCTCCCCCCCCCCCCCCCCCCGCTACGGACCGCTAGTCTACATCCACGCAAAACCCTATTACCCTTTTGTGTGCCTCCCCCGCGCGTCCGGCAGCCGAGCGGCAGCAGGCCGGCAGCAGCGGCTACCGCGTCGACGCCACGACGACGACGATGGCAAGAGTTGTAAATTTCTCCGAAACGGGGGCCCTTTTCAGGGTAAAAGTGCCCTGCTCGCGCTCGCTGCTGCCGGGGCCGGGGCTCCACTGTGTACAAACTCGGGACAATAAGAAAAGGCAGACTGCAAACACTGCGCCCCGCCGCCGCTGTGCAGCCCCGGGGGCCCCGGGGGGGGCCCGGAGGGGGCAGCGCCCTTCCGCGGCACGGCCGTTGAACTCGTCCATGGCAACCCTTATGGACGAACACCCGCACAACGCCCTCCGGTCAGATTACATATATAAAATCGACCCCTTTTTGCTCCCGCATATAAACCTTAGGCGTGTGTGTGGAGCGAAGAAAAACCGGAGGGTGCTAAAAGCAACACCGCATCGCTCCAAGGCATTATTACTAAACGTTTCCCCCAGTCTTCCAGATTTTTTCCGATTTTCTTTTTTTTTAGGGTACCCAAACATAGCACGGCACACGGCCGTGCATATGAATGTCGTGGCAAACAACGACGCACATAATAAAGCCCAGGGGATGGGAGCAGAGGGAATGAGGAGTGGGGAGGGGGGAGGGAGTCACGGATGATGCTGCAGTGACAGCGCGCTGCCGACGCTGCTTTGGCGGCGCTCGTATTAGTCAGAGGGGGAGGGGATGGGACGGACCCCGACGGACCCCGACGGACCGCGCTGGCCTTTAGGTTGTTGCCCCCCGCATGCACTTCGCCGACTGGGGTCGCTGCCCCCCACCTCCCCTCCCGCCTCCCATTGCTCTTTCTCTCTCTCTCTCTCTCTCTCTCTCTGTCACACACACACACACTGCCTACATAGCACCGACCCGCCCCTTATTAGAGAAAGGGGAGGGCGGGGACCATCGGGAACCTCGAAGCGACCCACCGGCCCCGCCGGCCCCGCCCCCGACTCCAGACCGGACAGGCCCTCCTACTTGAGTGCCGGTGGACCATGAGAGGCGCCGTCGGCGTCCCCGTCAGCGGCGGCGAACTCCGTCTTTCGCCTCTGCATTCTATTTTTTGCAACATTTTTTTTTGCGTGTCTCCACACAGACGATTTCAGTTCCCATGTTTTTTTTTTTTTTGTCGTAAACGGAACTTCACATAAATTATGATAATTTTTCAGCGTGCCTTTCTCTCTCTCTCTCTCTCCTCCCTCCCTCCCTCTCTTTCTCTTTGTATCTCTCTCCCTCCCTCTCTCTTCCCTCTCCACCTGTCTCTGTCTCTGTCCCACCCGCGGCTCGCGGAGCCCAACCCTTTCGCCGGCGTAGCGCCTGTATTGGAGAGCGTAGGCCGCACGGCCGCCGCGCCGGTCCGCCCCGCGGCCTACCTCCCAGGCGGCCCGCGGCCCGCGGCACCGAGCCGCCGCCGCCGCCGCCGCCGACTCGCGGAAGACACGCGCCTCATCCCCTCCACTAATCCTAGAACTATAAAAGCTTTGGTAATAAAAACACGTTGATAAATTGTAAAGGAAATTGCGCGGTGGTTTGCGCGTGGCTGCATAAGCCCGGCATTGGTGTTATAGCGGGCCGTTGGCGCGGCGGGGGACAGTGAGCCGCCGCGCCCGACCCGGGCTGTACGAATAAATTAGAATGTGCAGTTTGGGGGGCCACGCCAGTCCCCGCCGGGCCGCGCCGCCGGGCCGCCACCCGCGGGGTCGCCGTTCACTGAACTCACGCCGCGCCGCGCGGCAGCCGACGCGGTGTCGGCGGGCGGGGCAGGCGGTCTGCGCAGCGCTGCTGTGTCTTGCAAATGAGCGAGCTTACAGTACTGAAGGCACTACGGCATGTGGGCGCGCTTCCACAGTACTGGTGAAAGGAGCAGCTATGACACGCACACATACACACGACCAACCGGTGAGAGACTTTGTTTCGGTTTGTTTCGCGAGAAACGCACGGGAAAAGGCCGGTTCCGGGTAGAGACGATTCACATGTATCATTCGTAGAAAGGTTTTTCTTCTTCTTTTTTATTCCGCTCGGAAAGAAATGTAGGAAACCAAAACGAAATGTACAGTAATGTGTCCGCCATATGTCCCGGGAAGACTTCTTTCTTCCCCGTCGTGTCCGGCAAAGCCTCGAAAATAAAATGAAATAGTAGCAAAATGCTTTCGAAGCCGTTTTTTCCCTCCTTAGTGGATAGCGCAATTTTTTTTTTTACATTCTGCGCTGTGTCCCCGACCGAAGGGATGTAAATAAAATATAAATCGGACAATCCGAACCGTGATGGCAGATAAATAATCCAGTGTGTTTGTGAACGGGCAGTGTCGATCCAGAATGAATGTTTTTTTACACACATAGTGGCGAGCGTGAAGCGTTTCGGCAGGACTGGGGCCCGGCAAAGAAGGGTCGGTGCGGTCCGACACAGAAAGGGAGGGGGGAGGGGGCAGGCGGCATGGGAATGCAGCATCCATGTGTGTTCTCACGGCTTCGGATGAGCCGACCTGGAGAGCGACAGAGACAGATATAAGGTCGAAGATACCGGAGAGTATTGGAGTGGAGGGAGCGAGACAGACAGACAGACTCGCATCAGCAAACCACTGCACAATCAGTGCAGCGGCCAAAAATTTACATTTATCCGCGATAATAGACAACTGTTTGTTTCAAATATTACATAACTTCCGATGTCTGCGGGGGTCCACGATACGAGTCGAGGTTGCAGATGGTGACGTGCGCGGCGCAGCCGAGCCATGTCGAGAGGCCGAGCGGAGTCGAGCCGGGGCAGCAGGCAGCAGCAGGCAGGCAGGCAGCCAGCCGTCGCCGGCACAGCGCCGGTCGCACGAACGGCACGTCACCGCACCGAGCCGAAGACGCGCACGACCGGGCCCGAAGCAGAGCCGAGGACAGCCGAAGCCCGGCGCGCGGTGGCGGTCGTGTGGCGCGCTTCGAGGCGTGCTCCCAACTCCCGACGCGGGGCGGCCGGGCGGGGGCCGGGGAGGGGGGCAAGGGGGGCGGCAAGCCAGCCACACGACCCGGGCCCGACCGGCAACCGGCACCAGCGCCCGGCCGCCGCCGCCGCCGCCGCCGCCGTCCCGGCCGTGCACTCACTCTCCTCGGCCGGCTCCCCTCCTCGGCCAGTCTGCTGCGAACACTTGTTGCGCGTGGACGCTGCCGCTGGCCCGGCTCCCCCCGCAGTGCAGCTTCGTCGAGCCGCTACGTCGTCCTGTTCGTGATGACCCCGTCCGAGTGCTGACCGCGTGCAACGAGTTTTTGAGTGCTCCGCCCTTTTCTGGATTACGGCCTCATCGACCTCACCATTGTGGATTTACGCTTCGACGCCGCCATGGTCACCAGTGGACTTACCGTGGCCGCCCCCGCCGGCACCCCCGTCTCCATGGGCGCCATGGGCCAGGGGATGCCGCCCAGCCCGTGCTCCCCCACCGAGGGCATGAGCCTGCCCCAGCGGCGCTCCGCCGAGAACCGACGGGTAGGTGTCTTTTCTGTCTCTGCTGTGTCTTTCATTGTCGTCCTGGGCACCGCGCCGACCGCGGGCGGAACCGAGTTCGGAGTCCAAGGCTCGTTTGACTCGAAGCCGGCCGGCGACGCCAAAGTCCTTCCCCTGTCGCCGTCGCCGCCGCCGCCGGAAGCCGGCTTGCGGTCGCGCGCACTATCACTGTTGCCCTCTCCGTCCCTCTTGCGGGCCTTGGGACCCCGGTCCTCGCGTGGGACAAGGACGGCGGTGCGCCGCGACCGCAGCCGGCACCCGGGCGTCGTGAGGGGGGTGGGGGCGGCGGGCTGGGGACTTGGGACCCCTCCGGGCGTGGGAATCTCAACGCGCGGCTCGGGGCCCGGGGACACTTGTTGCTTCCTGGCGACGAGGACGAGGGAGGCGAAGGGCAACGCCTGCCGGTCGGGCCTCGTACTTTGGGCCCTGTGGCCCGCAGGCGCGTGGCCCTCCTCGTGCCAGGCCGGGCCCGCCGGCGTCCCCGCGTCCTCGCCGACGTCGTCGGCCGCTGTTTGGCGCGGATTCGCGCCGCGGCCCGCCTCTGCGCGCAGACTTCCGCCGCCGCCCCCTCGGGCTCCCGCGCCGCGCTCCCACGGGGATGCTGCTGACCGCCGGGACGGGACGGGTCCGGTGGAGACAATGTCGGGGACGGAGGGCACCGGGTTCCCAGGGTGGAGGGGTGCGCCACGCTTACCTGGGCCGGCGAGAGGGGTGCGCCGGGGTCGCGGCCGCGGAGTGCCGGCGCTGCGCTACGCCTCCCCTCCCCTCCCCTCCCCTCCCCTCCCCTCCCCTCCCCTCGGGTGCCGTCGGGTGCCCTCCGGCCTGGGAGCCGTGAGATTCGGCATCGAGAGCAGATGCACTCCGCTGCACACCCGCCGCTCCTTCCGCCTCCTCTCCCCCGATGCGTGAAAACACGCCGGATTCTCACGCCGGGCTGCCGGCAGCCGGGTGTGCGTGTCCGGCCGGCCCGGTGCGCGGGGGCGGGGGCGGGGCCCGGCCAGCCGTGGCCGCCGCAGCCGGCGCCGGCCGCCGCCGGGGTCCCGTGAGAGCGGTGGCCCGGCGTGCCGCCGCCGGACTCTACCCCCCTCTCCGGGCACCCCGCTGACCCCCCGCGCAACCCCCCGGCGGGTCGTCGCCGTGATCGAAAAACACTTGGCACGTCATTGAGTACATTGTAGTCCGGCGGTGCTCCCACGCCCCCCGTGCCGCAACATTGGCGCCCGCGGGGCTGTCGGCCGGTGCGGTGCGGTGGCGGTCTGGGAATCTTCCTGTGCACTTCATGATGACGGCGCCGACGTAAGGACGCGACGCCCCGCGCCCTCGCGGCCACCGAACTTGCCGGCGCTGGGAACTCCCCCCCCCCCCTCCGACGCACGACTGGCCGCTCCCCCTCCCCCCTGCGCCCCCGTCAGTGCATCGAGCCGGAGCAAAGCGTTCCGCGCGCGTCGCTCCGCTGAGTTTTCTCACACTTATCATGAAAAGGCGCCGTGCCTTCCCTCCTCCCCTTCCCGTCCCCGAGGTGCCGCCGTTCCTCCGGCGCCCCCCCCCCCCCCCACCTCCCCACCTCCCCGCTCGTGAGTCGCGTCTCGGTTTGAGTCCCCCCTCGCCCCTCTCCCAGGAGCCGTGGGACCGTGTGAAAGAGATGCGTTTTTGCGGGCCGCCTGGTTGGAGCCTGTTGCTGCCGAGGGGAGGGTTGGAAATGTCAAGGTCGACGCACGGGGTCCCGACCGGCATCTGCTGTAAACACTGAGGCGACGTTGACTAACCGGGTTCTGTCCTTTTTGCGTGTTGCAGAGTAACAAGCCGATCATGGAGAAACGCCGTAGGGCGAGGATCAACAACTGTTTGAACGAGCTCAAGACGCTCATCCTGGACGCCATGAAAAAAGACGTAAGTGTCCCGAAGATTTGAGTGGCATTCATTAGCGAAAGCAATTTGCAGCGGAGGCGTCGCTGTGCTTGTTGTTCAAGGTGGTGTAACCGGTGCTTTCTCTCTGTTTACAGCCGGCCCGTCACTCGAAGCTGGAGAAGGCTGACATCCTAGAGATGACGGTCAAGCACCTGGAGAACATGCAGCGACAGCAGGTGGCCCTGGCGACCGCCACGGACCCCACCGTCATCAACAAGTACCGCGCCGGCTTCTCCGAGTGCGCGGGTGAGGTGGGGCGCTTCCCCGGCCTGGAGCCCGCGGTCCGGCGGCGCCTGCTGCAGCACCTGGCGGCCTGCCTGGGCAGCGGCGGCTCCACGACCGTGTCCGAGTCCGGCTCCATGTCCCCCCCGCCCGCGTCGGCGTCGCCGCCCGCCGCGCCGCTCCAGCTGCACATCGTGTCCTCGGAGTCGTCCCCCAACGGCGCGCCCGCCCTCACCGGCGCCATCAGCTCCACCGGGAACGGGTACTTCTTCACCACCGGAGCCGGCGGCGCGGGGCTGCAGCTGGTGCCGACCCGCCTGTCCAACGGCGACATCGCGCTGGTGCTGCCCTCGTCGCTGGGACAGTCCGTCGCCGAGCAGCAGGCCGAGGCCGTGGTCAAGTCCTCGCCGCCTCCCTCACCCGCACCGGCGTCCTCGCCGCTGCCCATGCTGATCCCTATCCCGCAGCGGACGGCGTCCACGGCCTCGGCCACCTCCTCGGCGTCGGCCTCCTCGTTCGCGTCGACGTCGTCGACGTCGCCGCCCGCCTACGAGCGCCTCCGGGTCAACCCCCAGACCCAGCCGCACAACCTGAGCACCTCCCCGGGCATGCACCACTACCCGCCCTCCCCCTCCAACTCCTCCAACTCGTGCGGGTACGACGGGTACGCGCAGACGTACGGCCACGAGGACCACAAGCCGCTGGCCCTCGTCACCAAGAAGTACGAGATGGAGGTGGACGACGACCAGCCCTGGAGGCCGTGGTAGTTCCCGCCCGCCGAGCGTGGACTGATGAGGTGCTGAAATGTTCCTGTCTTTCGTCTGCGAGTGGCACCGCCTTGGGCACCTCCGCTCGCCCGCACGCCCGCGAGCGCTCCGCGAGCTGCCCCGTACTGAAGAGTGCCACGCGCCGGGGAAATGAAATGAAATTCTAAGACTTGTTTGCTCAGGCTATTATAAATATTGTATTGACTGTGATCTCATATTAGCGGAAATTGAACATCCCATTGCCATGTTTTTGTACTTGTTTGGAAAACGGAGAGTGTAAGTGAATGAGTTAAATGTTTTCATTTCTCTTCTGTGTGTACCTACTTACGAGCTTTCTTTTCTATTTGGGGTGCTTTCTATGATGTTCAATTCACACTAATATTGCTGTTTTGTTAAATGTTTCGATGCGTTCAAATATTCCAATGGTTTTTTTGTACACAATATGATGTGCGAGTTTTGTTGATGTTTCTTTTGCAAGAGTGAATTCTATGTTAGGTTTTGAACGCTTTATTATGTTTGTACATTTGTAATGTATAAAAATGAAAGTGCAGCTCCTGTACTTACAACAAAATACACAAATGTCTTCCCATTGTATAGTGATTGTGTTTATTCAAGAGTTTATTTATAAAGTATTGACTTTATTTTTTGGAAATGTTTTGATTAAATCACATTCCATTTAAAACTGCTATTTATTCTACTTCAATCATATCTCCTTGCACCCACAACCTTCTTCTCTTTTTTTTTTTTTTTGAAAACGCAAACCAAGAATAAATACATTTATTTGAGTGAAACATTGAGACCGGAGACGAAGCAGCACGGCACAGGGCGGGCCTGCAATGCGATTACGCACACAACGAATAACCGGGATGCCGGCCTGTCGGTTTCCCAGGCCCAGGGGGCCCAGGGGGCCCAGGGCGCGCTCTCACGCTGCGGCGGCGGCGGGGAGCGGGGCTCCTCCGTGACGTACTCACACCCCGGGCGTATGGGATGCGCCGGGCGCACTTGCGTTTTGCGTCACCAAAGCGTCGTCGCCGTCGCCGCGCCGACCAGACTTTGCCCGGCATTACCGTATTAGCGGCTCAGTCACCGCGGCGCAGAGCCGGCGGAGCGCAGGCCGTGGCGTCATGGCGGCGTCACTCGAGGAGAGGTCCCGGGGAATTCACACCCGTTTCAATGTCCATTGCATATTCAGATTTTGAATGGGCGCGGGGTCCTACGCCGCGGTCCAGGACGGCCCCCGCCGGTCCTCGCCGGACCCCGCCGGGCCCCGGCGGCGGCGGCGGCGGACCCTCGCCCGGCGTCAAGTGGCCGATCATCGGTAATTACTCACTGCTCTGGCCGGCGGCGGCACGCGGGCGTCGCGGCGCGGCGGCCGGCGCCCGACATGGGCGGCGGCGTCGCGCACGTCCGCCAGCCGCGGGGCCGGCCGGGGCCAGCCGGGGCCGGGCCGCGACGCCGCGCGTGGTCGCGTGGCAGATCCCCACCCGACTCGACCACGGCCGCGGCGCGGGCCCCGTGGCCCCGCCACGCCACGCCACGCCGCGGGTCACTCATCGCGATCGTACCGGGCGGCCGACCGTGGCGGCGTCGGCATGAGCGGGCACACGCGCGGGTTCGAGTACCAGCCGGCGCGGCACGTACAATGCCATGAGTGCGACAGAGAGGAGACGGTGACCGCCAACAGGTGTGTGACTGAGTGCGCGCGCGTGTGGGGGGGGGGGGGGGAGGAGGAGAAAGAAAGAGAGAGAGAGAGAGAGAGAGAGAGAGAGAGAGGCGAAAGTCACACTAAAACGGGTGGTAGACGCAATCAAAGAAATCCCCCCCCCCCCGCCCCCTCCGAGATACGTGACAATAAGGCTAAAGCCGAGCGTGGCACATTTTATTTTCGATGCCCTCGTCGTTATATTGGACTTCCCTCGGCACACAATATGCCCGGGCGTTGTTACATTCTGTCCCTGGCGACATTCTCTCCCTCCCTCTCTCTCTCTCTCTCTCTCTCTCTCTCTCTCTCTCTCTCTCTCTCACACACACACACACAGATATACATACCAGAGAGAGACTGGCTCACAGCGCGTGGCAATGGATGGTGGGCGGCGCCGCCGCCGGGGCCTCGAGGCAGAGAGGACACACATCTCTCTCTTCTCTCTCTCTCTCTCTCTCTCTCTCTCTGCCTCTCTCTCCATCGATCGGACGCACGCCACGCGTCACCGCTGCCGCCTCTGCGTGTCGCTGTGCTGGCCTGCGGCGGCTGCGGTGCCTGCGGCAGTGTGCGGGCTGCGGCCTGTGAGGGGGGCGTGGCGACGCGTATCAAGGCCGCCGCGGTGCCGCTGAGGAGGCGCCCGCCGCTGCCGCCGCGCTGACCGCCGCGCTGACCGCGGCCCGCCGCCGTGCCCCCGCCTCGGCCTTGGCCGCCGCGGTGGTCCGGCCCGCCAGGCCCGCCGGCGTCACGCACGCCCGCTGCGCCCCACCGCTGCGCCTCTATGTCGGGGAGGCCCCTGGACGCACCTGGGCGGCAGCACCGCCTGCGAGTGCCGGGGTAGGCCGACCCGCGCGACACGAGCGCGTGCGCCGAGCAGCGCCTGCCTGGCCGGGCGCGGCGGGCGGCACCGCCGCGCAACAGCGCCAGGCCGGACAATGGCAGCTGCGTAGGCGTTTCCGAAAAACGTCCCCGACGACTTCGGCACCGACCGGCACACCGGCAACCCTCGTGCCGGGGTCTGGCCGGGGGTGACGCGGTCATCGTTCTGAGAACGGCGCGGCCCCGCGGCCCGGCCTCGGCGCGTGCGCGAAGCTCCGGGTCCGCGTCGTCGTCTTCGTCGTCGTCGCCGTCGTTGTCGTAGTCGCTGCGACGCCGCCTCACGCGGCAGGGGCGGCGGCGTGTCGCGTCACACCGCACCTGCGCACGGACCATCATCACGTGACCTGATCAGGAGAGCAACCGCGTCAGGGAGGGAGGGGTCCGAGCCGGCGGCAGCAGCGGCGGCGGAGGCCGGCGTCAGCGCGCGTCAGAGGCGCCGCATGCCATGTCACAAACAAGCCGCGCCGAGAGCTGCGGGAGCTGCGAGAGCACGGACGGCCACAGAGAAATGAGAGCATAACGAGCTTTTGATTCTTGTTTGATTTGTGGCGCCGGACGAAGGCGCGGCGGCGGCGGCGCGGTGGGGCGGGATACGCCTTAGCGCACAATCTGCTTATTTTCTCACGGCCAGATCTCTCCTCTCTCTCTCTCCTCTCTCTCTCTCTCTCCCTCCTTCCGTCTCTCTCTCTCTCCCTCTCTCTCTTGGTCGCTTCACTCACCCCCACACGGGAAGGCGCGGTTGCTCAGGAAGGCAATACAGGGCAAGTGAGTGTTACTTTTCCGGATCGGACCAGAGCTGGCCAGAGCGCAGCAACGATTTGAGGCTAGAATCGTCAGAAATTCACAGTCCTGCACTCACAGGCTTTCTTCGTTTCCTATTTTCTTGTCTTTTTCTGATTGATTTTTTTTTTCGGTGGGGGAAATCTTGCAGAGTCGGCGGCCGGCGGCGTCTGCTTCGGGGTGCGTGGCGCAAGCGGCCGGCGGGGGGCCCCGGCGGGGCACAACCCGGGGCGCAGCCCGCCATCGGGGGGCTCGGGTCAGAGCAGCCGCGACCACGGGGGGGCCCTGGGGCCCCTCGGGGGCCGCGAGTCGGGATAACCAACCCAGCCGTATGGCGTCATGATCTTGACCTTATCAAAATCCTGGTCCGTCGCCGCGCGCCGCCGTTCCGTGCCGTCCCCCGCCGCGCCGCCGGGCGTTGGCTGCGGGCGGGCTGCCGTGCTGGAGCTGGAGCTGGAGCTGGAGCCGGACCGTCCATCCCATCCCATTCAGAGGTCCCCAGCCACCCAGCGGCCCGCCGCGGTCCAGGGGACAGGCATGGCGGCGAGCGGTGGCGGCGGCATCCGGAGACAGCTGGACGCACCCGGAGGTGCCCCGACACCCCACACCCCGTGCCGAGCACACGCACACACACACACGCACACACACACACACACACGCACACACACACGCACAGGGCGGCGCGGGTGTCGTCAACCGAAAACAACCTGCAAAGCCGCGCTGGCTGGGACCGCGGTGACGGGACGAGAAGCCTCTCCAGATTTAGCACGGCAAACATTGACTCGCTGGCAGCCGGCGGCGGCGGCAGCGCAGCGCCGAGGTGCGTGGCTGTCTCCGTGTGTGTACGTGTGTGCGTGTGTGTCTGTGTGTGTGTGTAACCTGGTCCTCGAGACTCTCAAACGGACCGCGAGAGAGAGAGAGAGAGAGAGAGAGAGAGAGAGAGAGAGAGAGAGAGAGAGAATAATAAGACAGAAAAGGATCGCTGATTTCTTGCCGCAACGTTTCCACCGCCGTTTCCCCATTACGTGTAGTTCGGCCGCGGTTTTAGGGACGGGGTGTCGCGCCGCGGGGCGTTACGTGTCGCTTTTTATTTTAAGTTTAATCAGCATTATTATTATTGTATTGTGAAACTGGGCGTGCGGTCGTCGGGGGTCACATCCGGCCGTACTAAGTCGGTGCCGCGGCGCGGAGCGTACCCGCCGCCCGCCTCCACTCTCTCCCTTCCCCCCCTCCTCTCTCTCTCTCTCTCTCTCTCTCTCTCTCTCTCTCTCTCTCTCTCTCCCTCTCTAAATTTATCGACTGCGATACCGACGACAAAATAATAAAAGTGTCCCCCTCCCGGTCCGCTCCCGCGCCGCTGCCGCCGCCGCCGTCGCCGCCGCCGCCGCGGCCGATGCATGTGTATTATCGGCCAGGAAACGACCGCAGGATAACCTACTTGATCGCGCGCCTTCTTCTTCTTTTGCCTTCTAAGCGTCTGGGGCCGGCGGGCCGTGCCGCGCCGTGGCGGCTACTGCCGGCCTATCTCGCCGGTATCACGTGATCCGCCGTGTCCCCGCGCCGCTTATCTCGCGGCGTCCCCCGGCCAGTCCCCACGGCGGCTACCCTACGGCGGGGTCCCCACGGCGGGGTCCCCACGGCAGGGGCCCCATCGCGCCGTGAATACCCGCATGGAGGTAACTAGAATTTACCTCCATGGTAGCCGCAGCGCAGCCGCCCTCCGAACGTTCTGAACGGGCTTGCGAGCGGGGGCCGCGGCCCGCAGGCTCTCTGGAAGCAGCGTGGGGGCGTGGGGGACGGAGCGGTCAGCTAGTGGTCGTGTGTGTGTGTGTATGTGTGTGTGTGTGTTGTGTGTGTGTGTGGTTGTGTGTGTGAGTGGCGCTGTTCGGCCCCGCGCGGACGGCGGTGGCGGCACGGAGCAGAAGTCAATGATTCGGTCCTGGCCGGACCCGGCGCGGGCTGCCGTCCGGTCCGGCGGCGGCGGTCGGCGGCGGCCCTCTGCTGCTGCCTTCTGCCCTTCCCGTATCTCACTCACGCTCTGCGGGGGCAGGCAAGGAGACTTCGTGGTCGGGGCCGGCGTGGGCCAGAAAGAGAGGGAGGGAGGGAGGGAGGGAGGGAGAGAGAGAGCGGCAGTCCTGCAGTGGCAGTGGGTTTGGGCTGCTGGCGTGGGCCGTGGCGTGGCCACACACACACGCACGCACACACACGAACACTCGGCGTCAGTGAACCCGTCGCGTGTGGCGGTGCCGGCGGTGCCGCAGAGGGCATGAGCGGGCAGGTGCTAACGTCAGCGCCGCGATTCCGGTAGTGGCAAACAAGCACACGGCGACAGCGGTGGGAGAGGGGGGGGGGAGGCAATGGGCGGGCCGCTGCGACGCGCGACCTGCGTATAATTTGCACTGTTCAAAGCAGCGCCGCCATGGGAAAACCAGGGCGACAGCGGTCGTGGTGCGGCACCCGCGGGCGAGCGGAGGGCACCCGTCGTCGCCGACCCCTCCGCGGCCAAGGACCCCCCCCCCCTCCCTCCCCCGTCCTCCTACCACCGCCAGCCGCTACGATACACCCACTTTATTTTTCAGCGGATTTTTCCCCCTCCGCCGCCCCGCCCTGTCGCGCTGTGTTTATTGGGGCGACCCCGTCCGTTTCCATGGAAATGAAGGGAGTTCGGCGACGACAACGACTCCACGTGCGAAGCGCGCAACACCAACACCAACACCAACACCAACACCAACACCAACACCAACACCAACACCGCCACCGCCGGCGTCGCCACACAATGACGGGCAGGTCGCCGCCGGGTGTGCCGGGGCGTCGTGCGCCGTGCGTGGCACACAGCATGGCACACAGCCGCGCCCTTCCCCCCCCCCCCCCCCCCTCCTCCGCGGAGAGCAGCGCAGCGAGATAAACTCCAACGCCCGCCCGCGCCTCCCGCGTGCACGACGCCGAGTATTTACGGCTGCGTCACGTGTGTGCCGCACGGCCGCGGCCGCCGCTTCTGTGTGTGCGCGCGGCGCGTGCGTCTCACGTGTGTGCGTGCGTGTTCGCGTGTGCGGGGCGCGCCACCGCGGAGTGTCCGGGTGTCGCTGCTTATTTTAGAACTCGCGCCGCCGCCGTCGTGTGCGCCTTTTATCAGACCAATAATTCCGGCCGCGGCTCCGTCCCAGCGGCCCGCGGCCCGCGGCTCCCCGGCTCCGCGGCGGCTGTTTGCCAGAGCGCCACCCGCCGCCGCCGCCGCCGAGGTGTCGGGGCGAAGACAAGTCGCCGTCGTCATGCAAATCAAGTCCTCTTTTTCCCGCGGGGCGCACCGCGTCCAAACGGCAGCCGGCGAGGAGGAGACGGCGACGACGACGCCGTGTCGTGCGCCGCCACAGCCGCCGGCACACGTGACCACACGTGTCGCCACGACCTTGGGACTATTTCCGTCCGGAGCGAGCAAACCAGTATAAGATGGTTAGCCAGCGACATGGAGGAAAAGCGGCCCAGCCACCTCAGCCGCCGCCTCCTGCACTCGCGCCTCTCATTATTTCGGCGTTATTATTGCCAATCGCTACCCTCCGCTCCTCCGCTGCACGTGACGCCGACACACGAGCATCACTGCCACCGCCACGGCATGGTTCGTCATGCACCGCGCGCCGTGTCGCACTGCCGTTGCTTGTGTGCTCGCGGTCGAGTTTTACTATGCGTGTGTGTGTGTGTGTGTGTGTGTGTGTGTGTTTTATAGCGCGCCCGCTCGCATGGCGCTGTGACCGCAGCCGCAGTGGATATCAGCACGTATGCCCGCCGCACACCGCATCGCACCGCCAAGCCGTCCCCGTCGTGGGAGCCGCCACCTACAGGCTGTTCCTCTCTCTCTCTCACACACTCTCTCTCTCTCTCTCTCTCTCTCTTTCAGACGGCGATGGTCTGAGGTATACACGCCCGAACCCGGCTGAGCGCCTTGCTGGTAGGCAACATCGACGCTGGGCATGCACGCGTGCCGTGCGGGCCGGCCCACCCGGCCCGGCGCTCCGACCCGGCGGCGTCGCGGGGTAGCGACAAAGGAAAAACCCGCCCGCTCAGAAGGGCGGGAGGGGCATGCGATCGCGGGGGGTGGGGCTCCGAGGGCAGGATTAGACAGATTAACAGCCCGAGAGTCTCTCTGAGCCGCAGGGACCCCACTCGGTGTTTATCCCCTCGACACGCGGCTCAGCACTCATCTCTCTCTCTCTTCCTGCTCGTATCAGACGCACCGCCGCGCCCGACTGGCCGCAGCAAGCAACCCCCCCCCCCTCCACCCCCACGCGACATCGGAATTATGCCACTGATATAATGTGTGTGTTTGTGTGTGTGAAAAAGACAGAAACAGATACATGGGATAGGAGGAATCGTGAGCACGTCACCGCCGCGGGGAGCAGGCCACAGCCTCCATGTAAAATAGTCATGCGTGAATGACAGTGTGTTGGCTATAGCCGTTCACGTGCCACCATGTCGCATGAGGCGGTGGAGGGGGGCCGCGGGGGTTGGCTCTGGCCTGTCCAGGGAGGGACGCCGCAGCGGGCGGGCGGGGGAGGGCGGGGCTCACGTCTTCGCGGCCCCCTGCGCTTCTCGGGGGATTGTCCTGAAGGGGGCGCAGGCAGACGCGCGGGCCACCCGCCGGACTGATAGGGGACAGACGGAGCCGCCGCCCTATCAGCGTAGAGCCGGCCCACTCAGCCACGGCGGCCACGGCGGCCACGGCTGGGAACGTTGTTTTTCTGCTGTGCTCGGCCCGGCCCGTCGCGGCCCCCGGCGGGGCACGGCGGGGCACGGCGCGGCGCTGGCAGTGTTGGCGCTGTGCAAGTTGTACAGCCTGGTCGGGCTGCCCCAGTACACGTGACTGTCTACGCCGCCGCCGCCGCTCTGCACTCACACTCGCGGCTGCCTCCTCTCTCTCCCTCTCTCCCCCTCTCGCTCACTCCTCTCTCGCTCACACACACTCTCCCTCTCTCTCTCTCCATCTGCCTCTCTCTCTCGCTCGCTCGCGCGCGCGTTCTCGGCGCTAGTCACGCGTCCAGCCCGAGTATCCCGACCCGTCCCACGTCAGCCGCGCGGGCCAGCGGCCACGTGCCGCTGCCACCACCACCACCCCTTCCCCCGTCCCGCCACGCCACGCCACCTAATCGACGGGTTTCGTAAACATGTCGCCTCGGCTCGTCTCGTCTCGGGCCGACCGGGACCGCCGCCGCCGCCGCCGCTGCTGCCACTCGCCGCCACGCCACGCGACCGAGCGCCGCCGCCGCCCGCCGAGGCGAGGCGAGGCGCTTCGGGCTTGTTTCAGAGAGTGTAACTATGTGTGCTGCTGCGGCCGGCCGGCCGGTCGGCCCCACTGCGTCGCCGCCCGGCAGAGGTGAACCCGCGCGGTTCGCGGCTCGCGGCTCCAGGACCGCACGGGTCACAGAGTGAGACGCCGCGCGGGACGTTGTGATCTGCGGGTCGATGAACACCACACACACACACACACTTTCAAAGAAAATTCAGATAGCTTAATTTTCTCCACTTGCACACCCTCACTTGCTGTGTCGTGACCCGGAAGTAGCCGGGGCCGAGCAGCCGACAACAACTTGCGCCCGGTGCGAATGGCAGTGGGTGGTGCTGGTGGATGGATATAATGGTTTGGGAGCGTCGACGGTTTCGGCCGTACGGTAGGGTCAGCTGTTTCGCGCACGCGAGCGCGCGGCTCGTCGGCTGGAACTGGATGAGCAGCAGCCGATAACAAGCCGCGCGGCCGAGGGAATGTGCTGAGGACGAGGAAAGGGGAGGGAAAGAAAGGCGCGGGAAAATGAGACAATGGCACGAGCGCCCGTCCCGCGGCCTGCGGGCTGGAATTGAATTCTGAATTTGATTCGAGCATTTGCGAGTGAGGACGAAAAAAAATAAATGGCGCACAACACGCACATTTTGACATTTCTCGACGTTTTGTGACGTTCAAGGGTACATTTTGGTCAACATCTATTTTTTCCATTTTTCTTTTACTTTTTTTGTACAGTTTCGGGCCCAAAATTCGGGATGGGTAAGACGCCTATAATTTTTTACCAGTCCTACTAGGAAGTCAGTGTCTACCGACCCTCAACATTTGGTTCGACACACTCAACTTACACCAAAGGACATTTCCCTTGCCAGCGCCGCTGCGACCCCGTAATGGTATTTGCCGGGACAAGGTGACACACTCATAAAAAAATAAAAATGAAAAAAATGATAATTTGTTGGCAGGAAAAAAAAGTAGCGGTGGTTATCGGGTGGAAAGTGAGTCACAGGTGAGCACGTGAGCGGCGGGTGCCCGCTGGTGCCTGCTGCCGGGAGCGGCGGCGGCGGCGGGACAACAGGTCCTCGAGAGCGTCTCGGCGGCGGCGGCGGCGGCGGCGCCTGCCAACCTATCGGCGCAGAATCACGGACGCGGAGGATGTCCTTTAGAAAGATGGGGGCGACGGGCGGCGCGGAGATAAGAAGGGACGCGCGTCGGCGGCGGCTGCAAAGGTCAAACGGGGCGCGTCGCTGGCCGTCGCGGGGCGCCCTCCGCGGAGGCGGTCTTCTAGTCCGATCCGCAGAACCGCAGCCGAGAGTATTTGGAATCGGGTAGGAATTGACAAACTGCTCGTCAGCCCGCGCGGCGCGTGTGTAGGGGACTCGGGCAGGGTATATACGGCCCAACCGTGTCGGTTTGATAAGAGGCCTTGGCGCCCCGTCGCCGCCGCCGCCGCTATCGAAACGGACCCACACACGACCGTGGCGACTGAAAAACAATTGAACGCCGGCGGCAGCGGCGGGGCGGCCGGGTATGTCATTTATGCCACCTTTGTACTTGTGTGAGTGTGTATGTGTGTGTGTGTGTGTGTGTGTGTGTGTCGGACCTGCATATGGATGTGTGTGTCGTGGGGCTCGCAGACTGCACCGTCAGCCCGGCCGGCCGCACGATTCGTGGCCCCGGCCCGGCGGCCGGCGGCGTCGGCGTGGCCGTTGCTGCTGCCCTCAACTCTGACCCCCCCGGACTCCGCGCCCGCCGACCTGGCCGTTGTGGACGTGACGTGGCCGTGGACACACCACGTAAAGACACACTCTCCGTTTCCAACCAAATCTCAAAAGTCAATGCCACTTTTACTCTATGAAATAAAAATGTAGAATTATTTTATGGAACGAAATCAAGTTAGGAAAACGGTGACGGACCGTGAGGACACAAAAACTAATTGGCTCCCATACAGCTGTTGAGATAAATACGAAACCCATCAAAAACTCATTCGAAACCCCCAGAAAATGCCCCCCTCCCCCAAATTCGATACGTGGTAGTGTTTGCGCTCCTGTATAAGGGAGTCGGTTCGGTCAAAACCACACAAGAAAAACTTGAGAGTGGTGGCCGTGTCCTGCCGCGGCCGCCTGTTGCTGCAGGGGCCGCCGCGGGCCGCCGCATCGCACTGCGGTTTCATTGACGGCACGCGAGCCGAGCCGGCCCGGGCGGCCCGGCCAG